>JARVGV010000861.1:29232730-29243009 GCA_031762435.1 Hypsolebias longignatus
GCAAAAACTAACATAGTTCAATTATACAAGATATATATGTTGTGCCATTTTATGCAAAGTTCAAATATCATGTCAGTTGTCCTTTAAGGCCAGCCATAATGCTCTGCTTTTGAAAGTAAATCTGTTGGGTATCACCTCGACACTCGGACAATAATTCTGAGTGCCACAATGCAGAACAGGACAAGGGAAAATAAACAAAAACAAAAAAAAAAAAAAAAAACAAACAAACAATGAACATATATTTTGTCCATAATCCCACTCTGTGGCCATGTGACCATAAGTCATTGACAAATGACCAATAAAGTATTGTACTCCCTTTGAGTAACAAGGCATACGTTGATCAGACTACCTGTTTAAATACAGGTTTTTTTTTTTATCAGCAATGGGGAGGGGTACTGGGTGGATGATCACAGAGCAGATTGGGGGGGGGGGGTTCCACCATGCAGAGTCCGACTGAAAGGGTGTAGGATTCAAACCATACAGACCTCAGCTCAGATTCAGCCAAACTGCACTCATTAGGAATTTCCATCCTTTTTTTTTTTACCTGCTTTTCCTTTCTGAGTCAGAGAGAGTTGGTACCCATCTCCAGCAGTCACTGTGCGAGAGGAGGGGACACCCCAGACAGGTTCCAAACCCACCACTGAACATAGGGGGTAATGCTGTTCAATTTGTTTCTGAATTTTGTTTTCCTTCTTCTTTCGGCTGCTCCCTTCTTCAGCGTTACCAGTCAATTACAAGTCAAACCACCGCCAAGACTTGGCAGTTGTTTTTAAACCCTTTCTGTCGCAACCACAGTCCACCGAGCTACCACAGCCCTGCGTGTGGAGCAGGGAGGGCGCCCGGGGGAGCAGATGGTCGGGGTTAAGGGCCTTGCTCAATGGCCCAGAGTGGGGCAAATGAGAGTGGAGGCAGGTGTGGGGGTGGTTCACCTTTCCCACTCACATTTTGATGTTGGTACAGGGAGCCAAACCAGTGACCTTCCAATCACAGACCCATCTTCTCTAACCTCTGCACCACCACTCCCCACATATGAAACACGTTTCTGTTTACTGGTTTAATTATAATCTTTAAAAATAAATTTCACGTTTTGTTCACATTTTGGCAATATAATATCTAGGTGGAAATATGTCATGTTAGAATGCTACAAAACGTGTAGTTCAAAGAGATTTATTTAAACATAAATAAAAAGATTCACACAGTAATTACTCCACTGCTGATGAAACACAGCACTACTGAAGTTTTATTTCGAAGTAAATAAACTTTAATTCTTCTTTGTTTTCCTCCCACACTCAGAAAACAAACATGCTAGGTTAAATTGACAGTCTACATTTTGCCAAACTTCTTTAACTTCCCAATAATTCATTAAAAAAACATAACATCTTTAGTTTTACATTTCTCGATCTCCTCTTTATAGTGAGATGACCTTATTTTTCCAGAACTTTTCTTATGTCTCTGACATCTTCAAGCTGAAAGTTTGCCACTATTTGAAAAGTATTTTTTATTTAAAATAGTTTGAGGTTTCTTTGACTCTATACCATTATTTCCCAGTATAGCCATTAGCATACAGCATGTACAAAGTGTCTTCTCACGTTTATGCGGCATGCATTACGTTAGCTACTAAACAGGAAAGCAAATAGGGGAATATGCAGAACAGGAGAAAAGCACTCATATTTATGTATGCCAGTTAAAAGACATGCTGTAGCATTCTGTCCCCTATGGAAATGAGCTGAACAGGAACCACTGACCCCCTATATAATATGCATTACTGTACTATAATCCAATGAAGTGGTAAAAAGGTGTGAATCATTACATCAAAGTGCTGCTCAAAGAACTGGCTTTATTTTAGCCAGCTGACTCAGTTACAAAAACCTGATTTAATGGCTGTCTTAGTGTAACTGTCAAGCTTTAGATCAACACCCACTTTGACTCACAGGTTTGTGCTAATAGGCCTAATATCCTGTGCCAGGGAACTTACGTCAATGTAGGGGACCTCCAAAGACTTCCACTTCAGGGTTGATGTTTTTTCTTTTAAATTAAAATAAAACCAAAGTAATGTAAGCTTTTATATCAAGGTTTTTACATAATCAAGAATTTACAGAAAATGTTATTTGTCATAAGAAAATTTTGTTAGCATGACTGCCCTGTTTCTTAAGCCAACTAAATAAAAAAAAGATGAGAAAGGGGCCCAAAACAGAGCCCAGAGGGATCCCAAACCAGAGAGAGGTGGGGGGTCACAGTCATGGTAATCAAAGTCAGTAGTTAAAAAATAAGTTGTTACATTGTTTTGAAAGGGCTCATTTAGTAATATGTCAGAATTTAAAACCAGACTATAAAATCTATAAAATATTTTCCTCCTTTAGATTTACCAATTGGTTATAAATTATCCTCTCTGTGAGTTTTGAAACAAAAAGTAGTCCTGAAATAGGTCTGCAATTTGAACTGTGGTATTAAGATCAGGTTTAATCAGAGGATGGACTTTTGAACGTTGATTTAAAAAGTAACTGGAAATGTTGAGAATAAAGGTCAAACAATGTTTTAAGGCTAAGTCCAGTGAAAATAAACTGCACGCTCCTGAGCCACAATGTATTTGTTCCAGGGAGTTTATTATTATTTACTAGGTAGGATGTCGTCTGTATTGCGCTCCGCTAGTTTAGCATTACATTACTACCAGCAGTTGTCGACCGGGGTGTGTGGTGGGGATTTATGATGCGTGAGAGAAGCGGAGTGTGCTCTATTCACACAAGCAGAGCTGTTGGTCAGGCTACTTCTTGTTGTGCTGTGATCTCTAAAATAATGAATGAATCAAGTGTTTACTTATGTTGGTAAAACTAGATGCTTAACAACCTGTTAAAATACACCAGACTGCAGGAAATAGCATCTACTTTATTCTAAATTTTATGGGGGAGGACCCCCAGACCCCCCCATCAGTGTGTCCCCCCCACATTACAAATGCTTCAGACACCATTGCAATGCCCTCATTTACTTCCACCCATATATTCATACAGCACTCTACTAGATCTCTACAAAGCCTAATCAGTGCTTTATCACATTCATACACCAATGGGACACACATCGGAGGCAATGAGGGGTTCAGTGTCTTGCCCAGGGGCACTTAATTGTGCATGCTGGAATGTGAATGCTGGTGGCGTTGAACCCCCAACTCTTGCATTGGAGGACAAGAACCTGTTGGCTCTATCCACTCAGCCACAGCTGCCCCAACAGCATAATCATCCAGGCACACAAATCCTTTCACTACATGTTAATTCATGTTATTTACATCACAATGATTAAAAATATATGTTTATAAAGGTCTTAGTGGTTCTGTTGTACCTCTACAGATACCACTTTGTTCTTCCTTCTTTAGGGGTTGCCACAGTGAACTTTAAGCATGGAGACTTGGCAATTGCTTTAAACGCCAGATGCCTTTTCTGATGCAACAGACCACCAAGCTGCCAGGGAGGCTGGCATGTGGGGTGCCCTGGGGAGCAGATGGGGGTTAGGTGCCTTGCTCAAGGATCAGGAGTGGTGCAAATGATAGTGGAGGCAGGTACACTGTCACCTGCGAGATTGTTCCCTGCCAGCAGCAACTAAATAATGAGGAAATCAAGATGTGAGTGGAGCTTGGCGACTTTCCCATGTGGTTGCCAGAAGTGTGTGTTCCCACCTTCGTCCTGGCCCTGTAACCGACTGAAGTCCACCTCCGGGGGTCCCGCCGCTTGTGAGCGCTGCCTGCGGCCGCTCAGAGCGCTGCCCCGCGCGGCCAGCAGCCACGCGCGGTCCCGCTGCACCAGGCTGGAGGTTTTCCGGTGCGGTTCTGGCAGGCCCTGCCACGACGAGCGGCTCAGCCCCGCTAGTCTGCGAAGAACACTTCTCATCATTACCTCTAGTTTAGAAATGCGACAAATGCAACCAGAGGAGGTGTCAGTCTTGTGGAGAGAGTCCAGGAAGTGAGACGCTGCAAGAGGAGGAGGGACTACTTCCACAAGATCCAGTTTAACAACCAGTCAGGTTTTGTTGTAGAGCTCCAAAAATTTATATTTTTTAAAGCTTACTCTGACAAAGAAAAAATAATTGTAATTCAAAACTGAGAGACAACTAAGTCTTGAGTAAAATACTTTATTTAAAGGATTTAGTATCATATGTATGATCATCATAACTTTGAGTTGTCATCACATAATCTTGATGTAACCTAATAAAAATATATCCTTAAATTATGACTTGGCTAACTTATATTTAAGATATTATATCTTAAATATGACCTATCATCTCCTGTTTATGAGATGGTATCTCTTATGAGATACGATAGTATGAGATGCAATCTCATGCTACACAAAAGGTGGCAGCAAAGGTCAAAGAAAAAGTTTTCAAGACAGTAAAATTAAATTAGCTGGACTGAGATGGTGTGGACATGTCCAGAGGAGGGACAGCGAGTATACTGGTAGAAGGATGTTAGAAATGCAGCTGCCATATATGGATACAGTTAGAGAGGACATGGAGGTAGATGGAGTGAGGACAGAGGATGCAGAAGACAGAGTGAGGTGGAGGAGGATGACTTCGCTGTGGTGACCCCTGAAGAGGGAACAGATGAAAGAAGAAAAGATACACTCTCATAATTACAACTTAACCATCTCATAAACCTGACTAAGCATTTCATTATATCAGCATAATTATGAAATGCTATATCATATATCAGTACGCATCTTATTATCTCAACATATTTATGACACAGCATGTCATAATTCATCCATCCATGTTCTATGAACTCTTTTCCACTGAGGGTCATGGGGCAACACTGTGCCTGTTTCAGTGGTTAGTAGGCGTGAGGTGGGGCACACACAGGAAAGGTCTCAAGTACATCACAGAGACAAACAGAGACAAACTAGACTCTCACTTACACAAAGGAATGATTTTTAAGTTACTAGTTGATCTAACATATGGTTTTGGTCAGGTGGAAGAAACTGGAGTACCCAGAATACAGTTTTAAAGATTTCTGTTATTAACATATTTGTGCTACACTTACTAAGTTAGATAAATACTGTTACTAACTGAATTTTATATATGTGAATGTTTCTGTTCAGTGCCCTGAGATGACTTCTGTTGTGACTTGGCATTACTATACAAATAAACTGAATTGAATTGATACCCTGGTGCATGCTCAATAATCCAGGTAAAAACATCTAACAAGGTCAATTCAGGTCCTCTGGCCAGATTCTTCTTGTTGAAACATTTAATCTTTTGTCCAAAAGAGGAGAGAAGCAGAGGAATGTTGGTTTGAGAGAGGAGTACAGGAAGCCGCCTTTGTAAAGAGAGACCATCCATCACTAAACAGGGTTGGAGGCCTCCATGTCCAACTGTCCATCTTTTACAATGCTGTTATTACTGTCACTCATCAGGGTGCTAACGATCTGTCGTTAGGCTGATGGTCCTCCTTTATCATGTGAACAGCTTGTTCTGGATGTCACCAGCAAACTGGTCCGCTTTGAGAAATTTATAAAGTTTACTGCAGCTCCTCAGACTGAAGAAGTCTTTTGGATAAAAGACAAAACGTTTCAACAAGAAGAATCCGTCCAGAGGACTTAACCATTGATTTGACTTGAATAAAGAGTCAAATCGTTACATTGTGCTTACACACTTACGTGCACACGTTGCCCCTAAGCCTGTTGCTCCTGTTTTGTTGTTGAGATGAGGTTTTCCATCGAGCTGCTTCTGTCTAGTCTGACCATGCATTATTGACCAGGTCTGTACAAGTTCTGCAGTCATGCAGTCAGACAGTGGCTCTCGAGTTGCAGCTGTCGGAGACGAGAGAGTTGGGTTTGAGTGTGCCCATCTGTGTTGTCACAGGAAAGTACGGTCAGTTCAGCCTTCAGCTTGTGTTGCAGCAAGAGGAAACAGAAACTGAAGCATTCAGAGCAGAACAGGTTGTCCCTCATAGAGTGGATGCTAAGTCCACATTCAGTATTGATTTCCTGTTTTTGTGTTTTTTTTTTTTTTCAATCCAAAAACTGCATTTGTGCTGTTTTACTCATTCAGTATCAGAACAGTCATCTAATTTGGGTTAGATGCTTATTGTTTTTGTAACTTTCATACTTTTCAAACTCTTTAAATGTACAACTATTTTTCCCTAAACTGGATTCTCTTCAGTTCTGTGAGGGTTCCAGTTCCTGTTTTGCCTGCTCGAACCCAGTGCTGGAACGTTGGTTACCTAATGGTGATTTCATGAATAAGGTTACAGTGTCACTCATGATAGTCTTTGTGCCTTCCAGTAGTTGCTTCATGACTTCTGATCTCCAGTGTCTCATGTCTGATCCTCCTGAGTCTCAGTTCCCTGTCCACTCTGCACACCGCCTGGACTCTCCTCACCTCTCATCCTGAAACAGTATTCGATGTTACTTGACTTCTGCTTAACCACTTCTGGTCCCAGCTGTCACTCTTTCAAGTGAACTGCTCACCTCCTGGACTCTGTTCGTCTGGTCCTGGAACCCTCCATCCTTCTTCTTCCAGCCTGTAGAGAACTTCACAGTAAGAGCTTGTCCTTCTGACAATTGTAATATTCATGAAAACAAGAAACTCGTCCCTTCTTCCTCAGATCATCTTGTCCCCATTCCCCACCTTCACCTGCAAATAAATTCACTTATCCTTTTAACCTTGTGAACAGTGTCAGCACTGGGTCCTTTCAGTTTGCTGGATTACCTCAGACTAATGGAGCTGGTTATGTGCTGGATAAAGAGACAGAATCATAAAGGAAGAAGAGTTACCATCTCATTCGGCCATGAAAAGCAAAAACAAAGATGACTTATGACTTTACACAAATAGTGCTTGGTTCATCTGTCAGGAGAGAGTTTCACTCCTCATTAACTAACAATCCTGCTGAAGAAACACTGGACACGTGATGTACTGGATACGCAGCTAAGGTGACACTTGTCATGGCACGGGGAGGTTGGGTATCAGTCACTCATAGACAGCCGACACTAAACACACCCCCATTAAAAAAATAAAGATATTTCACTGCTCAGCCAAATACTACAGCTATCACTAACACACTTGTGACACAGCCTGCATGCTGCCTTCATATGATCACTCAAAACCAAGACACCCTGAGATTCTGTAAAAACTTTACACATGTGCATCCCTCTGAAAGCTGACACTTGGAGCAGACAGAGATGGAGGAAAGTTGTGCTAAGGTTTCTGACAGACAGGCTTTACTTAGCCCGTTATATGTGAACCCAACCCAGCAAGGCCATTCAGGCTGCAAACCAGTGATGAACCAAAATAAAAACCAACATCGATCAAACAGGCATTTGTCTTCAGGAGGTTCTGCAGTCAGTGAAGTTTTACTTCACCGATGACATATCAGACTGCAGCTAGATGAGCGTGTCTGACTGCTGCAGTTATGAAATGAAACAAAACAATATCTGTGTGAGAACTGGGGCGTTGTTGTTTCCATGTAAAACCATCCTTCTGAAGACGTCTCTGCTTCATGTCCTCTGATCACAGGATGATTCTCAACATTAAACAGCAGCTATAACCATCTCAAATTGTTTCATGTGTTTTCAAAAGAGGCAAAACTACATATTTCAATGTTACTCTTTAAAAACAGAAGGGGAAAAAAACAGTAAAGTTCGTCTAGTTCATTTTCCATGTATGGTAAACAGAAAGTTTACACAAACTGCACGATGGATTGTATCTAAATCATAAAACAAACAAATATAAACCTGAAAAACCACTGATCATGACATCACTTCTGCATGCTTAGTACTTTAACCATTCATATATGAAAATGTTCAGCTCAGTAGAATGCAAGGCCTTTTTTAACTTTTATTCTTGTAAAAAAAAAAAACTTTACTGTATTTAAAACACAACATGTCAGAAATAACACAGTGTTCACTCAGGTCATCTGGACGGTTTCTTTTTTAAGCTGAGACGTTTCGTACTTCATCCAAAGGACTTCTTTGATCTGAGGAGCCACCAAACAAAACTGATTCCCACAACAACAGCATATCCATAGTGGGAAAACTGTTTGCTGGTGCTAAGATGGCCTCCTGGGCCCACCCTCTGCTCCGTCAACTCGTCTGAGGCAGTCAGAGGTTGTTTTTTCCAATGGAGTATGGTGTGTTCAAGGATTCAAGGATCTTTACTGTCATTCGCATCACATGTGGTACATGAAGAAAAAAAAAAGGGTCCCTGTGACCTCCAACAATATCAAAAATATAAAGTGTAAAAAGAAACAGTAAATAAGGATCTAAGATATAAACTAAGATAAACGCTAAACAAATGCACAACGGTACGCTAAAAGATGTAAGATATATGCCAGTCACTAATAGTGCAAAACAGTGCACCGTATTGTTTGCTGTTGTTGTGGGAATCAGTTTTGTTTGGTGGCTCCTCAGATTGAAGAAGTCCTTTGGATGAAGGACGAAATGTCTCAGCTTAAAAAAGGAACTGTCCAGATGACCTGAGTGAACATTGTTGGATTTTATACCTGGATTATTGAGTATGAACTTTGGTGTCATAGAAATCCTTTTTTTTAATTTTTATTTTTATTTTTATTTAATTTTTTTTTTTTTTTACAGATCCTTCCAAATATTTTCTTTTTGAGATTTGCTTGGGCATATTTACTTCAGTTTGTCTTCTACTTTTAGTTAAAATACTGTTGTGCTAATTTTAGCAACAACAAAAAATCCAACCTTAGATTTAACCTCTGAGTTTGCCAGTTTTAGT
Organism: Hypsolebias longignatus; assembly: GCA_031762435.1. NCBI lineage: Eukaryota > Metazoa > Chordata > Actinopteri > Cyprinodontiformes > Rivulidae > Hypsolebias > Hypsolebias longignatus. The sequence continues at coordinate 29,241,449 of JARVGV010000861.1, forward strand.
TTTTAGCCACTGTTTGCTTGTTTGAACTTTAAACCAGTTTTGTCTGTTTTAGCTTTTAGCTGCACTTCAGCTAATTATGAATTTGAGCTTTTCACAGTTTAGCTGAATTCAACTTATGTTCAGTTTTTTTTAATTTTACCAACCAAGTATCAGCTTCTTCAGCAAATTTCAGCAGAATCATTTAACACAATCGTGTGTTTTGTGGAAAATCCCATTTCTCTAGTATCAGACTAGTGCTTGACTTGTATATCCATTTATTTCTCTCTGAGCTCTGCTTTTCTTAAAATGATAAACTATCCCAGTCTTGTTTTCCTAAACCCCATGATTTTAGCATATAATAGGTAAAGATAAGATAAGATAAGATAAGATAAGAACTTTATTGGTCCTGCAGAAAATTGTTGTGCCAGAGTTTCGGTACAAAGGAACATACACAAGGAATCAAATAGGATATAAAAAAAACAACAGAAAATATAAAAATACTAACAATTAAGATCTGAACAGGTGCAGACATGTGTGAAATGTTTTAATGTGAAAACATTCAAGTGTTTATGTTTACTGTGGTGCAGGATTCTACTATGACAAAATGCATTTGTTTACTCCTGGAGTTTGTGTCAATCATACTTTACATGTAATAATTTGATCAGTTCATTAACTGAAAGAGGGGGTGGGGGGTCTTTAAGCTGTAGGTCCCATAAAGTCATACAAAATCAGTTGTTGGTGTAGCAAGCAGTCATAATCTGATTTATCCGTTCTTGTTTTATGAATTCCTGGCAAAAACCAATGCAGACATGTTCCTGCTGTTATCGCCTTACAACCTGGTTTATTTTTTTTTTTGTTTCATTTTTTTAATACCATTTTCTTTCACTTGTTCTTCTCAATTTGTTCCCTTTTATGATTGTCTTCTGTTATCTTTGTTGTCCACTCATCACTCTTTGTTACAACCAGGTCTCTCTTGTAAATGAGTCCCCGAGGCTCAGTGGGATTAACCTGTCTAAATAAAGGTTGAATGAATCAAGACATAGCACTGAAAAGCCACATGGAGCTCTGAAAGGAGTGTCTGAGTTCTCCTTATCTGCTGGTGGGCTGCAGCCTTCATGTTGAGGTTTCCAAAAATCCTGCACAATGCTCTTTGACCGTTGCAGATCACTGCACTTTAACTTTGACCACTACAGTGCTAGATTATTTTATGGCCTTGTCCTGTAAGACACTGCAAGGTGAGTGATGTAAGAAGAGAAGAAGCAGACTGTAAGACAAGATACAGTAATTTCAGATGTTCTCTCAACTCATATACTGTATTCCCAGATCAATATTGTTTTTGGCAACTAAGATGAACTGCTACCTGACCTGTCAATTAGGTGCCTTTACTACGACTGCTCTTGCAGTCCATCAAAGTAAATGTTTGTACAGCAGGAAGAAAGTAGAATAAGTGCATCTTTACTGGTTCAACACTCACTAAAGAATACATTTGATTAAAGTACTTTTCAAACAGAAAATACATCCGTGTGCCTCTTGCAAGTGAAAATAAGACTTAAGCTGTAACTTTCACCCCCCCCCCCCCATA
>JARVGV010000861.1:29270511-29283269 GCA_031762435.1 Hypsolebias longignatus
AAGCCTTTTGAATCAAAGACAAAACATTTAAACAAGAAGAAACTGTCCAGAGGACCTGATTTAACTTTGTTAGATTTTTGTATCAAGATTATTGTGCATCTGATAAGATCTCTTCAATACCACTGAGCGGATTTTCAACATGTCTGCAGGGGTTTGATAAGGTTTTTGATCAATACCAGCAGGACTCATTTCAGTCAGGAGAATAAACCTGTTTATGCTGTAGTGTCATGTCTGCAACAACACATTTTTTAATGCAATATCTATAAATGTGCTTATTTGACAAGTCTGCACTGTCAAATAAAACTAGAACTAAAAAGCATTAGGAAGCTAGGAAATCATTTAACTTTAGGCCATTATGGGTTGTTAAGTAAGCTTGTTGTGCATCAACAGGTTCAATAGAGTTGTCCTGAAAGATTTAAAATCAGCCGACAATGTCTCTTTAGGTGAACAAGAAAGCAGGAATTTTTAAATATTTTATCTCACTCTTGTCTCTGTTTTCTATTTTTATCCCACATAAATCCTCAATGTATTGTTTCATTGTCTAGTTTTTTGGTCCAGACAGGTTGTAGAGTCAACTTGACTGTAAAGGAGCTCCTGGGAGGAGGTATTTGGAACAATAGTAGGTCCAGTATATGAGGAGGTAGTGATAAAGCCCTTTGTTTTATGAACACAGAGCAAAGATCATGGTAAATAGGAGGAACATTTGAAATATCAGATTGCTTGAATACCAGTGGTTAAGGTGAGATAGAGACTGCAGAACATATACAGTACTTTTTTTTTTTCTTTTTTTTTTTTACAGAAAGAGCTCCAGTTTTCAATTCTTTTGTTTGTCCAATTTATCACGGTGTTAGTTAACTGAGGAAAACTCAAAATAAAATTAAAAAGCATAGACATATTGACATATACAGTATAGACATGGATGATGGAAAAACAAAATAACTCACCCTCCTCTTGATGGTTGCTGACTATTACCAGATAAATAAGTGTGTGAGTTGTGAGTGATGATGGCTGATTTTTTTCTTCTGGTTAATGCAGAAACAGTCAGAGGTTGGGGTAGCTGTACCTTGAGCAATTGTAACTGAGTCACCAGATCATCATTGATCAAACTCTATTCATCAGCACCAGGATCCACTAGGGCTTGAATGGCCAAAGTTATATTATTTATGCAGAGTATAGAACAGCACACCATCCCACCAGAGTCAGTTAAAATGTCTCCATAGGCCAATAACTTTTCTCATGTGTATCAGAAGTTATTCTCACTTAGTTGTCTTGACCTTTAATTTTCTTCCTGAATGCTATTTCCATTTTTTTTTTACAAGCAGACTATATTCAAGGTTCAAGGTTCAATGTTCTTTATTGTCATTCACATCACATGTGATACATGAGGTGGAACAAAACTGTGTACTCGAGGTCCCAGTTACATCCAGCAATAGCAAAAATATCAAGTGTAAAAGGAACAGTAATAAAATCTAAGATATAAACTAAGAAATACGCCAAACACTAATACTGCAAAACAATATGTCAAACAACAGCAGCACGAACATACAGGTATGTCTGTGTGAGCAGATGAGTATGAATGAACACAGTAGTGTGAAATAATCAGCAGCATGGATAATCAGCAGCACATATCACCAATCAAAGTGGCATTACAGTGATTTGTTATTTTTTTTCACAGTGATGATCCTGGTTAGGGATTCGTGTGTCTAACAGCTTCAGGGTAGAAGCTGCTCCTCAGTCTAGTTGTTCTGTGTTTAATGCTCCCTGAGGGGAGCTGAGTATATATACCGGTAGATACAGTACTTCATTTCTATTTTACTAGTTTATTGTTTTCTGTACTTTATATGTATGTTGTTTGTCTAAAACAGGTCTGTCTTGTACGTACAAAGTAAATGATTCCTCAAGCCTCATTGAAACTACCCTGTATAAATAAAGGTTGAATGAAAAAATACCACTTTAACATGTAGTTACTTAATGCCTTTTTTGTTGGGATCAATTTTGTTTTCGGGAGATTGGGTAGATGTTTACCAGACTCTGGCTGCTGATTACTGAGTTTTAGGTACCGGTATTTAGAAAGCCCTAAAATATTAATCAAAATCAGAGAATTAATGCTCTCTAAGAGTACAAAATGCGTTAGATGCCCATACATTTGGCATAAAGTCTGTGACATCGAGGAGGATAAAGAACCTAAATGCAGGACTATGAAGCAGCAGTTAGAGCAATGTGAATTAAAGTGACAAACAGAGCAAGAAATGGAAGTGCTACTGAATAGTGAAGGGAATTCTGGCTTTTCATTTGTTCATTTGTTTAATTTTTCATTCATTCAACCTTTATTTATACAGGTTAGTCCCAATGAGCCTCGGGGACTCATTTACAAGAGAGACCTGAATTTGAACAAAGAATGATAGCAACAGTGGATAACAAAGATGACAATAGACAATCATAAATGATGCATACAATTTTTTTTAAACAAATGAAAATAAAATGGTAATTAAAAGGATAAATAAAAGGAAAAATAACATCAACAAAAAAACAGCTAGATAGTAAGGCGGTGTAAAATAATAAAAACAGGAACAGGTCTGCATTGTTTTTTCCCAGGAGCTTAACAGACGTTTAAAGCCACTTAGAGAGGTCAAGGTCAAGAGTTTCAGATCTTTTTGCAAGATATTCCGGGAAACAGGAGCGGAGTAGGAGAAGGTCCTTTTGCCAAGTTCAGTCCACACTGAGGGGACACTGCATGTAATAATGTCCTGAGTGTGCACGCTGTAGCTGCACTCACTCAGTGACTTGTACGAGGAGATGTGTGAAGGCAACAGATTGAGAAGTGATTTAAAGATGAAAATGTACCAGTATGAGAGTCTACATGAGGTTAATGATGTCCAGTTAACCAGTGAATACAGGGTGCAGTGGTGGGTATGATAGTTACAGCCAGTTATGAATCTTAGTGCACCGTGATGGACAGTGTCCAACATCAATAGGAGTGTTCATGTAATTTATTGGGTTGCTACACACACCAAAAAAGTCATTTTGACTTTCAAATGTCTCTTTAATTAGTACTACTTGGTCAACGGTAAATGGACTGTACATATGTAGCGCCTTTCTATCTTATTGAGATACTCAAAGTGCTTTACAACACAATCTGTGTCCTCATTTACCCATTCATACAGCACTCTGCCATAGCTATACAAAGAATAATCAGAGTTTATCACATTCATACACCGATGGGACACACATCAGAGGCAATGGGGGGTTCAGTGTCTTGCCCAGGGGCACTTCAATAAGTGACTGCTGGTGGAATCGAACCCCCAACGCTTGCATTGGAGGACGACTGCTCTAACCACTCAGCCACAGCTGCCCCTTGTGAGGAGGCGTTTTGAGAGCTAAAAAAGATCACTCTTTTTGATGAGCTGAGAAGTGGGGCAATTCCCATCACTACAACTGTGAAACAATATAGCCATTCAATTTCTGTTTGTCTGCCTTCAACTGACCTTTGACACTTCTATTTAAAGTATCATTCTACTCAAATAAACACTGTATTCAGAGTGTTTTACTAGTAATTTAGCATCTCTATGTGGTTATCAAGTTGATTATCATATCCCTTATTATGAGTGACAGCTGTTTGTCTAAGAAAACATTCATCTTATCTCTCAGCTGCTCCAGTCATTTGTTGGTGTTTAACAATGTGCACATGGGTGAGGGAGGGATGATGTGTCACCATTCCTTCCATACATGTGTGAGAGTGTGCAGCACGATACTGTTTCCATGTCCTGGACACCGCAGATCCATATGAGTCAAAGGTAATCTGTTGTGTGGGCTGGGAGTCTTTATCACAAAGGTTATCCCTGCATTGTTCAATGCTGTTTGTGCACTTGCATGTGAGACAAGACTATTAATAGTTTCCCACCATTTTCTCCAAAGTAATTTAGTTTTTTTTTTTTTTTGTCCTCTTTTCTCTTCTAACACTCTGCCCTTCGTCCTCAAACGTATGCACGTATTATTCTCTGTGCTGGCTCTTAGAGTCTTCCTGAATTAATTTCCACTTTCAATACCATTATGTTTTTCTCTCTTTCACCTCCAGATGAAGGCCAGACAGTTTGCAACAACCCCCCGGAGCTGGCGGGCCAGCGTTTGGGGGAGGTGGGCATGCAGCTGCGGGTTGACTGTCACCAAGGCTTGGGCTACTGGGACTACCTCTTCTTCATCGCCATTGGATTTGTCATCTTCTCAGCTGGCACGGTGTCAGCCTGGGTGATGGGTGTGCTCATGGTGTTGTATGAGCGCTACAGCAAGAGGAAGAGTGAGGAGCTGGACAGTGACGACGAGGAGGAGAGGGGAGCAATGAGTGGAGGCGAAGGCGGCGGAGGAGGAGCGAACCAGGGGAACGGGGATCTGACCAAACCTGGCATGCAGGTGTGATAAACTGATGAGGCAACATGAAGAGAAAGACAGGAAGAGAAGATGTGATGAAAGGAATCCAAATACCCTGCTGTGGACTGAAATATGCCAGTCACTCTGTACTGCAGATTTATATACGGCAGTATGCTCTTTCGCTAATTGGACAGTGTGTGTGTGGGTGTGTGTGCGTGTGAGAGAGAAACAGAGAGAGAACAGAGCAATAAGGTTGACTATTCCTTCACATCAGGAAAACAGAATGACCTCTGAATTCATTGAAAGCAATAATCTTGCACATACAGTGTGTGTTCCTTACATACAATGTAACATTTTTCAGAGTTTTACTTTATAATTGTTTTTTATGTCAACAAACGACATGTGAGTGGCACAGTTAAACACATACACACAGTCCATCTATGAAGAATACATTAAGTGTTGTAGAGAAGACACTGATGCCTTGTATCTGCAATAGTTGAGACAGAGTAATGGTTTTGTTTCAACATTTAATGCTGATTTCCTGGATGGTCTAAAGCAGTGGTCCCCAACCTTTTTTTGCACCACGGACCGGTTTAATGTCAGACTATATTTTCATGGACCGTGGAGGGGGGGTCTGAAGGTCCTAGCCCAGAGAATTTTGGATAAAATAGATGCCATTTCCTGCATTCTGATGTAGTTTACAAAGGTTTATTACAGCAGATTAACAAAAGATGTAAACTCAGTTATAATCATCAATATTAAAAGAAACAAACATTTGAAATATATCAGTCTGTGTGTGACAAATGAATATACAAGTTTCACTTTTTGAGTAGAATTACAGTACTTCAATAAATCAACGTTTTCACAATATTCCAATTTTATGACCAGCACCTGTATTTTAAATTAGCTTTGAATCACTTTATGTGTGATTTATAAGTGTATTAAGTGCAGGATCATTTCTCATTTAATTAGTATATCCCACACCGGGGTCAGCTGTGCTTCATCATCCTCCTCCCTCCTCCCTGCTCTGCAGTGATTCACACATCAGTTCACAAAAGTGCAGGAACTTGTGCACAGTGCAAAACTTTAATCATATTGGTGTTTTGTAATAAAACTGCCCATGACTTTGAACTTTTAGAGGGCGGAGATTTTTTTTTTTTAAGAGCAGAAGCAGAAATGTGAAGGAACAACTCTGATGTGAATTCAAAAAAATTCAAGACAAAACCAGCTCTGATGTGATATTAGGAAGCTTTGTTTAAAATTATAGTTTTATTTAGTCAATAGTTTTACAGTCACTCTTTGTCAGGTGGGTTGAAAAATATGCAGAGTAATCCTTCAAATGCGCAGACACAGCTGCACACCTCCTCCTGTCTGCTCCGGACCACACAGCTAAATTACTCCGCCCGAAGGGGCAATGTGGAACCAATCTGCGCATGCGTCTCACAGAAACTGAAACTGACAGCATGTGTATGTTGACCTGCATCAAGAATGAGTCATTGACAGACGTGGTGGAGATAATCCGGTGATTTTTCAAAATAGAAGTTTTTTTGTTTTTCTGTGTGGCCTGGTACAAATTGACCCACGGCCCGGTACCGGTCCGCGGCCTGGTGGTTGGGGACCACTGGTCTAAAGGGCCTGGCGTACTCCATCTGAAGACGAACAGTCGACTCACAGTCACATAGTTGTGGGATGTTCGTTTTCTTATACACTTTTCATAATCCATGACACAGCACAGAGCTCCTGGGAAACCCCTCCCACTGCAATATACATCACCACGTGTCTTTACTCCATCCCTGCATCTGTCGTTTGGCCACAAATCTGTCATGAAGAAAGCGCCGCACTTTTCCGTAGACAGACTCCTCCACACACGATGTCTGCACGATCTTCATCCAGGAGTTTTTGTCCCTTTGACTAATTTAGTGTGTTTTAAGAGTTGTACAGCTGAATGTCAGAGCGCATGTCCTCAAGGCTCTGACCAGTCGCACACTTGATGCAGACGTCTCAGAAAAAGTTTGGCCTGAGCTTTGTGTCAAGGAGCAGCAGGCGAAGCTGCTCTGAGATCAAAATGACGCAGTTATCGTTGCGTCTTTCGATGAGAACCAATTTGGCTGTTTCAGATGGAGTATGAAGGGCCTTTTAGGCAGCTCACATCAAATAATCAACTGTAACAGTTTTCCCTTTAGGAGTACTTCAAATGTTTTGAGGTGGGGTTCTGTGGAAAGGTTATGAATCATAATTCTACCTATTGTAGATAACTCGTTGTGCCACCTCAATTTGGAGAAATACCGTTTGATTCTGACCAGGTTGCTTAACTGGTAGCTTAGATTAAAGTTATTGCTTAAATTAAACAGCTCTCACCTCAAAAATTTCATAGTGATCCATGCAAACTCTATTTATAAACTTTTACACCACTGTCATTTAGACATTACAGATTTATTCTTGTAGAACTATTAAGTAATTTCTAAAAGCAATGACCCAGGGTGCACTGGAAATGCTACAGCTAGCTGCTAATATTTGTGCTTACAAATACCCAATTGAATTGTATGTATAATTAAATGCTTAAATGGCTTCTTATACATCAGCAAGATGTAAGACACCAGATCTTGCTGACGTGATTACAGTGGGTCTTTTTATCACAAAATATCCACAGGCATAAAAGAACAGCACGGTTTTCCAGAGTGGATGTTTATTTTCAGTTGGCAGAGAAGTTGGAGGAGGAAGATCTGGTGTTTCTGCCGTTAATTGTGGAGAAGCACTTTTTTTTGTGAATTCGTCACAGAGACCGCCCCTGTTTCCAACAGATGGTGCAGAAATGTGCTGCTGTGCTGCCCAGCTGAGGAGCTCGCCCTGTCAGTCATCACTGCAGCGGCTGCCCGGGGAAGGAACACTTTCTCAGAGAGGCACTGGTTCTCCATGCTGTCTCCTGCATGCACAAAATTATATAATCTCCTTCCAAAAGTTCTTTCACCATTTTTACAAGTTTTCTTTGGCTTCATTTATCATTTGTGCCAAAACAGTTGTAATGTTGGTCAAATTTTCTAACAACCTTGGCCAACATCTCCTCAGCAGACACTGCCCTGAGATCAGCTTTACAAAAACAAACATGCCTACAAATTTCTGACCACACAATGCTTGATGCATGTGAGACACGAGACTGGCCCTTCTCATTGACTATGAATCCAGTTTAATGCTAACTTGGCAGTTGCGTGACGGTTTATGAATTATCATTTGCATGAACCACCATAGATGGACCTGCAACCTGTCCAGAGTGTACCCCTCCTCTTACACAGTGACTGCTGGACATGGGCACCAGCAGCACTTCAACCCTGAAAGGAAGAAGCAGGTAAATACTTTGTATAATGAATGAATGGATGGACAGGTATAAAAAATGTTTGAGGTTGGAGTTGTTTTAACTTAATGTGGTCTTGACCCTACTATCTGTCTGGTCAGAAATAATCTTTTCAGCTCCAAACTAACATTCTTAAAAAAAGGTGGCAGCATTTAAATTTTGTATGACATTCCAAAAAAAAAAAAAAAAAAACCTTCAGCAGATTTCATATGTCAGAATCTGTCTACAAAAAGTCAAATCACATTTTACTGTTTGATTAAATGGACAACACCACATTAGTGTGAATGTTTAATGCAGATAAAAATAATTTAACTCAGTGAAACTGAACACACTCTGAGGTCATGGACCTAAGTCAAAAAAGGGTAGACTGCCCTCTCTAAGTTGGGGGTGAGGTGCCGCCACAAGTGAAGGAGTTCTCGTATCTTGGGGTTTTGTTCCCAAATGAGATAGAATGGAGTGTGAGATGGATCGATGCAGCATCTGCAGTATTGCAAACTGTGCTGGTCCACTGTGGTGAAAAGGGAGCTGAGCTGTAAGGCAAAACTCTGTTTACCGGTCGGTCTACGTTCCTGCCCTCACCTACAGTAACGAACTCTGGTTAATGACTGAAAGAATGATAGAGGATACAGGTAGTCAATTTCCGCAGAGTAGCCCTTATAAAAAGGGCAAAAATTTCAGTTATCTGAGAGACACTTGAAATAGAGCCACTGCTCCTCCACATTGAGAGGAGCTAGTTGAGGTGGTTGGGACATCTGGTAAGGATGCTCCCTGGGCGCCTCCCTTGTGAGGTGCTCCAAACAAGTCTGACTGGGAGGAGGCCCCAGAGAAGAATGCTTGGAATCTTCCCAGAAGTGCTGGAAGAGTTGGCTTGGGAAAGAGACGTCTGGGTTTCCCTGCTCAAGCTGCTGCCCATGACACAACTCCAGAACAAGCAGAAGATAATGGATGGATGAAAATTGAATTGATTTTACATGTTTGGGATCTCTGTGGTTCAAGAGCATTAATGTTTCCTCTTACAGTCAAAGAAGCACCTTAGGCATATTTTTTAATCAATGTATCTAAACATCCATAGGTAATGTATGGATGGGTCATTCTTCACTGAAAAGTGAAGGTGTAAACTTACCATGAAACATGTGATGTGTACCTTTCTAAATAGGGCTGGCACAGTTTTTCTCGCCTAAAGTTTATAGCAAATCAATTTATGTGGAAAAACAATGTTAAACACATCTTGGTAGAGAAGAACCTTCAAAGGAAATATTTTCAATCAACTTATTTGAAAGTTTTTCCTGACCTCCAGTATGTTTAATCATAATGTAAATGCAAACCATAAAATATCACAGTATCAAGTAGCTAACTGAGGAGTGACTGTTTGTATTGGATGTTTTGATCCACTGATGGGCTTAAATCAATTCCCTTTGATTAATTAAAATGATTGTGTTTATCAGTTGGTCTCTTTTTCTTCCCTTTAAAGAACATTACACACCTGTGAAAGGCAAGTTGTGCCATTTGTGTTCTAGTTCTGCGTTTGGGCAAATCTGTGACAATGTCAACTAATGTGAAACAGTCATACAAATACACTGAAGTCTGAAAATGATGTTGGGGTGAAATAAACATTTGTGATGGTACTTTGAATAAACTATATCAGAAGAACAAGCTGCAGTAAGACAAATTGTTTAAAATCAGTTTTTAAAGTATTTTATTGGCACAAGAACTTTCCACAAAATGGACCAAAATGGATACCGGTACATATTTCCTGTTTCCTGAGTTTGCTTTTCCATTTGGTGTTAAGTCTTTCGCCATCGACTACTATGACTTTTATTTCATGCCTAAAACATTAAACAGTCTTTGACATGTTGGAGTTGTAGAATTGGAGGAACAGGGGTTGGTGGCTGCAGATGATATTAATAATGAGAGCGAATAAGATGATCACATTAATAATGACTACATGATCTGACTGCATACTCCTGACTTCGTATCACAGTGAGAATACAAGGCTGCCATTTATAGTGGTGTGTGTGTGTTCAGGTATCTCTTGTAAGTGAGTCCTCGTGGCTCAATGGGACTAACCTGTTAAAATAAAGGTTGAATGAGTGTGTATTCATATGACTGGGTGTGTTTAATTGGGGCAGGCTGATCACAAAGCATGTCTTCGAGCAGCTTGGATGAGTGATGGATGATCCAAAACACTTCTCTATCATCTCTCCCTGTTTCTATGCTATCCATCACAGGACTGGTGGGGTTGTATGGAGAGGACGACTCACAATTTTTAAATAAAGAGCAAGGGAATTTATTCTGATTAATTGACTGCTAGGTCTGTGTTTGTATTATGAGTTGGGTGGACCTAAAAGTGCTTCTCAGAAATTTGAATACAGTATTGTGAAAAAGTTAAATTCTTTTTTCAATAATTTCATAAATTCATACTCATATTATATAGACTCATTACAAATAGAGTGAAATCAGACAATCTCCATAAAGCTCGTCAGCAGAAGGAAGTATGAAATCCTTTAAAATGTCCTGGTAAATGCTGCGTTGACTGTGGACCTCAGAAAACACCAGAAGAGGACATGGACCCAAACCATCACTGACTGTGGAAACTTCACACTGGACTTCAAACAACATGGCTTCTGGGACTCTTCCTCCATACTCTGGGACCTTGATTTCCAAATGACATGAAACTTTACTCTCATCTGAAAAGAGGATATTGGACCACTCAGCAACAGTCCAGGGGCCTCATGTACAAAGAGTTGCATGGATTTCCTACTCAAACATGGCATACGCTTAAATCGAGAAAACAACGCACACATAATGAAACCAAGCACATTTCCTTTGTTTATCCAAGTAAACATGGACTTGAACGCACATGAGGGAATACCTGACTCCTCCCCTGAGACACCTGCATTTAAATATGCAAACAGATTTAAATATGCCCTCCACCTGAGAAATCTCCTCTCTGCACTATCAAAAAGCATCTACATGCAGGGAAAAGAGGAATTTCACAGAATGTGAGTTGGAGATGCGTAGAGGCACATAAAAACATTCTGTTTGGCATGCTGTCCTCTGGCATTAGCGCCAAGAGGCGTGAGTGGGACAATGTGTGTGAAGCTGTAAATGCTGTGGGGTCAGAGTGGCACAAACCTGCAGAAGAAAAAAAATGATCAGACATATTAGGACAATTCAATTAATTTACTCCACAAGGAGCCACCCATTCTGCACCGTGCCAGCTTGTAGTTTGTTTCCAACCATGTTGTTCATTAGAATGAATGAATCGTGCATTAAACCAGGCCACCTCACCACATTATTGGTTAGTTCCTTTTGCGCATCACATACAATTTGCACACGGATTGAATGAAAATGCTTCCTGTTAACATAAACATATTCTTCCTGTGATGGTGCTCTTATAGTGATGTATGTGCAACTCCAATTACATTACGAAAACTAACTGTTGCTGCAAATTACACTTTAACGTTGGCCTGTTCAACTGTATTGTAAGGAATTTTATATACCTGGCTGAGATGTGGATAATTCCTTCCCACACAGCTGGCATGGCTCGACTCAGGGTCACTGGCACAGTCCCCGCTTGGTCTGCCAGCTCCCTCTGGAATGCCCCTGCTTCTGGGAACCTCAGTGTGTTCAGCAGCTGTATATGTATGGGCAGCACACGACTCCTCGCTGTGTCATGCTCCAAGACCAGCTGCAGCTCCAAGCACAGTTCCAAAAGGACTGTCCTTGGAAGCCTAAAATGGCTGATGAGCCAGTCGTCATCATCGACCAGAAAATCCTCTCTATCGCTAAGTACACGCTCTGTGCACTGTTTGCTGTATCCACTAATAAGGCTAAACACGTTGTTGTTAAAGATGCTTTCTGCACCACTTTGCACCACATGCGCATCTAATTGCATACATGTGAATGTTCCTGTTTTTAGTATTTTACATCGCTTTTATAATGTAGCTTGTTTTTGTTTTATATAATTTATTTTATTTACATTTCATTTTCTATGCTTTTATATGATTGTCTATTTTTGTTTGTACCTCATCTGTGTTCTTTGTTTGAAAGAGGTGTAGCCCAGTTTGAGCTGTGCTATGTGGTGTAGACTGGGTATTGAACTAAATTCATAGTACTGTAATATCATGAATAAAAAAAAAAAACAGTGTCTAAGTGATAAAAGTGGAATAAATATGAAATATTTAAAAAAGACTTATTTGTCATTTAGAAATTTATCATTTTAAAAACAGTTCATATTTGTTCAAGAAAATCTAGTTTAAGCAACCTAAAACAGGCAGTTGTCATTTTTACTGTGTTCCTTTAGTATTACACATAAGTTGGAGGAGTTTGAGGTGCTGGCTGACATCTTTAACTCTTCACTTACCCTGGCAACTGTTCCAACATTCCTGAAGACCGCCACCATAATTCCAGTCCCAAAAAGCTCTACAGTGACTGGTTTAAATGACTACCAGCCAGTAGCCCTCAACCCAATAGTCGCTAAATGCTTTGAAAAACTGGTCATGATCCACATCAAAACAACCATCAACATCAAGAAGGACCCTCACCAATGTGCATACCACAAGAATCAATCTACAAAGGACACCATCTCCTCTGTGGTCCACACTGCTCTCACCCACCTGGAGCAGAAGGACTCCGACGTCCATATGCTCTTTGTGGACTTCACATTTGCCTTCAACACCATGATCCCCCAAACCCTGATGGACAAACTACTCACACTAGGACTAAGCCCCTTCATTTGCAACTGGGTCCTATTTCTTAACAAACAGACCACAGTCCATGAGGATCCACAACTTCTCCTCCTCCACCATAACCCTCAGCAAGGGATCACCTCAGGGCTGTGTGCTGAGCCCTCTCCTGTTCACACTGTTCATGTATGACTGTACACCTACCGTACTCATCCAGGCTGTCACATTGTAAAGTTTGCAGATGATACAGCTGTGGTGGGATGCATAACAAACAATGACGAGTCCAGCTACAGGCAGGAGGTGGAACACCTGGAGAGCTGGTGCAAGAAGAACAACCTTCACATCAATGTGAAGAA
>JARVGV010000861.1:29719501-29734089 GCA_031762435.1 Hypsolebias longignatus
AATGGAATTATATGGTCTGTCCTCAGAAGGTCATCTGAGACCAGATGGACGGAGAGGTTATATCACTACACATGCAAATAATCTGCCAACCAAACAAGACACACATTTCCTTTTTTTAGATTTAGTGAATTCCTTTTAGACATTTGAAAGAGCTATGGCTACAACTACCTCTCTTTTGATTTAAAGACAAGCACTCCTCCACCTCCAACTCTGTGCTTCTTAAAGAGTGGACATGATGATAAATGTTGGGTCAGAAACCCTCAAAGAGATAATTGGAAAACTTGTTGGTTTACTTTAAAATGTATCTTTTTAGTAAGAGCACCATTACAGTAGCTTAGCTTATTCTAGTTAGTTTAGTTTACAGAGTTGCTTAGGGGGAGTTTGACTCTTCAGTTTACATGTGTTTTGTGGACCTGGAGATTATAACTATGTTCCCCAAAACATTGTGTGGGGAGTGCTGTGGGAATATAGGGTGTCTATGCTACTTTTAAGGGCCATCTAGTCACAGATCAACAAAAGCAGGAGCAGTGTCTGCATTTTTGGCACAAAGTCAGGTTCATTTTTGGAACAAGTTGGACTCTGCCACAGCTGTTCCTAGTCCACAGTCCTGTTTTTGATGTTCAGTCGTAAAAGTGGGGGTGTCTGGTTTGGGAACCTTGAGGTCTCATCTCTGCTTTATGCAGATGATGGTAATCTGCTGACATCTTTGTGCCATGATCTTCAGCATGCATTGCGGGGGTTCGTAGCCAAATGACCAGAGGAGATTGTGATGTACAGCTTCGCAGGACTAAATTTGGCCAAATGGTGGTGTCCTTCAGAGGCACAGTCGTGGAACACACTGCCAGTTCCCAGCAGGAACTGCAGCACCTACTCCAGCTTAAAAAACTCTTTGAAACTTTGGCTGAAAACTAACCAGAAGTGCACTCATGTGTAGATTACTTTGTCTATTTTCTTATGGTATCATATTTTTATTGTAATTTCATGTTGTGTTATGTGTTGTATAGGTGATGTTTGTATTATTCTCTGCTCTTTTGTTTTGTGGGATGTTTCTTGTTCTTACCTGCCGTAAGACAACGGATGAAAATTAGCTGTTTACACTGATGCTTACTGCTGACATGTTGATTAATATACATTGTCCTAATTTAAATAAATAAATGAAATAAATTAAATGAAAATGTGATGGTACTGAGAGGAGTTCTAAGGCCAAGAATTTTTGATTGGAAATGGGTGGAATGCCCCACTTCAGGTCACAGAGGAGTCTTTGCCTCAGGTAGACGAGTTTAAGTATCTGAGCATCTTGTTCATGAGTGATGGTAGGATGGAGTATGGCGTGGGATATGTATAAATGGCTATATGAATTGGGGCCATGTCCTTAGTAATGAGGGTTTTGTTTTTGTCGGCCGTGGTAAAGAATACATTTAGATGAAAGGTTAATCTCTTTATTTACTGGTGTCTACACGTTCCAACCTTCACCAATGGTCATGATATAGATCATGACCGAAAGAAGGCGATCCCGGATACAAGCAGCCGAAATGAGTTTTCTTTGTAGGACACAGCTTCTAATGGAAGGAGACAAAGATGTGTGATGCAGACTGAGTGACAAGTTGTCTTAGTAGAGTAGGGTTAGCTTCCTCAGTTTTTTTTTTAACCCGTTTAATGGTTTTGCGTTTGCAAAACTAATATGTTAGTTAGTTGAATACTGGTTAGCCAAGCTAACTTTTTGGTTAGCTGTGCCCACCACTGCTAATTTTTTTTTTCAGTGTTCCCTGAATCAACCTTGCACACACTCTACTACATAGAGTCGCACTGAGCAACCATTTGCCATGTCACCTTGATGAAGCTCTTGGCACTCTTTAGAGGCTGTTTTAAGACCCAGACGTCCTTAGCCATTACTCAAATGATATGCCAGCAGTTGGTGATCAATGTGTCTCTAAAGTGGGAATGAGATTGAACAAAAAGCAAAAAATAGGCAATGAAACTGATAAAGATAAGCGCGTAGGGCAACTGCACTTACCATCCCATTTATCATTGTGCTCATTCAGAGCACTGACAGGCCCTGACCCGCTGCTAAATAGTCTGTCTGGATAGAATATTTACAGGGTACCATCAAAACAGTTGCATTTATCTGGGCACTTGAATCATACACCTTTATCATTTTGTCTTCACCCTTGTAGGTGCAGGTGTGCAAGTGTAATGAAAGACGTACTGTATAAACCATGTTTTAGCAGGAGCGAGGAAAGCTCGAGGGGGTGACTGTTGACTGTGAAGCGAGTAACAATTCTTAAAGTTCAGCCAAATCCTGAGGTCATCAATCATGTCTCTGTTTGACCTTCACTCTGTTCATCTGTCTATCAGTAAGTCCATCTTAGTTACAGAGAGCAGCTCAATAGTAAACCCTTTTGAAGGGCACCACATTTAAAATGCAACCACAGTAAATCGTAAAAAGAGGACTGCAAATGAGGAATAGTTTCTGATCAAGCATGGGAAAGGTAAGCTGAAGGAGCAAAGGCTTTGATAAGTGAGATGCAGATGGTTGGGGGAGGGGATCAAATGTGTGCGAGTGTGTGGGAGATGTGTGGAGCTGAGTGTGCCAGGCGATATCGAAGGGAGAAAGAGGGAGGGTGTATGCGTCTGGAAAGCATCAAGCCATGGGTCTGAGTATGTGTGAGTTCATGTGTGTATGTTGTGGGACTCCTCTAGACTCTGGCTTGTTAACCTGAGGGGTCATGGGCAGCTTCAGGTGATGAAGTCAGTGCTAGCACACAAGATGGGAGTAATGACCTCTCTCACAGTAAGAACGTACTCTTGAAAAAGCATACTTTAAAGTAAAGGCAGAACACTTGACACTTGTTTTTCTTAATATATAAAAAACTGATTCAATTCTCATCACCGCATGTTAGGTTTTAGTCATAATCATTGTTTAGGTATTCAAAATAATTCAACATAATACTGCTTTAAACTGAGCTTGCTAATATATAATTTAGCCCAAGTATGAAATGATCATGCCCCAAATGCTCACTGGCAAAGTAAACTGGAGAAATAAAGATTGTATGAGATAAGAAGCATTTGAAGCAATACATAACCTAGTCTCAGAGATAATATGAGATACTATACCATCTAGGTACTGGCAGATGGTAGCCAGTACCTACAGGTTATTTACAGGAGACTTGTTGGAATGAATACATATCTGATTTGTACTGGGCTGTATTATAAATTGCTACACAAATGTCTGATGAAAAGATGAGAGGTGACACTATTTGAAGCATCATGTCTGATTACTATTATGCTAATGTATTGGTGTGTTCTGTCAAAAAGAAAAGTGCAGCAGCTGGTGTGGCTGTTTTGCCCCGTGAGACCCTGATGAAGTTGGTGTTGTATTACATGGACTAGTATCACAGAGGAGGTGGGGCGAGCTGGCTTGATAGCCAAGACGTGAGGGGTGACAAATGAACAAGATATTGTGTGTGTGTTTTGGGGGGGAGGGTGACTTGATACTGGGAACTATAAGCCAGAATGGGACCCCCAAAGCAGCTCTCATGCTCTGGCACAGGCTATTGTAATATGGAATCTGAGAAATGCATTTGATCAGAGTGGGGTGTCTGCATGGCTGTTATTTTGGATGACGCCCAGGGACAAAGGCACCAACTAAGTGAAAACGTGAAAAGAAAGAAGAGGAGGAAAGACTTATCTGATGGACCCATCAACTTTTATTACAGGTTTGAGAGAATCAGTCACTGCTGAACAGTTTACTTTTCCATCCTCGAGTCCAGAGAACAAAACTTTGCAAGCAATTCAGAAACTTCTTTAAGTCCGTTTGCTGACTGCAAAGGAAAAGTAACATTCCAGGTCCCTTTATGGGGATGATAGGAGTGGAAAGGAGGAGGGTCCAATGATATATTGTCTCTTTATGCTTTATCTCCCAAATTCAATTGAGTGCCATCTTCTTTTTGACCTCAGCATTCCTCATTTACAGATACAAGGCATGTGTGTGTGAGCTCAGGATTTACCTCAAGTCTGTCTTAAATTAATACAAATAAATAAATAATAAATAACAATAAAATAAATAATAATAAATACAAGCCTCAACGCTGCAGTTTAATAACCCAAAACAGAACACACAAACACACACTCCTGGCTTCAGTTTTGTCTAGTTAAAGCTAATCTGTTGTTTCTGTAACATATGCAAAGGTCTCTTTTCAGTTAAACTCATGTTTTAAATGTTCATGTATGACTAAAGATTTCTTTGATTACCCTCTTGTGTTTCTGCTTACAAATCTGAAACTAAAGTCATCCCAGTACAATTCATTCAACCTTTATTTATACAGGTTAGTCTCTGTCACGAGGACTCATTTACAAGAGAGCTGTCTTGACAATGTCAGTGACAATGTTTTAGATTTAAACAAATAAACGACAAGTTAATTTATCTGGTTTATAAATGTCCTAGGTCACTGAGCTTTAAGTGTTTCAAGAGCTCTCCAGAAGGATAACAA
The DNA here is from genome assembly GCA_031762435.1 of Hypsolebias longignatus. NCBI lineage: Eukaryota > Metazoa > Chordata > Actinopteri > Cyprinodontiformes > Rivulidae > Hypsolebias > Hypsolebias longignatus. The sequence goes on from JARVGV010000861.1 coordinate 29,723,992, forward strand.
TACACTGATGGGAGCTCTTGTCATGAATAGTGAAAGATAAAAGGAGAAAGTTCTGCAACAAGTTGGATTTGCTTCATTTTCATGTTTAATCTTTGCACCTGGTTTTACTGAAGCCAATAGTTTGAAAATAACTGCAAAACAATGTTTAGATCTGATGAGCAGTTCCAACCAAGACGTTTACTGTATAAATCAACTGAAAATGATTACAGTAATGTTCAGTGCTTCAGAAATGTGTTTAATAAGGTTTCTATATGCCGTGGAGTTTTAGAAACTTTTAACAAGCCACCTGTGATAATTGTTTTAAAACTGTATCAATCCTACATTATACTTCATTAAGGTTGTAGAAGCTCGTGCCTGTGCCAGCAGTTAACAGGTGAGCTGCACCCTGCATGGATTGCCGGTTCATCGCCTAATCGTTGATAAAATAATTTTAAGGGACATTTTTAAATTCTTAGCCTTTAAGACAGGCAAGGCAGTGGTCAGATTCTTGTGGTAAAAGAGTTCTTAAAATTCTTTGAAGAAACTCCACTGACCTCTAAAATGGTATATTTAGACAAAGAACTGAACCAGAGTTCTGAATTGTATTTTGCTTCTCATCTAGGAACTGACTACCACGTCCAAGATTAGTAAACCTTCACCAATAGATCTGAACATGAACTTGGATGTGGTCCTTTTCAGAACAGTTAGTCCAATGGCGACAATAATGCTGTGCATGTGGCGTCATCTACTGAAGGAGGGCAGTACTGCAGTAAGTGCTACATTTCAAAGTTTCTCTCCTAAAGCTCTAGGAGGACCTCTAGTGGTATTCTAGGGAAACCAGTTATGGAACAAAGATTTGATTACATTTAAATACGGTATTAATTTTATTTTTTATAAAAATGAAAAAAAGGTCAAGACAAGGACTGTGAGAATTGTTTATTTTTGGTGAAAACTGCATCATACAGTGATTAAATGTTAATAAATGGAAGAAAGTGAATCTTTTGCTGGTTAAAGAGAGTTTAAAGAATTCCAAGTGAAAGTAAAATAACAAGCATGATACTTTGATTTCAGATCTGAGTGTAGCGCAGGTATGGTTTCCCAGAAGGCACTTCTTTGGTTATCACCCCGTTGGGGAAAAGAGTGGCAGCTTCAGAAGAGGAGAGGGAGGGAATGACCATGACTTTGTCACCAGGCTAAGAGAAGGAGTGAAAAGTGAAAAAATGTGACTGGAAGCAGTATTTCCCCACTTTGACAATATAAAACACAGCAGCAGGATTTAATGACTCAAATATGATCATGTGATGTTTTGAACTTTGACTTGCTGTTTGGAAAATGTTAACTCCCAAGAGCTAAAGCTGTCCCACACAGTCTCAGTTCTCAACTATAAATGAAGCTAAGACAAGACAGTAATAGGGAGATTGAGGAGAACACCAGAAGTCAATAATTTGCAAGTTGAGCCATCATCTGCATCTAGTAAATTTTTATAAAAAATTTGCCAACAACTGTAGCAACCACCTCAACTTGGCTGTGGTTGTTCATTTGCCACAGAGTTGTTATGGAATGAGGAATGTCAAAACATCCTAGTGTGTATGCATCAACTACAGAGTTCATATTTAGGTTAGAGTTAAGTTGTACAGTATTCATAAGCTTAAGTATACAAATCTATATATATGTCTACACGCACACAAACAAAAAATTATTTTTAATTCCATTATTGTGGCAACATTAACCTAATCTTTATGTTGTGGTTGAGAAGTATATTTTTCCTACCCCATTAATGTCTAAAAAAGTTTTAGGACAAAAACCAGTTTATCAAACCAGCCAGTCATGTGAATTTACTGCCAGCAAATATTTTTTTGGGATCATTTACATGCAGTAAATTCCCAACTGGCTGGTTTTTCAGATCGGTTATTGTCCTAAAAAAAAAATTTAAAAATAAAAAGAATAAATAAATAATTTAATAAATAAATAAATAAATAAATAACCTCTTTGAAAGCAAGTAAATGATCCCCAGAAAATGTGTGTGTGTGTGTGTGTGGAGGGGGGAGTGGTGGCTCAAAGGTTAGAAGGCTAGACTGATCAGAAGGTTGTCATTTTTCTTTTTTGGGTGGGGGGGGCTCAAAGGTTAGAGTAGGTGAGACTGATCAGAAGGTCGTCTGTTTAACTCCTCGTACCGACAACATCAAAATGTGGGTGGAAAAGGTGAAACACCCACACCTGCCTCCACCCTCATTTGCCCCACTATGGGCCCCTGAGCAAGGCCCTCAACCCCCACCATCTGCTCCCTAAAACAGGTCTCTCTTGAAAATGAGTTCTCGTGACTCAATGAGACTACTTGTATAAATAAAGGGTAAATGAAATAAAAATAGGGTGAAACAGCACCTCCTCTTGGTTGGTTGTGAGAAGTGCAGTGGGCATACTGACAACACTTTCATTCAATGAGAAGACCAGCATGAGGTGGGTTCACTTATATTAGCCATGTGGTAATACAGTATATGGTGTATGGTTTATCGTTGTCATCTATATAAACACTGACTCACTAAAATGTACGTAGGTCATTCAGGACAATAATAGTTATATTGTACATTTTATGAGTTCATATCAATTTGACTACTACAAACCAGAAAATATCCACTAGCTTGACGCTAATGTACAGCGCTATTCCTCATAAGGTGCTGTACCCGCTGTGAAAAGCCCATGATTCTGACCAGTGCACGTTTTGTTTTAGTGCAAATTAAACCGCATTCAGTTCAACGCTCGTCCTCTGGTCATCAATAAACACAACGCAAAGTGAACTACAAGAAGAATAAAAACGAACTGACAGGTTGAAATTATTTGGACCGAGCTGAATTAATATCCGGCCAAGTTCAGCACGGTTACATTTGCTCTGGCAGATGTTTCCTTCCAGAGGTTTTACACTTGTTCTGTGAAAACAGTGACGGTAAACAAACATGCTGGAGCTGTTGATTTTATTTTCATACGCGTTCGCTGAACAGGTATCTCTTTGGGTTCCAGAACTTTAGCATTTACATTTTTAACAAGTTTTATTAAATTCATCAACAGTTACTGACAGATTAAATGATTAAAGTAAGAAAACAACCCTGGCAACAATCTGGTAAATCAAACATTTGTTTGTGGGTGTCTTTGAATTGTGTTTAATCTAATCAGTTTGTGTCATGGTTCAGAGAACTGAAGAAAAGAAGAAAAAAAAAAGACTGAATCAGAAACAATCAGGTTTGATTAAAGAAATGAGTCAAAGCAACAAGAAAACCCTGAGGAGGCAAACTCTTCCTGCAGCTGTGTTTAAAGTTGATTATGAGGCAAGTTAGTCAGAACCAAGGCTTTGAAGATTCTGGGTTACACTGCGAGTAAAATGAAATTTTGTACTCTGAGGCGTCAAGTGTCTCTCAAGTTATCTGAAAGTCTTCTGCAGTTTTTAGGGTCTCAGCAGCATTTCTTCCCTCTCTTCCTGCGGTCTCTGTCTCTCTGGGCGTTGATGTTGACCGTATCGTCCCGTTCTCGTTCCCGAATAACTCGGTCCTGACTCTGCTTCTTGGCCCGTAGAACCATGCGGGTGAAGGCCATGAACATCTAAACACAGAAATATAAACAAATTCAAACTAGATCAGAATAAAACCAACATACCATTCTTTTTGTTGTACAAGTCGCACCTTTTTGCATAAATTAGCATGCCCTGCAACTTATACAGCGAAGCAACGTATTTTTGTTTATTTCCACATGTTTATAATCCAATTTTTGGCTGAGTTCAGACAATTTCATTCATTCCGACATGGAAAATATTAAACACTAACATTTTCATCCGCTAGAAGGCACTTGAGAAATGTGGTAAGCCAAGTGTCTCCTTAATAGGTCAAAGTGGATGTTAATGAGACACTTGGCTTGCCATACTAAGCCACCTTAGTTTCACTTTGGGACTCCTGCAGCAAACCTCAAATCAGCTGCAGTTCGCCATGCCACCCAGGCGAAATGCAGCTGATTTGACCATTAAAGTGCATTTATTAAGTAAAAGCTAGACTGAGACTATAATGTTGAGTAAACTATTATTTTTAGGTGGTCATGCGACTTATGTGGCAAAGTGACATGTTTTTTTCCACTTTATTAGACATATTTGGAATTATGCAACTTAAACGGCGGTGCGACGTGTACGGCGGAAAGTAAGGTAATAATCCACTTGAAAGTCTGCTAAAATATTTTGATGTAGCATTGCTAAGTGTCTAATGGTATTTTCACAAATACCAATGAACTGGTATTTACCACAGTAACAATGGTTCTTGACTTGTTTGGCAATCAAAAGCTATTACTAACAAGGACCATTGTCCACCACGGAGGAGGAGGCTGGAAGCTAAGATCAAGGCAACATGGAGAGAAATTGGCCAGATGTTAGAACAATGAAAATGGACCCATCACAAAAATACCACTATGTGTCCATAGCTGAGGATCTAGAGTAGGGGTATTCAATTACTGTATTATATAAAGAGGTCCAGTCAGAGACAATGTCATGAGGCCAAGGTCCAGAAGTCCAACAACAAATGGAAATCATGATGAGGTCACAAAAAAGTTAGCAACAACCAAGTACCTACAGAGAGTAAGACAGGTCCTGAAGAGCCAACTGAACGGCAATATGCAGTGCCAATCATCAGATACCCAGGTGGTATACCTCTGGAGGGCACGTACCACCAGCAAGACATCAAATCTTATCAGTGACTAGAGAGGGCTGGACTGAAGGACAGAGACACAGAGGGATGGACTGAAAAACAGAGACACTGAGGAATGGACTGAAAAACAGAGACAGTGGAATGGACTGAAGGATAGAGACAAAGAGGGCTGGACTGAAGGACAGAGACGGGGTAAACGTCTCACCTCTTCTACATTTATGTTGTCTTTGGCGCTCGTCTCGAAGACAGGGACCCCCACTGATTCACCAAAACGCACAGCATCCTGGGTCTCCACCTTCTTCTTGGCAGGGTCATCATTTTTGTTTCCCACTGAGAAGAAGGAAATCAAACCATCTGTTGCAGGTTCTGTTGGGACAGTGCAAGGACCAGCAGAGTGTTGGACTCCTTCAGACAGGTTCCCATCAGTGGAGTGTCTCACCCACCCAGGATCTTGCAGACACTGTCACAGTTCTCAGAGATCTCGTTGAGCCACCTCTTGACATTGACGAACGACTCCGGGTTGGTGACGTCGTAGACGATGATGACCCCGTGTGTGTTCCTGTAATACCTGCCAAGACAAACACTGATCCAGCTGCAAGTCCATGTCCATCACACCAACATACACATCGACCACACCAACAGACACGTCCGCCACACCAACACAACAGCTTCCTCACGTGGAGGTGATGGTCCGGAACCTCTCCTGGCCTGCCGTGTCCCAGATCTGCAGCTTGACCCGCTCCCCCTGGATGTCCACGGTTCGGATCTTGAAGTCCACTCCGATGGTGGTGATGTAGCTGCCTGCAGGAAAACCATCCGTTCACAAAAAAATATATAATTAATAAGTCCACAGAGGCAGCAGCCAGTAAGAAACAAAATATCATGAGAAAATAAAACGATTCCCAGCACAGACCGCCAGGTGAGCGACACAGCCATTGTTGCTTTTGCATCACCTAGTTTGCTGCACCAGGGGAGGGGCAATGAGGGAGGCCAGCAAAAGCATGAATTTGAGGAGAAGTAGTCCGTGAGCACTGTCCAGAGCCCCCCCACCCCCAGCCCTAATAAGAGGTGGTGCAACGTTTATCAGCTAGCTCAGTTGAGCTCTGACACAGGTCCATGTCCTTGAGGGAGCAGAGTGTCTTGTTTCCATAACATCCAGGAGAAATTGAGACAGTCAGCCTTCCAAGGCCAGAGCCATGTTCATATATCAACATTTGTTTTGGGTCAGGCCGAGCTCTGTTTATTTACATCGGCCTTTACAGTCTCGCTAGTACATCTCATCTCAAACAGCCAAAATTGTGATTACATACGCTGAGTCAGGCTTACACCTTCTCCCAAGATCTATTCCTTCCCACCATCCATGAACACTGGTTCCATAGTCCTGATAAGAAATGGCATGTCTATCAGCCGGCTCAGCTCTGATACAGGTCCACTGATAGTTCGCAGTCTGAGTGTTGCTAAGCATGGCACATACTTCACACATGCCAAGCAGCTTGTCAGCTGCTGATGTTTCCAAATTTGTAGATAATCCAAGTAACTACAAATTCCAAAAAGCAGAAATCCTGTTATTGTAAATCCAATTATGTAAACATCCTCCAGGAATAGTATTCCATCAAGGTAAGAGGGCTCTCCTTCACCCCGTCTTCTTGTTGAGAAAACCTGATCAATTGCGATGAGAGACCAGCTGACCAAATCCGTAGTTTACAATTAGGAAGATATGCAAAAAGAGGCTCTGTAAAATGTTCACAGGACAAAGAGCAGAGCAGCAACCGAGCAGAGGAAGAAGAATCAGCCTTCGCCAAGGGCAAGCAAGCAGAAAAAAAAGGAGCTTTTTTCAGAGCTTTCCAGACTTCAGTCTCACTAATCTTTCCCACTTCCTGGTCCATAATTTTTATGACCTCTACTCTTCTTTCTCTTTCATTCTCTGAGCTGGTCTGGGAAGCTCAGTCCTCACCTCCTTCTACAGGTGTGCTGTGGAGAGCATCCTGTGCTCCAGCATCATTGTGTGGCATACAGACTGCACAGCAAATTAGAGATAATTTTTTTTGCAATGTGTATGGGCAGATATGAAGTGTGGTCATAACTTCGTAAAAGCTTGTGGCGTAAATAGACAATAGGAGACTTTAAGAACTCGGATTTACAGAAAATGGAACAGATGTTGGGATTGAAACATTCATTTGGAACAGTAACCACTCGCAGTCCCAAGGACGGGTGGAAAGAATGAACCAGAACTTGAAAACCAAAAAGGCAAAAATCTGTGCACAGACCAAATTATCGTAGATAACAGCTCTTCCTATGGCCTTGATGGGCATAAGGTGATTTTTGAACCAATTCACAGGGTTTACTCCTTATGAACTGTTGACAGGGAGACAATTTCCAGGTCCGGCGGCGGCGGCTCTGACCCAGGGAGAAGTCGTCGTGGAATACAGGTACTAACCATAAATTGATTAACTTAAAACCTTGGTGTCAGGGTTTGCTTCACAGGTGGCGAGTAAGAACGAGGGACAAGAGCCAGAGAACCCTCACACAGTGGAAGAAAAAGGAGACACGCGGTTTCATTGGAGCCAGTGTGCAGCAACATTAGAGCCAGGACGCCCACTTCAGGACCTACTGGAAACACAGGCTGAAAGAGGGGACGGACACCCAGATCAGCATAAAGAGGGGCTCAGTTGAACCTCCCCATCGGGAAGGCAGACCTCCTCTGACATGAGACAGAGTACGGCTCAAAGGTCTAATCATCGCATGACCTATCTGGTTGAAGAGTTGCCCATCCAACCAGGGGGTGAGTAACCTCCCTCAGCCGAAAAACTGTGGATGGTTGTGTGTAGAATGACTGTTGCTCCCTAGTGGCTGGTTTTTTAAGGCCGCTTTCACTGCACTATATTATTTTTACATTATTGGTGTTTAGCATATATTTTAGATCCTTGTATATTTTTTCTTTTTTATATTTTTGCCATTTTTGGATATAACTGGGACCCTGTGTACACAATTTCATTCCACCTCATGTACCACATGTGATGCAAATGACAAAAAAAAAAAAGCTTGAAGAACCTTGTTTTAGGCCAAGTAATGATACTTTTCCCTCCAAACATGAAAATAAATTTACAAAAAAATAAAGATTTTAAAAGTTTCTGTATGAAATGAAGTATTACATCACTTTCTATTCCTAAAAACAGCCCTGCCCCATTTTGAGTGAAAATGGTGTCATTTATTGATTCAACCTTTATTTCTACAGGTTAGTCTCATTGAGCCTCGAGGAGTCGTTTACAAGAGAGACCCGTTTTAAACAAAGAACACAGACAAAGTACATACAACAATAGACAGTCATATAAAAAGCATATAAAATATAAAAAGTAAATACTGTACAAGAAATTATATAAAAACAAGACAAAAACAGCTACATTGTAGAACTATGTAAAATACTAAAAACAGGAACAGGTCTGCATTGCTTTTCGACATGAACTTAACACAAACAGCAATGTCAAACTGCTGGTGTTAACCCTCCTGCTGCCCTTGATCAAAATGAGCCCAGGGCAGCAGGAGGGTTGCTGTAAAAACAGCAGTGCCTCCTGAAACCAAAGGTTGAAGTTATCTTTGCTTCTTCTGAGCGAGAGCCGATAACATGAGAGAGCTGTTGTCTAAGATGAGATGCAGGAATGATTACATTGTTCTTCATCCAGCTGCCCATCCTCTGGTTCTGGACTCAGGGCTCTGAGTTAACATCTTGATCATGGAGGTCCAGCCACCTCCTCCAGCTCTTCTGTGTGGGGACTCCAAGGTGTTCCCAGACCCCATCCTGGGGTCTCCTCCCAGTTGGACCTGTCCAGAACACCTCCCTATAGGGTCCATCCCGACCAGATGTCTGAACTATCTCAGCTGTCTCCTCTGGATGTGGAGAAGCAGCAGTTCTACTCTGTTTCTCCTGGAGAACGGAACAGCTTACCTGATCTCTAGGAGAGTCCAGCTACCCTGGAGATCTACTATGGAGATATACCCTGGAGATCACGGCATGACGACTCCAACAGGACCATGTCATCCACAAATAGAGACAGAATCCTGAGGTCACTGAACCAGACTCCCTCTGCCCCCTGGCTGCAGACACATTCTGGTATGAACAGAGTCTGTGTCAGCAGGCAGCCCTGGTGGAGTCCAAGTCCCACCTGAAGGGGTCCGACTTGCTGTCAGCAATGAGAACCAAACTGTCCCGTCAGTTCAGGGACTGAATGGACGCTCCTCAGGATACCCCAAGGAACATGGTCCTTTTGTTTTATTCTGACCTTATTAAAAATTAAATGAAAATCATCTTTGCATTCAAAATAAATCAAGAACCGTGACAGAAATTCAGTACTTCCCTCTCAGACCCCTGGGTGGCGCCGGTTGTTGGCTCTGATGGCCATTTTGAATTGAAGGTTTTCTCTAAATGCTGTTGACGATCGGTCGGTGCCTGCCAGCCCTCAGCATTTTGTCGTTTTCTGAACAGTTAGGAGCTCCAAAGTGGAGCGTCATTTCCGCCAAAAGGGGGCGGAGATTCACACAAACTACTTGACGTCAAACAGTGAGATGTTCCTTTAGGAACATGAGTGTGAAGACAAAACTAGACAGCAGCAGACAAATTAGAAGCTCATGTTTTTGTCTGTAGAGCCTCCGGGAGCTGCAGACGTGTCAGGACAGCCCTGAAGACGAGATGTCTGAACATGATGGACTCACCGGAGAAGGAGCTGTCTGCGAAGCGGAGCAGGAGGCTGCTTTTCCCCACATCTGAGACAAAACAAGAGACAAAAAACAGTTTCAGTACAGAAAAAAAAAACAGACATCCCCTCAAAGACAGACTTCCAGCTCAAACAGAGAGAAGACAATAAAAGATCTCAATCAACTGGAAGGTTAAACTCACAAAGTTAGAAACACTAAACCCTGAAGCCTGCTGCCACAGAGTCCACGTGAAGAGGATAAGAGATCGTTTGCTCCAACTGCACTCTCAGAAGTTTTTCTTTTTCTCAAACTGATTTTTTTGCTGCAGATAAAAGTGTTCTGGTTCTGGAACATGACTTGTATCCCATCCAGAGGACACATCAACCCAGTTCTGCAACAGTTTCACTGGTTGCCCATAGAAGCTAGAAACATTTTCAAAATTTTAACACTTGCGTTCAAGTGCATCCATAACCTTGCTCCTCTTTACTTGTGTGATCTGCTTCACATCTCCACTGCTTCCCGTTCCCTCAGATCCTTGTCTGTCACTCATCTTCCTGCATCTGGAGGTGTAGAGGTCTGTGATGTTGGGGAGTCAGTCTCACTATCATCACAGACCTCTACACCTCCAGATGCAGGAAGATGACCACCTGCAACATGAAGGACCCCACTCACCCAGCGCACACACTTTTTGCCCCGCTCCTCTCAGGAAGGAGGTTGAGGAGCATTAAGTGTAGAACCACTAGACTGAGGAACA
>JARVGV010000861.1:29734189-29745081 GCA_031762435.1 Hypsolebias longignatus
CTCGGCCACCACCCATCCCACATTGCACCTGACCCCTTTGGCCCCTCCCACAGGTGGTGAGCCCATGGGAAGGGGGAGTGGGACATTATTATTATTATTATTATTATCAGTGTTGTTTCTGTGCAATGATGAGCTCTAAACCCTGACTGAAACTCCTTGAACAGATTGTTTTGGTTCAGCTGTTACCACACAATTGATATGCAACTATTTTCTCAAGAATCTTTTGGATGAATGTTCAATTAGATATAGGTCTATGATCTACAGTTCAATGTGATATCCTCTTGGGGACTACTTTGGACTCAAAATGCAAGGTACAACAAGACTTGTTGTTCTTTTTGCAGTGGATGACTGAACCATCTACCTGAGGGCTAAGGTGCATATTATTTGCAGTGAATATAAAAGTAGGAAGAATCCATCTATATTCTCCAAGTTTGCATAAGAAAACACTGATCATATCCTGACCAAAATGACTGAAATGTTCTCATAATCACTTTTATAACTGTGTGAGATCTTTGTAAATTGTGTACTTATGTCCACAATATTTCTTATTGCACATTTTTCCTTTGTGATAGATGATTTTAACTCATGGCCCACTTGTTCCTCATTTTCGCATCAGCCCAGCTGCACCCTTCTGATCACATTTATACCTCTTGATTTCTTTACCCAGTAATCAAAGCTTGCTGTTTTGTTTTCTGTGTGCTTGGGGCCCAGCTCACAGTTGATTTAAGTACATTCAATGCTCTCTGCCATTCTGAAAATTCAACCTTCTAAGTAGTATTCTTCTTACCAGGGTGAAAGTTTTGTTCCAAGCTTGTCAAAGTTTGAATTTATTAAAGTTTAGGTTTACATTTAGGTTGCATTCACATCAGCCCTGTTGTCCCGAACTCTAGCCCGTTGCCTAGGAAGTCCCATCCGTGCCATCAAACTCTGTCACGAAACAAAAAGGCGAGCTCTGGCGTGCCTAAAAACCTAGGTCTCTGTCCAGTAGAATAAAACTCTAGCACGGTTCTAGTACAGTGTGAATGCTACCAGACCGGGCACCTCTCCGTAAGCAGGAAATGGACTACTGCGCAGAGCAAACAAACACGCATTTCTCTTACCTCATATGGAGCCATCAGATTGCCTTGTGTGAAAAACAACATTCTCCATGGTCTTCTGCCACATCTTCTGCTCATGCTGAGTCCATTGTTGAAAAATAATAAAATAGAACTCCTAAAACTGCTAAAATTTGATGCCACTCCATTTTAGTTTTTAGTTTCAGAAGAAGAAGAAGTGTCTTCTTCAGAGGTTTTTGTGTTTTTTTTTCAGTAGTTCTTGGTGCAACGCCACCACAGGTGAGTGGGGGGAACGGGTAGGTTTGAACATGTTGGCTCGACTGCACAATGCAGTGTGAATGCAAACTGCACCAGCTCAAATGTAAACAAAATGTTATGAATATTGGTCCCCAACCAAACCAACTCAACCGGACTATCAGGTGTGAAAACAACCTTAGTCACTTATCATTGTCTGCACTTCAGAGCCTAACTAGGTTTTTAGCTGTGTTCTCAGGCTCTGTACCATGCAGACACTACTTACCTAATTAAACTTTTTTTAAACAACCTGGAACAACTGTGCATTTAAAATCCCAGTCTTGAGCATGATAAACCTGCTTATTTTAATTTAACTTTAACTCTGTCCTCTTACAGCTTCATCATGGTGCATAGTGTAGCAGTGATCGGGGCAGGTCCCTCAGGTCTGACCAGCATTAAGGCTTGTTTGGATGAGGGCTTGGAGCCAACCTGTTTTGAAAGCAGTGACGACATGGGTGGACTGTGGAAGTTCAAAGCAAGTTGCCACTTTTTTTATTTATTTTAAAAAGGCTATTTCATGTTTTCAAAATATTTAAGTGAAAGCAAATGAGAATTGGCAATCTTGAAATACTTTTTAAAATAATTTAATTAAAAAAATGTATTTTTACAGGAAGTGTCAGAGCCCAGCAGGGCCAGCATCTACCGCTCCCTTACCATCAATACCTCCAAAGAAATGATGTGCTACAGTGACTTCCCCATCCCAGCTGATTACCCCAACTATATGCGGCACTCAAAAATCTTAAAATACTTCAGGATGTATGCAGATCACTTTAAACTACTCAAACACATCCGCTTCCAGGTAATAAATAAATAAATAAAAAACACATAAATATCCACCTTATTCCTAGCCCCTATGCTGCCTTGTGTAAATTATAGGTGCAATGCCCGACGCAGACCAGAACCGGCATTTGTTTGTGTGCAAACCATATGAGCTGCTGCTGCTCTGTTGTCTGTGTGGATCAAAACATGCTGATCCCACAGCAGAGGAGCAAAATGCTGAGTCGCTTTCCAGACTGTGAGAAGCTCCAGCACATTTATGTGGAGAGCCATGTGGTCTGGTCACTGTGCTCCCACTGCCTGGGACAGACATGTTCCTCCCCAACCTGACAGGGATGCATCTGTGAACACTGAGACATGTGACATAGGCCTGCTGATGGGGACTCTTTAATTACAAACTGTTCCATGAGGTTGGAGCAGAAAAGCTGAAGGCTTTCTTGCCCTTTTCTGTTCTGACGCAGGGAACACTAAAATTAAAAAAGTCGAGACCGGAGGCTGTAGATCATATTGTTTAAAGTTAACAAAGATGAAAGATAAGGCGCTGCCATCTTAAGAATAGCCTTGTAAATCAAAACATACCAGTGGCCAAGCTGACGTACATGCAGAGATGGCCATTTTACCTTATCATACAAGACACAGTGATGAGTTAGGGCTCCAGAATTTGTAGTAAACCGCAAAGCACCAGGAAACACGCTATCCAGCATGTAGCACCAGGAAACACGCTATCCAGCATGTGAAGACATTGAGCAGAGCATTTATGTATAGTACATCACCATAGTGAATAATCGGAAGAAAAGTTGACTCCACCAATTTCTGTTTTACCCTAAAAGAAAAGCAGGATTTATTCTGAAAATAAAATCCAAGTAAAAGCTTCAGTTTATTTACAGTAAATTGCTTTAAAAGACAATTTGCCATCAATTAAAAATCCCAGATATTTGAACATAGATACAAGCACTACAAGCACTACTAATAAAAGCAGATCATTCAGATAAAAGAGGATTCTCATTCCCACCATGTGTAATGGCTGAAGAGCCGTCTCCATGCATTTGGAGAACGTGCATGGGGCGAGAGAGTAACTGACCGGCAAACATTTTCTGAAACGGGATCCCCTGGAAGGAGAAGCGCAGAAAGTTTCTGTGTTTCGGGACGATGGGAATGTGGAAATATGCGTTCTTCAGATCCGTGTTCCGCTACCATAGTTAACCAATGCTTACTACTTCTTCTGGTGTCTGACAGGAAGTTGTACAGTAGAACCCCCAGGAATAAGGTGGATAGATCAGAAGACTTTTTTAACTGCAGTTTAACAAACATTTACATAAATACTCCTTAAATTTAGACCTCAGTGAAGACAGTCACACAGAGACCAGACTTTCCTCACACCGGCCAGTGGGATGTGGTCACAGAGGATAAAGATGGACTAGAAGAGAGGCATGTCTTTGATGCAGTTATCTGCTGCTCTGGTCACTACACCTATCCCAATCTGCCACTCAAAGATTTTCCAGGTAAAGGTGTCTTTTGCAAAGCATTTTCAACTTAATTTTTTGTTTAAATTGAATTTTGTTTTTACAAATTAATTGTAATGATGATGCACACAGACATGATTATGGTGTGTAATGATTCTCTGCTGCAGGAATTGAAACGTTTGAAGGAAAATACCTGCACAGTTGGGACTACAAGGGACCTGAGGACATGTATGGGAAGAGGGTGGTTGTCATTGGCATTGGAAACTCAGGAGGGGACATCGCTGTGGAGGGCAGCAGAGTTGCAGAGCAGGTTCTTGTTGCTAATGTCTTTAAAGACACTTCATCCCTCAGTTGTTTGAATGCCTTATGTATGTGTTGCCCTGCAGGTGTATGTGAGCACTCGTCGTGGTGCCTGGGTCATCCGTCAGGTTTCTGATAATGGTATGCCAGTGGACATGAAGTACAACACACGCTTTGTCCACATCCTGTTCCAGCTGCTACCCATCAATGTCCTCAACTGGATTGGTGAGAAGAAGCTCAATGCCATGTATGATCACACCATGTACGCTCTTAAACCTAAGCACAGGTGGGTGTTATCAGGACAACATGAAGTAACTTCTTTTTAAATAAAATTGTTTTCTTGATTTAGTTTGTATTTAGTCTATTTTATTTCACCTGTAAATTTTTACGTGTGACTTTTCTTATTTCTTTGATTGATGGTCCTTCATGTTTGTTCTTAACCTCCTTGTGAAGCATTTTGTCAACATAGTTGTTTTTAAATGCACTATATAAATGAATTGGACATTTTTACATAGAAAAATATTTATTTAATGTCTCAAAATTTAGTTCAATTTCTCAACAGACTCTTCAGTCAGATTCCGGTGATCAACGATGACTTGCCACTGAGAGTCCTGTCAGGATCAGTCATCATCAAACCCAATGTGAAGGAAATCTGTGGTTCCACTGTGGTGTTTGAAGATGGCACCACTGTGGAAAAGGTCAAGAGTGTCTTCCAACATATCTACGTCTTCTTGTATTTCTGACATAATCTTCAATGGTTATTTTTTATTTCAGGTGGATATGATTGTCTTTGCCACCGGGTACAACTATGGTTTCCCCTACTTACCAAATGATGTTATGTACAAATCTGGACATCGTGTGGGTCTTTACAAACATGTTTTCCTTCCACATTTGGAGCATCCAACTTTAGCAATTGTGGGCTTCATTCATTCCCTTGGAGCCATCATGACTCAAGCAGAAATGCAGGCTCGCTGGGTGGCACATGTCTTTAAAGGTAAAACTCAGAGGCTGGCTTCTCTTTTGTTCCTATTGTAGATACTTCATGAGCATGATTTGGTCAGATTATTTCTGCATGATACATTGTTTTTTTCAATTTATTTTATTCTCTACAAAGGACACAAGAAGCTGCCCTCAAACCAGTCCATGATCAAGGCTGTGGAAAAAGACACTAAAGATATTGAGAAAAAGTAAATAATGTTTCCATAAACCTTAAAGTAACTTGCACTTTGTCTTTTTACTGAATAATCATGTGTGGGTTTTTTTTTATATATTTCAGTTATAATGTGTCTAAGCTGACCCCCCTGCATGTGGACTTTGTTTCTTATATGGACAATATAGCTGGAGAGATTGGAGTACGACCTAGTCTTTTCTGGCTCTTCTTCACAGACCATGCTCTGTTTAAGAGGGTTTTATGGGGGCCTGTCACTGCATACCAGTACCGCTTAAAGGGACCAGGGAAATGGGAGGGAGCCCGAAGGGCAATCTTCACCCAGTTTGACCGCATGTACCAGCCCCTAAAAACCAGAAAGGTTTGAACACAGTTTTTCAAATGTCTTTTCAAAACTTCATGACAGTTTTGGTTTATCATGATAGCTTAATGTTTTTTTTCTCTCTCTTCCATGTTCACCAGCTCCCTGAGCAAGAGTCTTCCATTACAGCCCATCTTATCAAGCTGAGCCTGGCTATTCTGACTGGAGGAGGAGCTGTTTACTATATTCACACACGCAACCCAGATGCCATACCCAACTTGTTGTCCAATTTTCATACACACAGAGTCTAAATGAACTGCATCCACCCCCTGATGAGAAAATTAAAAACTCTGAAATGCAAAATACAAAGAGCACATTTGCTGGTTCTGGATCTACTGAAGTTCAATTTTTTCCTTCTGTTTGATTCTGTTTGATGTTTTTCTTTGTTCATATTTTAGATCTTATTACTGTTTTACTTTTACTTTTTATTGATGGATATAACTGGGACCATGTGCACATAATCTTGTTTCATCACATGTACCACATGTGGTGCAAAAGAAAATAATTTGCTCATTTGAACTCCAGTAAGAAACTGAAATTTAAAAATGTGTGTATCCCATGTACCTAGAACTTCAGACACTACTCTGAATAGTTTATAAAAAAAATTCTAACAACATATATAAACACCCAGGCTATCAGAACATCTGGATTAAAAAAAAAAATCAAAATATAAGTTCCTGCATAAACCAGGAAGGACAGATGTTGGTGGATTTTGCTAAGAGAATGGAAATGACTTTAATCAACACATTTCCAAGACGAAGAAAAATAGTGGGGCAGGAGTATGCAGGTCGACATTCTGTGTAGAAGAGGAAACCTGAGGGAGATTGGGGACTGTAAGGTTGTGGAAGGGGAGAGCATGGCCAGACAGCATTGGATGGTTATGTGTAGAACGACTGTTGTTGTGAAGAAGAGAAAAAAGTGAAGTCAGAGAAGAAGATCAAATGGTGGAAATTCACAAAGGAAGAATGTTGTGAGGAGTTCAGAGAGGAGCTGTTAAATGGGTCCATGGGTAAATTTTGACACACTTTTTGATGATAGGCATAAAAAAAACATCTTAAAGTTAAAAATATGGAGTAGGACAACATATGTTGTTTCACCTTGTAGCTTAAATTTATCACAAGTAAACTTTACAGCATTACAGGAGCCAGCCGTCATGACACCTGCTGTCAGGACTGAGCTGTCACTTTAATGTCACAGTAAATAGCTCAGATAATAAAAAGAGATCATACTCAAAGCTGCAATTGTGTATTGTAAGTTAAAATATTTGCTGGTATTTTAGTCTAACTTTGTTTACATTAATTTAACATTAAAGACTATAGAAATATGTTTTATTGTAAATTTATTTTGCATTGAGTGTTTTGGTTTTGTGTTAGATCTGTAATGAGCCAGAAGGTTCATAGATCAGAAGGTCGTGTGTAGTTTTGTAACCTGCAGCAAAAGAATAAAAATCCAGTGTAACTGTGCAGGAAGACCATAAATGCTTCACAATTGTGTAAAAAGTTGAAATACTTTGACAAAACATTAATGATGATGATACCTTGAAAATGTTGGATGCTGTCTATCACGGTGCACTAAGATTCATGACTGGCTGTAACTACCGTACTCATCACTGCACCCTGTATTCACTGGCCAATTGGTCATCATTGACTTCAGGCAGACGCTCTCACTGGTACATTTTCATCTATAAATGACTCCTTGGTCTGTTGCCTTCATATATCTCCTCCTACATCACTTTATGAGTGCAGCTACAGTGTGCACTTTCAAGACATCATTACCTGCAGTGTCCCCTCAGTATACAGTAGATTGAATTTGGCAAAAGGGAATTCTCCTACTCTGCTCCTGTAACCTGGAACACCTTGTAAAAAAGATCTGAAGCTCTCAACTCTGAAATCTCCAAGGGATTTAAATAATTAAGTTCAATGTAAAAATCAATGCAGATATGTTCCTGTTTTTAGCATTTTATCCTGTTTCATAATGTACAGTAGCTTGTTTTTACTTCATTTTTTAATATTACTACTTTTATTTACATTTCATTCTATATGATTTTTATGACTGTTTATTATTGTGTGTACCTCATCTGTGTTTTTTGTTGTTGTTGTTGTTGTTGTTGTTTTGCATTTACATTTGTATTTTTAAAAACAGGTCTGTCTTGAAAATGCATTTACATTTGTATTTTTAAAAACAGGTCTGTCTTGAAAATGAGTCCTTGTGATTCAGTGAGACTAATCTGTACCAATAAAGGTTGAATAAATTAATCTAATTGTTATCAAACTAATGATTTGACACAAGCCTGTAATACAAATGATAGTTTCATGTTTTAAGTTTTCAAATACCGGTACACAAAAAAAATTCTGTGAAGAGGCTGACGACCCATACATGAGTGCAGAAGTTGTGGTTAACAGTTTTGTGTCCTCGTGACTGACTGCCATTTATCTTCTTCAAACGCTGTCATTTTAGTCACAACTTTCAATAAAATCAGCTTTTTTTGCACTTTGAACCAAGGAAAAATCTTAGGGTGTCATGGAACTTTCCTTAGTGGCAAATAAGTGTCACATGAAGAAAAAAAGGTTCAGCACAAATGCCCATATTTGTTCCATATTGGTTGATAGTGCAGCAAAGGGGTGTTAGGCATATATTTGTCTTCATATCAACATTTAAAAAGGTTGTTATTCCAATGTTTTTTGATTTATGAAAAAAAAGTAAATGGTTTTATTGTCAAGTGCATCAAAATATAAGTACTGTATCATGTTTTATATTCCATCTGCATTTATACTATTTCCATTTTCTTTAACTAAATTTAACTTAACATTTAATTTAAAATTTAAATAAATTTCATACCATAAACATGCAAATGTGAGCTGGTATGACAATAAAAAGTCCTTGAATCCTTAAATGGATGTTTTGTCAGTTTATTTGCACTACAAAGTGAATGTTCTGTTCCACTTACTGTGATTTTTTTTCTTGCACTCACTCTGAGTCTGTAGTGTGGATTTATTGAGCTGATCTGAACATCTGGAATAAACCAGTCTTTTAACAAAATCAGCACTGTTTGATTGACCTGTGTCATACTGTGCCCTCTTTTTGCAATACCAGACTGATAATCTTTCCACTACCACAAAGTGGTAGCTCCTCAGATTTGCTGGACAGTAATTGAAATGACCAAATCTAACAAGGATAAGTCAGGTCCTCTGGACGGATTCTTTGCTGAAATGTTTCGCCTTTTATTAAAAAAAGTTATTCAGTCTGAACAAGAATGTCTGTTGAATAGATTTTGTACATTACATTTCCAGATGGGCAGCATGGTGGTGCACTTGGTGGAGCTCCTGCCTCTCTGCAAGCAGGATGCCATGGTTAAAATCCCGGACGGGGACCTTTCTGGGTTGAGTTTGCATGTTCTCTCCGTGCACGTGTGGGTATTCTCTGGGTGCTCCGGTTTCTTCCTACAGACTAAAAACATGCATGTTAGGCTGATTGGTAACTCTAAATTGTCTCTAGGTGTGAGTGAGAGAGTAAATGGTTGATTGTCCTGTTTGTCTCTATGTGTCCCTGTGATGGACTGGAGACTTGTCCAGGGTGTCCCCCGCCTCTCGCACAGTAACTGCTGAATATGGGCACCTGTGACCCCCGTGATGCAAAAAGCAAGAAGTGGGTAAAGATAATGGATGGCATTACTGTCAGTTTGAGGAATATTTCCATCGGTATGATTGTCACTTATACCACCGGGGGTGGTGGTGGCTGGGAACGGAACCCCCATGATAAATGAGGGACTACTCACACTCTCTCTCACACTCTCTCTCACTCTCTCTATCTCTATCTTTTAATTTTTTTAACATCCTGATCGTTTTTATGACTAGCACTTTTGTGTTTCAGTCCATCAATTTCTAAAATATAGTTAAGTGCAGAACTTTTCTTCGGAACATATTCATTACAAAAGGCTGCTAGACTTAAGGTGAATTAGGTCAGATGACAGTGACCTGATCATTTAGTCATAGTGTGTATGACACCTGTTGACAGGCCAAGGAGAGAAGCAAATACAGGTATATGAATTTAAGAGTTCCACTGCCTGAAGCTCCTCCTCCAAAATGGCCACCAATTACCACCAGCTGTCAGCCATCCACCTGATGAGGTGCCACTACTTTTAAGGCTGTAGTCCAATTTGACTCTTCGCTGGAGCATTGAACCCTTTTTGGTATTTATGCTTTTGGCCTGTATATTGTATGACCCACGAGTTGTACTTACTTTGTCCCTTGTGCCCGCAGTCATCCTGCTTCCTTGGATCCTGTCCTGTCCAGTCCTGGTCCTGCCATGATTCCTGTCCCTAGTGAGGAGCAAATTAAGCTTTTATTCAGCATTGAACCAGTTAATTTATTGAAGCTTCAGTTACAGTGACCTCTTGTGGCAATTTGCAAGGCACACACCAAAGAACGTCAACGACTGTTGTTAAAGGAACTACTTTACTGTAGTTAAAAAAATTGTTTAAATCATCAACTTTCTATCTTGTCTGGTTTGAAAATGTATTTATGTTTACATGTTTACAAATAAAGATTGATAAATGTGTATTGAAGATATTTAATAAAAATTTTGCAATGGTATTGTGCTTGTGTAACTGTGGCAGAGTCAAAGTCTTTATCATTCTTATAAATGATAATGAAATGATATGTACACCAGCTCCATGTTTGGTAGACAGGGATTTAAACCAGGGACCTGCAAACTGAGAGGCAGCAGCTCTACCAGTTGAACCACCATGCTACTTGGAATTGTGCTCGTGTAAATAAAAATTTAATATAAGCCCATACAGGCTTATGACTATTCAAATTACATACATTATTTTACTGTAATTATATTAAATACATGGGTTAAATGGGTTAGATAATATGTTGAACATTACTATAACTTTTTTGGTTTTACATGTTTAAATACCAAAGCCACCTTATCATGAGCGAGCAGAATGAAGTGTTCCCACATGTTAGAACAACCTCTTTTTCTGGCTGGCTCTATAATTACTCATTTTTAACAACAGCAAAAACACACCTACTCTCCAACACATAACTAACATTTTAAAGCTGTTTCATAGTGTTGAGTATTCTCAATTCCAAACTGTCTCAACCTGTCAGAATCGAGACAAAGTAGTGACAGGGAATCAGCTGTTTGGACCACGAACCAGTCAAGTGATTCATTCCAACAACAAAACCGTTTGTGTTTCGGATGTCACATGTCATGTGACTTCTGCACCAAAACAGGCTCCGAAGAAGTGGTCCGATGTAATTTTACTGCAGTGTTTGAAGCATGTTTTGAACAGCGGCTTCGGATGTTGTCAGTCCATTTAATGGACGTTATCAGTTGTTATCATCTCCATTTGTATCGCTCAGACAGTCCCTCCTGTACCTCCTAACAGGCGCAAAGTT
This sequence comes from Hypsolebias longignatus, assembly GCA_031762435.1. Classification (NCBI taxonomy): domain Eukaryota; kingdom Metazoa; phylum Chordata; class Actinopteri; order Cyprinodontiformes; family Rivulidae; genus Hypsolebias; species Hypsolebias longignatus. The sequence goes on from JARVGV010000861.1 coordinate 29,745,013, forward strand.
ACGTTATTATCGTGATTTTTGCTGTTAAGAGGCAGAGTGTGACGTGTGCAAACCAGGAAGTGTGGTTTT
>JARVGV010000861.1:29855436-29865741 GCA_031762435.1 Hypsolebias longignatus
TACTGTATATTTCTTCTACTTTCTACTTTTTCCGCAGACAGATAAGTTTTCTGTCCTTCAGACATGCTGCACTCACTGCATTTCTTCTCTTAAACCGATGACGTCGCTGCTGAGCAAATAATACCACTGCACAACTAAGACGACACCAGAAGAAGAGTGTCCAGAAGTGGTTGTATTGTTCAGAAAGAAGCAAGGGAAGCAATAAGTATTAAAATTACGGAAAATGTTACATATGCGGAAGCTCTAAAGAAAGTAAGAAAAGTAGAATTAAAAGTGCTGAGTAATGTTGAAACAACACAGAGAGACTATGCAATGCGTGCTAACAGTCAACAAAGTCAAACACCTTTGATCCCAGTAGAGCAACACAAGGTATGCACACATAAATGCACTGTAGATGACAAAACTATGACAGTTGAGAAAGAAAAGTTTGTGGCATTTATATGTCATATAATAAATGTAACTATCCAAATGAAAAAGAAAAGCGATAAAATAAAAACTGTAGTGACAACAGCAGGAAAATTTCTTGACATGAAGGAATTACAAGCAGACTGTATTCACTCTGTACTAAACTCCATGGAAACAACAGGAAATAGCCAAGGAAAGGATTAGGATGGTCTTACATATTTTACAATGGAATGCTAGAAGTATTTTTGCAAATGGTCAAGAACTCGAAAAATTTATTTACAAATTAAAAAGTTCCTGATATTATTTGTGTACAAGAAACATGGCTAAAACCCCATCTAGAATTTAATATAAAATACAAGGATACTACTCAGTTCGAAAGGACAGATCTGCAGGGTGTAATGGAGGAGGGTGTGCTACTTTTGTTAAAAAAGGTAATGCATTTAAAGAAATCTGTAATAATGTTTCACATGAATGTGTGATCATTGAAATTTACAACCTTAAACAAATCGGTAATCTCAGGATATTTAATTATTACAACCCATGCAAAACAATAGAATTAGACATATTCAAAGAATTATATGGAAATTCTAATAGAAAAGAAATATGGTGTGGAGACTTTAACGCCCACAACAGCTTGTGGAATAGTAACACAACAGATAATAATGGCTGCCTCATAGAAGAATCGATGGATGATAGAGCTTTGATATGTTTGAATAATGGACAAGGAACGAGAATTAACATCAACAACGGCACGGTATCTTGTTTAGATTTGACATTAGTAACTAATTCTCTTGCAAAATCCTGTGAATGGAAAATCTTCTCTTGGGAGTGACCATTATACGATCAGTACTATGATTAATGATAAATGTATAAAACAAAACGTTATTGAATCTAGATGGTGCTTTAGAAAAGCTAATTTGGAAAAGTTTAAAACAGTCTGTGAGGAAACAACCGACTTACTAAATCTTAGTGAAAATATAGAAAAATGCAATGAAAAGGTAACTGATCACATTCTAAATGCAGCTAATTCTAGCACACCCAAAGTAGTTATGAAAAACAGGTATAAAACGGTACCGTGGTGGACTGAAGAATGCAGTACTGCGATTAAAAAAGAGAAATTCAGCTTTAATAAAGTTAAAGCAAAATATGAATACTGAAAACCTAATAGATTACAAAAAGAAAAGAGCAATAGCTCGTAAGATAATAAAGGTTGCAAAAAAGAAAACATGGAGGGAATACTGTTCTGAAATAGGATATAAAATAAATCTTAATCAGGTTTGGTTAATGTTTAAAAAAATGACCGGAAAAAGAAGTGAAGATTCCAGTTCTGATTGAAAACAATGAAATAAAGGTCTCAAATAAAGATAAAGCAGATACATTGGGAGAGGTGTTCGCTACTATTAGTAATGGAGATCATTTAGACCAAACTCATAGGGTGCAGAAAGAGATAAAACTAAAAACATTTATAAATGTGGATCAGAAGAAAAATAAATCATGGCTAACACTAGACGAAAATCTCACTATGAAAGAACTTAAGTTGGCTTTAAAAGACACTAAAAATTCAACCCCAGGCAAAGATAAGTTATGCTCTGTTATGTTAAGAAATCTTCCAGAATCATCATTAAGAATAATTTTGAAATTATTTAATAAAATATGGAATGAAGGATCAGTACCACTACGTTGGAAAAAAGCCATCATTCTTCCATTTAATAAGCCTGGAAATGATCCAACAATCCCTGACAATTACAGACCAATTGCATTAACTTCTCATTTATGTAAATTAATGGAAAAAGTTCTAGTAAACAGATTGGTGTATTTAATTGAAAAATGAGATATTATAAACAAGTGCCAGAGTGGATTTAGAACGGGCAGATCTGCAGAAGATGCTTTAGTTAGAGTTGGTACTGATATAGAGAAAGCTTTAAAACAGAAAGAGATAATGATAATAATTTTCTTTGATATTGAAAAGGCTTATGATTTAATGTGGAGAGAAGGTCTGCTCATTAAATTAGAAAAAAATGGGAATAGATGGGAGGATGTTCAATTGGATCCTTGTTTCTTAAAGGACAGATCAATTAGAGTTAAAGTAGGGGGAGATCTATCAAGAAACTATAAAATAGACAACGGCACTCCACAAGGGAGTGTGGTTAGCCCAGTCCTGTTTAATCTTATGATTAATGATATGTTTGACAATCTGGACAGGGGTATTAAATGGGCACTGTATGCCGATGATGGAGCAATGTGGATGAGGGGTAGAAATGCTACATACCGGTATATGGACAAATGTATGACCAAAGCAATAGTTCAGGTAGAAAGTTGGTCGTATGAATGGGGCTTTAGATTGTCAGTACCCAAAACTAATTATATGGTGATAACCAACAAAAAGAAAATTAATATTGGCCAGTTCTTACTATATGGGCAGCCATTGAAACATGTTAATGAATTTAAATATCTAAGAGTTTGGTTGGATAATAAATATACATGCCAAATTCAGTTGAATCAGATTGAAACTAAATGTAAAAAAAGTAATTAATTTAATCAAAGCAGTGGCAGGTAATGGCTGGGGAGTGGAAAAAACATGTTTATTACATTCATACAGAGCCTTAATGAGGTCAAAAATAGACTACGGCTGTATAGTATATGAAGCTGCCAATACAACTAAACTAAAAAGACTAGACATACTTCAATCAAGAGCTCTCAGGCTATGTGTAGGAGCAATTAAAACAACCCCCGTCAAAGCAATACTGATAGAATCAGGCGAAACACCGCTAGAAATGCGAAGAACTAAACTGTCACCTGTTGGATCAAACTCAAAGGAAATAATGTAGGAAATCCGGCAGCAATGACTACTAAGAACTGCTGGGAGTGTAAGTATCAAAGAAGAGGATTTGGATGGACAATAAAAAAATAGCAGACTCATATGGAATACTTCATAAAGAATTTGCCAGATCAGTGTTATTTCTCCCTGGTTAATGCCTGTAGACATGAAACTAATGGAATGGAAACGTGAATGGAAAGGAAACGAACTAGGAGTGAAAGCAAACAGATTCATCAAAGAATCATACTATAATTACTTAGAAGTTTATACTGATGGTTCAAAAAACACAAAGGGAAGGGTGGGAATAGGTGTTTACATACCTGAATTCGAAGTAACTATCGTCAAAAGAATTACAGACCACTTATCAGTATACACGGCAGAATGGTTGCAATGATATTTAGTCTGGAATGGATTGGAGAGGTTAGACCAGACAGGGTAGCAATTTTCACTGATTCAAAAGCAGTAACAGACAGTATTCAATCAAAGAGAAACAGCAGGAAAGACCTCACATTAGAAATACAACATGCTTTATTTAGATCATACAGAGGAGGAATTGATGTTAAATTTTGTTGGGTTCCAGCACATGTAGGGGTGGAGGGGAACGAAAGGGCAGATGATCTTGACAAGTCGGCGCTGAAGAAAGAACTAACTGTTAATGTTCCTCTTGGAAAAGGAGAGGGCAAGTCAATGATTAAAAAACAAGAGACAGAAAAATGGCAAAAAAGTTGGAATGAGGATAAGATAGGAAGGAAATATTACAGGATCCAGAAATCAGTTACAATAACTAATATTAAAGAAATAATAAGAAGAGAGGAGATAATTATTATGAGATTGAGGGTTGGACATGCCTTTCTCATTGATACATGTTCATGTTGGGGAAAAGACCTGATAATAAATGTGAGAAATGTGGAGAAATAGAAAGTGTCACTCATATATTAATGACATGCATAGAATATTAAGAGGAAAGGGAGACACTGAAAAGAAAAGTCAAAGAGGTAGGTAGAGTGTGGAGTTTAGAAGGAATACTAGGAAATGAAGGGGATAATGACAAGATAAGATATGTAAGAAAAGCACTGTTTATGTATTTACGAAACATTAACATTAAAAGTAGAATTTAGGGACGGAGGCCTTGAGCTGCACACTCACGCTCAGTAGGTGGCGGTATGCACCTGAAAGTTGCTTGCAATCCGCCAATAAACGAAATGAAGAAGAAGTGTACGGAGCTGTCTCCTGTTTTTGTGTAAAAAAATAAAAATTTCAAAAATGTTCCAACAAAGTCTGTTCGATAAACTCACAAGTGTTACATGTTGTTCTTTAACATTGTTATGTTTAGCGCAGCATTGTACTGGGTATTTAATCCCCACGGTAGTGACATTTATCAAGCTTTCCGTACCAACGTGGTTATTTCTTTGTTCTTTCGGTTGGTTAAGGCAGTGTTTTTCAACCTTTTTTGAGCAAAGGCACTCTGTTTTCATTGAAAAAAAATCACAAGGCACACCACCAACCAAAATTGTAAATAAAGATATACTCTGTATCCACCTATATTAAACATACTGTATAGTCATTCTTATCATAGTGTCTTGAATAGGAATGAAAAAAAAAAAATGTATTTTTAACATACACTGTATTTTATATTTCTTATTTCAAATTGCACTTAAACATGTCTTCAAAAATACACCTGAACAGTGCCACAACAATCTTCTTCTTTCGTCTTTTCAGGGGTCGCCACAGCGAGTCATCCTCCTCCACCTCACTCTGTCCTCTGCATCAGTGTTGCCAGATCTCGCGACTGAAATAAGCAACCAGCTCCATGAAAACAAGCCCAAAACAGCTTTCGCCCAGTTCAGTGATTCTGATTCAGTGATGTAAACATTCTGATATCCAGATAAGTGATATACTTTCCACATTTTGTTGTTGTGGAGGTAATTAAACGCCTCTGTGCTTTTATAATTCTGCAATTCCTCGCCATTGACGCCTTCAGAAAAAAGCGGTAATTAATATCGATGTAGGTAATTCCGTGCCATGATTTCATTTCATCCAGTCCGTGAGAAACGATGGGTGAGGCACAGTTAACGACTTATCTTTGCAGCTTTTTAAAACATCCTTGCAATGTATCCACCTCTGATGTGCTGCCATTTATCTCAGGTAAAGGAAACTTTTGTGTCAAAAACAGTAAATCGCTAGCAAGTGTGTTACCCCACAAACGTAAACAACAGCGCCGGGACCGCGGGCGGAAGTAAACAACCGACTGCCGCTATGAATTATGGGTAGTGGTGCCAAACCAGGAATAAGGTGGATAATAAGTGTTAAATAAAATAAAACAAAAATAACTAGAAAATTTGCATTTCCTTCAAAAATGCACGTGAATGCCTCTTGCCTATGAATGTCAAGAAAACAATTGAAAAGTAGATGAAAATAGCAGAATGAAACTTCACATATCAGAAGGAAGGGGAATGTGAACAATAGTTCCTAATTTAATGCCAGTCTGCTGCCAATAAAAACTCTTGATCTGACAGTACTATGTGTTTGGGTTTGCTCTCAGCAACCACTATACCAAATTTCAGCTAAATAGCTCTAAAAAGGCTTGAGTTATAGTAATTTTTCCTTTTTAGCTAAGGTGGCCATCTTGGATTTTTTTATTTGTATGCAATATGTGATAAGGAACATTCTCAGCTTAACCTCACCAAATTTTAACTCTGTATGTGTAAAAATGGCTGTGGTAAATCCATACAAAAGTAGTGTTGATGGCCATCTTTGATTTTTGATTTTCATGTAGCATTTGATGGGAAACATTGTCAGCCATAATTTCACCAACTTTCAGCTAAATATGACTAAAATTGGCTGATTTAGAGTATTTTACCTTTTTTCGCTAAGGTGGCCATCCTGGATTTTTGATTTTCAGAGTATATTAGGGATTGTTGTCATCTACCAATATGCCAAGTTTCATTTGAATAGCTGTAGAAATGGCGGAGTTATAGCAGTTTTTTTTTCTATAAAACAGCAGAATAGTAGCTAAAGAAATGTAGAAAGAAGCTTAAATTTATTAAAGGAAGTGGGGGGAGCTTAAATATGCCCACTAAGGCTGAAAGAGGCAACAATTGAAATTATCGTTGAAAAGTTGGAATTTGCTATAAACAGTTGAAGAGTAACTAACATAAGCATAAATAAGCTTAAATTACTAGAAGAAAGTTGGGAGAGCATGTTTTTGCTGAATTAAGCTGAAAAAAGTTAAAATGATTGCAAAAAAATGTGTAGTTCGCTGAAAAAGATTAAATTAGCATGAAAACAGCTAAATGCTAGCTGAAATAACTGAAATAATGGAAAGATATAGAAATAAGCTGAAGGGAGCAGATCTGAAATTAACAGAATTAAGTTTGAAGAAGTGTAAAAATCTTGAAAATTACTGAATTAAGATGAAAGAAGCACAGAACAGCTGAAAAAAATAGCTGAAATTAGGTGAACAAACTGAATTTTTTAATGTTCATTCAGTCTATTAGGGATTGTAGTCATCTACCAACATGCCAAGTTTCATCTGACTAACTAAAAATGGCAGTTATACTAGTTTTTCTATAAAATAGCTCAATAGTAGCTAAAGAAATGCAGAAAGAAACTTGCATTTCCAAAAGGAAGTGGAGGAAGCTTAGCTGTGACCACTAAGGCTGAAACAGGAGGAAATTAGCACAAAAAAGTTTAAATTATCTGAGAAAAGCTGGAATTTGCTAAAAACAGCTGAATAAACTTTCTGGCGCCGGACTGTTTTAAATGTGACTCCAATGTATTAAATTCCCTCTTCTTCATCCCTGATCTGGCCTTTTCTTTTGTTTGTTTTTTTTGCCAAAAGGCAAGTGATCGCTTCCTCCTCTGTTGACTCGATGACTGAAATGATGAGAAATGAACAAATTTGTCACGAGCGAATTAAACTCAGGTCCAGCGTGGCTGCGTGAGGTTCTGCAGACTTCCTGGTGTGCTGGTCTGATGTGTGGGCTGCAGCACCAGCGCTCGCTGTTTTTTATTTTTTAGAACTTTTTATTAACAATATATAAACACAGAACACCGTTGAAGCTGGAGATGCCAGCTCTCACCTTTTTTTCCCGATCTGTCAATCAATTCAGTAGGCGTGTCAGCAAATGACCAATCAGCGACCTCAAGTTGTCCCATAGGTAAACGCTCCTTGTCTGTGGAGCTGTCTGAACCCAACAAAATTAAGGAAATGACGTCAAAATCTGGTGCAAAAACGCGAGAATTTACGCGAGAACATACGCTGAAGCGTAGGGCTGAACTCTCTGCGTACAGTACGTGCGTACGGACACGCGTACGGACACGCGTACGGACATACACAGAAGTATACGGGGGGCTTTGCTTTTATACTTTCAGTATGTAGCTACTTGCACATTTATTTAGCTTTCAATTTCCAACCCCTTCATCAGCCCACCCACCCCCTCATGGCATGATGAGTTCAGACAGCCTATGCAGCCCTCTCTACCCTAAGACCACTGCCTCTCTTTGTACCCCCTCTAGGCTAGTGAGATGCTTCAGGGGCCACGGTTGTCACAGAATATTCCACAGGCAACTAATCTACTCACAAACTTTCTTCTTCCCTGCTGAGGCCAAGCACATATACACACCCATACACAAGAACATACCTGCCTAGGCAACTAAAATAAATTTAGTAAAAGCTTTCCCCCCACACTGAGATAAAACCCTGGGCTTCTGTCACAACACACTGCATAAATACTCATAATACATATCTGCAGAGAATACATTTTCAAAAAAGGAGAACAATGAATTAATACAGTATTTTCCTGCATTCTTTTGCATTAAAAAGCTGTACATTTTAGCAGTTTTTCTAATGCCCCTATTAATTGTTCATGTTAGCCAGGTCTTGGGGGCTTATCCATTTCCTTGATTTTCATATCACAGCCATGGAAGCCACTATGAAATGTGCAAATTGACCATCCTGGAGTAATTGTGAGGCCATCTCTTGTGCACTCTCCAGTAAAACTCCCACCTTCATTACCATTCATGAAATGCAGCTCTTTCTCTGGGAAATATGGAGAAATGCAAATGTTTAAAGGGTGGTGGAGGCCGCAGCGGTCTGCGGGGAGGCCATTGTGCTCCACTCTAGTCGGCCATGACTTTTATTTACTGTGGCATAGACCCATGTCAACTCACGGGGATGCACACAAGAGTGTACACACACTCAGGCACAGTAGATAGCGAAAGGGCTCTTTCTCCACCCCACCCTCCTCCCCTTTCTCATTCTCCTGCTCGTTCACATAAGCATATAATATGACAAAGAGCAGAATGATGCTAAGAAATGAAGTTCTGAGTAAAAAGAAATAAGGGTCCTGAAGATACTTCAGTACATTAAAGAGAATCACTTACTATTAAATTTAAAAGAGAAATTGCAAGTCTGTGGTTTGTTGACACAATATGATGAAGCAAGAATGATGTTAGAGAAGGTGAAACTCTCCTTGTGCTGTGATTATGAATCGCGGAAACCATCTGAATATAATGAACTCATCAAAACGCAGAAATTTGCTGCAGAAACTTTGAGGCAAGGCAACCTTGGAGATAAACTCACCCCCGCTTTTGATAAAGTAATGACTGTGCAGAAGCCGGCAATGGATTATCAGTGAAGTCTGTGTTATCATATCTCACTCAGAGCGTATTTAATGAACTAGATTGCGGGTTTATGTTTATGTAATGTGAAATAAGAGAGAAATGCTCCTTTTCTTCAGTTTGGAAGTTCAGCTTGGGCATTGTGTTTACACTGGTGCTGGATGCATGCTGTGCAGTCTTGATTCCCCTGTAGCCACCGGGAGTGTGCTGAAATGATATGATGAACGTTCCATTCGCTGCAAGATAAACTACGCATATTTCCCCAAGATGAAAAAAAAATACTGCAGTGACAGAAAAAAGGACTTTATCTCAAAAGACACACAACATGTTCGCCTACTCTCTATATACACTAGCCAAAAGACGATGTGGGTCTGTATGGGATACAAACAGGAGGAGAGATGGTGTATATATAGCTATACCCAGTGAATACAGTAAATGGTAAATTCAAAGAGCTACCTCTCCACTACAGCAGTGGATAGGATTATAGAGTTGAGCTGACAGCCAGTAAATTGGATTTTAGTCAAACCAGGAGGAGGAGGGGAAGGGACTGAACACAAATTGGAGGGGTACAACACTGACGACACATGCCAAAAATGAGAAATGTGCCTTTTTTTTTTTCTTTTTTTTTTTTTTTTTACGCCAAACACAGACATGGACATGCACTGACAGGAGACATCCTATTGACAAAAAAGAAAAAAAAAAAGAAAGAAAAAAAAAAGAAAAAGTGATTTCATAAAACATAAGGAGGGATTTCAGTCCAGTGTTGCTGTTTGATGATAATAGCTTTCCCACAAATTGCTGAATACAAGTACAGTATACAAAAAAATAAATAAATAAAATCTTTACCTTTTTGTGTTCTCACTTCAAGACACAAACATCATATTTGCACGGTTAGATTTTATTCAAGTCACTTGTCTTCCCCTCGTCTTCTGAAGGAGATGCCAGCCATTTTATCTCTGCTCGGTCTCTTTGGTTTGACCATCTACACCAGGGGTGCTCATTACGTCGATCGCGATCTACCGGTCGAAGGCACTACTAGTAGATCGCAGCGTGACGTTAAAAAACTGTCAGTCTATCAAACATCCCATCATTTGATTGACTCATAGGGAAACCAATCAGTTGCCAGCTACATTTACAGTGTTAGCCTTTTAAAACTAAGGATGGGGCTGAAGCAGATTCATCAAGCTGTTGTATTTGATCCATTTTGCACATTGGCTTCAGACTTTAGCTTTTAACAATGTGTGTGCAAAATGTTGCACACATTGAGTCTTACAAATGTAAAGACTGAGGCATGTTCAGAAAACACCCTGATTTTAGCAGCGCGCAAGATGCACATGTATAACACAGACGTCCATCTCACTCATGGTGCAGCCAGAATTTTTATTTTTTTTTTGTCTCCAAACCTTGTGTGTCATTTTTCACCACTTATTGTCTGTCAACAGATCTCACTTGTAAATGAG
>JARVGV010000861.1:30085049-30096052 GCA_031762435.1 Hypsolebias longignatus
CCCCCCCCCCCGCCGCCAAAAAAAAATCACTGACCTGTGAATATTTGAAGCAAAGAAAGGCACCAAGGGCACAACTGGAGTTTTATCTGCTTATAACACGCATCTTAATCCATCCATCATCTTTACCTGCTTCTTCCTTTTTTGGTCACGGGGGTCACTGGTGTCCATGATGTCCACCCATCACTGTGCAAGAGGAGGGGGACACCCTGGACAGGTCTCCAGCCCATCGCAGGGACACATGGAGACAAATGAGTCGAACAACCAGTCTCTCACTCACACCTAGAGACAATTCAGAGTTACAAATCAGTCTAACATGCATGTTTTTGGTCTGTGGGAGGAAACCCACACATGCATGGAGAGAACATGCAAACTCCACCCAGAAAGCCCCTCAGACTGGGATTTGAACCAGCAACCTTCTGGGTGAGAGGCAGCAGCTCTATCAACTCATCCTCGAAAAGAAAAACGTGAATGACAGAATTAGCATAAATAAGCCACTTGTGCATAAATTTGTTTTGTTCCCAAAAAACAGCAAACTACAATGACAGCTGTCTTCTTAAAGCTGTGAACATCTATCCTGTGTGCAGTGTCTTCAAAAACTTAAAAAATGGTGGCGAGTTATTGACAAAACACAGTGGCACGCCTCAACAATACTGTTACAGTTCATGGTGTTCAAACAGAATATTAAAAAAATGAGAAAATGTCAGACACAGGATCATCTTTTATTTGGTCTGCATGCCTTTGCTAAGTTTTTAGACAAAATTGTGAATGTGACATATCTGTTCGCAAAGGCCTAAAAATTTAATTATTCTGTGGTTTTGATTTATCCCTCCAGTTTGGAGCTCTCTTTAGTTTGAACGAGTCAGAGGGAATTCATTAGTTGATTTCAGACTAAAGTCATCAAAATCAAACTTTTGATGGAACTGAGCTAAACAGACAATGCTTATTAAGGAGCACAAAGAAAACCCACAAGTCTTTCAGAAGGCCCGAGACCGACTGATCAAGATCATGCTAAGATTTGGCTTCTTGAAGCAAAAACATAAATGAAGTGAAATACAGGTCTCTTTTGTCAGTCCTTGAGGCTCAGTGAGACTAACCTGTATAAATAAAGGTTGAATGAAATGCCTCTGCAGGTAAAGAGGTGAGAGCTTTTATTGTGCAACAGTCTTCTAAACCATTCTAGTTATGTTTTGTACAAGTATAGTCTCCTCAAATGATTGGGCAGGTCGATGGGGTAGGGCCACCATTAGCCACCCTCTGGCTCTGGCATTGCACCAGGTGGTGGACAAAATTGCTGTCTCCATTCGCCACGATCCGTCACTGGCGTGGATATGCAAAAAATAAGAAACAATACAAAACACCTTTATTCTTATAAACAGTGTACAATAATAAGTTGCACCAGAAACATTCAGGTTAAACATTCACTATTCAAATCTCAGCTCGGGGGGACATTTTGGAGCGTATTGCTCGTTTGTAGATGACAGAGAATGGTGCTTTAAAAGTGGCTTTAAGTCGAAAGTTTTGCCTTTACAGACTGTTAAAAGTCCAGCTTCTCACTAAATGGACAGTCACCATATTTGTAATGGAAGTTCTAAAAGTAAAGGCCAGTGCAACCTGATGCATTTTTGGGGACAGATGAAACAAAGTTCTGTTTACTAAGCTCTGAGTATTTTCAGCTCTGCTCGGATTTGGTCGTAAACAGAGAAAAGCCTGAGAATGAATGGCAGCAGGAGTACGCATCAGTCGCCTGTTTCTATCGTTAACGGCAGTGACCTCATGGCAGAACGCTCCATCCCTCTGAATCTTTAAGAACCTTGGACAGTCTTTATTCAAGAGAGCTCAGTGAAACACAAAATTTCCGGAGTGGAAAATGTGCACTTTGAAAACAAGTCCAGTTCTCCAGATTTAGAGTCGAGCAGTTTGTAAACTGAGCTGTTCTCAGGTACATGTGGTGTTTTCAGCTCAAGTCTCTTATATAAAACTCCTCACAGCAGGTGACGTCAGCTGCGTTTTGCATAACATTTAGAAGGAAATACATTTTGACTCCCCAAACTCATCAAACCCTGTTTTTCTCTGGTACAGTCTCAATGAATTAAAATCTCATAAATCAGGTTTCCTGTTCTCAGTGATGAGTACTTTCCATCATGAGCCACAACATTAAGAGTAAAACTCCTCCTGACATCAGAACATGCTGGTACTGGTTGTGTTTGAAGATGAGATGTCCTTCATGGTGGTTCATGCACCAAGTAGTTTTTTTTTTTTGGGCTTAAAATAATGAACGTGTTTCCAACCTAATCACAAAAATCACTTTCAAAAGAAATGATCATCATGCCATTATTCCCAGACTGGAACTCTATGCCTTATTTAAAACATTTTGTTTTTCTAATGTGTGGTGCATGTAAAACAACTAAATTTAAAATAAAACTACCATTAATTTAAATTGGTATATGCATTTCCTTTCCTAAAATTGTTACTTCCTATAGATCCACTATATTAAAGAGAGAATGACACCCAGTGTGTGTCATCAGCGACTCTGCTACTACGCCAAGTTTTAGCACATCATCTGCAAAATTGCCCGAGTTAGACCTAGTTTGTGCTTTTAAGTGAGTTATTGGTGGCCACCATCTTGAAGTGTCTTTACTCTAAAAGTTAATCAGTTGTAGATGAACATCTACTGATTACTTAATGAAAGTTTCATTAAATTTGTTTGAGGTTCAAAATATACTGTGCCTGCCAACAGCCAGACACACTGAGGGAAACACACTGCTGTTCACTTTTGCCTTTCACTAATGGGCAATAATGCAATATCTCATCTTTCTTCAAAGTTCATGCTCAGTAATCCAGGAAAAAAACAAACTACAACGTTCAGGCAGGTCCTCTGGATGGTGTCTTTAATAATAATAAAAAAAAAAAAAAATGTCCTTCATCCAAAGGACTTCTTCAGTCCAAGGAGCCACAACAAACTCAGTCCCACAAGCAGCACACTCACATAGTGGGCCAACCAGTTTGGAGGTGACAGAATGGTTTCTGGAGTCCACCCTCTCCCCCATCAACTTCTCTAAGGCAGCTATGGCCAAAGTGGTTCAAAACATCAATAATCCAGGTAAAAAGTCCAACAAAGTTCAGTCAGGTCCTCTGAAAAAGGAGAGAAAAAAAAAGAAACCATCCAGAGGACCTGACTTGTCCATCTTTCTATTTACTTTAAATGTGTCATTGTACTAGAGGCAGACCTCTTATGTATTTTAAATATTAAAAAGCTCTACAGAATCAGGATTTGTTGCCACTTGTTCAATGGATCAAACTGTGGAAAAACAAACGTGGAAATCAAAGCAATAAAGGATTAGTTAAGTTAAATTCAAATACACAAAATGAAGATGTAGATAAATGTGTATTAAAAAGTTATGTATATCAGACCCACTCTTCTTTAATTCCACCTTTTGGACTCGAGCCTCAACAACTTTCTGCTTCTTTTGCCAAATCCAGGGGCCAGGCATAGGAACAGAATCTGTTGCTCTCATCAGGAACCTGGAGCTGCTCACTTCATGAATAATAGTCTTTTCAACATCTATTTTTGTCAACACAGAAAAATAATACTCAAAGGCAATTAATGAACATTTGCAGTGCAAAAACTGCAAATGTTCTGACTGATGAAGTCTTTCGGATGAAAGACGAAACGTTTCTACTTTTTTTTCTTTTTCTTTTGTTGTATGTCCAGAGGACCAGACTTAGCTTTTTTAGATTTTTCTACCTGGATTATTGAGCATGCATCAGGGTACTGTATTTGCAGTGCAAAAAGTTACCACTAATTTTTAATATTTAAGCTCTATTGCCCACTCCTCGAACAACAGCATAAAACAAAATATATAAATATGAAAGGTTTACTAAAAATAAGAATGAATTAGGCTTTTTTTAATTACAACTTTTGCATTAAGTTTATTTAAAACTAAACAAGAATATTACAAACCAGAAAATACTCAGATGTCTGTAAAATTATAAATGTGACAAAACGATTTAAGTTGAGACCGTAAACTTTTGTTTTGACCCATTTTGCTGCAGATGTGCCCAAACCCAATATTTATTCGTCCTGCTTTTGCTTCGTGTTTTGTGAGAAGTGCTCAGACATGGCAGCAAGTGCTCTGTAGCGGTGAGAGATTGAATTCTTCACTTCCTTGGGGAGTTCAGCATAGCTACAAATAAATGACAAGAATAAAAGAGTGAGGTTAGGAGTAGTATTTTGTTGAACAACCAGCATGCTTAATCAAGCTGCACAAGTATTAAAATCCAACAAATTATTTTTGTCATCTTGTATATTTGCACTCTTACTGTGTCTAACTGGCTCCCCCTTGTGGTTAAAACCAAACAGTTGCTTACGTTTTCTCAAATCCAACTGGCTGGAAACAGGGATCCCATCCAAAGTCCCGAGGTCCTCTGGGTTCCACAATATGCCCCTAAAATATCACAAAAACCATTCAGTTGAAAATATTCAACATGTAAACATCAAAAGAGACAGACTGACCTCTGTTTTCCCTCTGAACAGCTGTACAGGTTCATCTTTACCAGCACAGAAGGCAAAAGTGCAGAGAGCCCATGCTGACTTATCTTCAAACCCAGCCAGGAGCTTGTACAAGCCTACAACACACAGGGAACATCACACAACCTAAATTACATTTTTTTCTACACAGTAAATGTGAACTATATACATCTAGTTTAAATGTCAAATCATGCAAACATTTATATGATTACTTACCCTCTGGCTTGAGTTTATCAAGAAACCATTTGCTATAAAAATAAACAGTTTTTTTTTTTTAAATAAATGTTTATTAGCTGTCTTTGCTTATTAAGAATGTTTTTTGTTCATTTAACCTTTATTTATACAGGTTAGTCTCATTGAGTCACAAGGACTCATTTACAGGAGAGACTTGTTTTAAACAGACAACAATACACTACAGTAAAAAAAATGCAATTAAACGTATAGTGTTATAAAATGATAAATAAAGGTGCTATAAAACAAGCTATGTAAAATGTACTTACATGTAAGGACCAGGTAGTCCCCCCAGAGCGCTGAAACACAGGCATGTGTCCTCTACTATCACTGGTCCATCAATCTGATGAACAAATCCCCCCATAAAAATAAAATACTGTATATTTAATATTAATATTAAAACAATAATAATGTAACCTCAAAGTCCATGCTCAATAATCCAGGTAAAAAAATCCATCAAAGTTAAGTCAGGTCCTCTGGACGTTTCTTTTTGATAACGTTTCGTCTTTCATCCAAAAGACCAAAATATTTTGGATGAAAGACGATAAACGTCCTGAGGAGCTGACAACTTTGCTGAATAATAATGTAACTACAAATTTTCCTCTCTGAGTTTTTAATTCTTTTAAATGTTTAAACACTTGTGACAACATGATAATGTACCTGACGTGCAGCCTCCTTACACTTCTGTATAGAAATCTCATCTGGCTCTCCCTGATACTCAGGCACTGAGTACAAATACAAAGAGTTACAAATAAAACTATCATTTTAAATGTTGTGACATTTTTAATACTTACAATCGATCTTTTTTGACACAAGTTTGTAGGGAAACCTGTCTCCGAGTATTTGAATGACCTGACACAAAGAAAGCAAACATTTATTAAACAGTCCAGCAAGCTTTTCATTATGTCCAACATAGAAAGGACGTTAATAACTGTGGGGTGAAACGCTACAAGCTGTTTAAAACAAGCTAGCATAAAGTAAATGCAACACATAAGACGTGCAATCTTACTTCTTCGAGTTTCTTTGCGTTTCCAGTCACAAACACCACAGTTCTTCCAGCAGGTAAGGCCATGACGAAAAGCACCCGGAGGACTAACAGAACCGGACCGTGTAGTTCCTGTTCAGCGGCAGCGTCTCAGCGAATCAGCGCGCAGTACGTAAACCCGTAGCTCCGCCTACCGAAATATCAACTAACGGTACAGGCAGAAAATGTGTCCGGGTGGAAACGTGAGTACGAACTGCCATGTGCAGTAAAAACAGTGCAAAAAAAAAAGTAGAAATAAAATCATCGCAACTTTAAAAAAAATGAACCTGTTACCTCGCACCGCCAAGGAGTTCAGCTCTGCGGACTACTGGGAAAGGTTCTTTAAGAAACGTGGAGAGAGGGCTTTTGAGTGGTATGGAGACTACAACAAACTGTGCGGAGTGCTGCACAAATACATCAAATTGACAGATAAGGTAAAAGTGGGAAAGGCGACAGCACGTATTTCCTTATATCAACTTTTTTTTTTTTAATTGTCACGTTCTGGTTATATGCGCCTAAACTGCTAATCCTTATTTTGTGTGTTTTTAGGTGCTGGTGGTTGGTTGTGGTAACTCTGAGCTGAGTGAACAGCTGTATGATGTTGGCTATAAACATCTTACAAATATAGATGTTAGTGAGACAGTGGTGACCCACATGAACCAGAGAAATGCTGAGCGTAGACCTGGTCTGACCTTCCACCAGGTGGATGCCACTCAAACCTCATATGAGGATGCCAGCTACCAGGCTGCTCTGGACAAGGGCACCCTCGATGCTATGTCATCAGAAGAGGAAGGAGCATTGGCCAAGAACATGCTCACAGAAGTGAGAAACACACTGAAGTGACTAACATTATATCAGTGATAAACATGTTTGTACATTTCTCACTGCACCTCGTGTGTTTGCAGGTGAGCCGTGTGCTCAGTGTTGGAGGGAGGTACATCTGTGTGACTCTGGCTCAGGAGCACGTGATTAACTTGGCTGTACAGCACTTTGTTCAGCTCGGGTGGGCAGCAAGGCTCCACTGCCTGCAGGAGGAAAGAGGTGCTGAAAAAGAAGACTCCTTTGCGCTGCCTGTCTTTGTCTTGGTCTGCACCAAGTTCCGTCAGCCGATGCCCTCGCCCATTCTTGAGATGTGTATCGGAGATGACGGAGCGCCGATCCGGTACGCACAAGTTTCTGAACTGTTGTCGTCAGTGAGGGAATGCCAGGCTTATTCTGTCTTGAGGAAGAGGCTCCGTACAAGCATTGACCCTGACTCAGACCTTTCACTAACTCTCTGCCATGCCAAGACAGGACTTCCCAGATACACTCTTACAGTGCAGGACAATCCACCTGGAGCTAAGGTGCCAAGACCCAATCAGTTTGCCATATTTATTGGTGAGAGTTTCAGTTTTGTCAATCGTATAAGTTGTGTTTTGGCATTCGTTGGTGATTATTTGCTTGCCTTATTCTCTTTGCTTGTCTTGTCAGTGCCTCGAGGGAGTGAAACAGCCTGGCTCTACAGCTCCAGTGAGGGTAGGAGGCAGCTGGCAGCCAGTGCTAACTTTCGACGCCTGGTTATTGCTTTAATGCATAGAAATCAGGAGTACGCAGACATGCAAGCTGTCCAATCAGAACTCTCACCTGTGGTGATGGACTTGGCTCCACCTGATATGCCAACCAACCAGCAGGTAAACATGCATGTAATAATCATACACTTTATTAAACTGATTTTTAAAACTATACAACGTGATCTTGACACCAAAATACGCACATTGGTGGATCGGTTTAAGCTCTTATTTTTGTGCAGGTGCCGTTTCTGTCAGTGGGAGGTGATCTTGGTTGGCGGGAGGAGGTCAGCAGAGGTGTGAGTCAGCTCAGCGGGGAATATTGTGTGGAGAATGTTCGAGGAGACGATGGACAACTGTATCGCAGACTTGTGTTCCTGTCTAACATTGCCCTTGTGCAGTCGGAGAGCCGACTCATCTCATCAAACACTGGTACAGTATTTCTTTTTTCCTTTCCTTAGTTTTTACAGTTTTATAATATATTTTCTCACGATGCTGCTAAAATAACTTTAATTATTCAAACAAACAATAACATAAAATTTTACTTTTTTAAACATTACATCTTCTTGAAGAAGGAAATACAATTTAATGTGATTTTGTGACAAAGTTGGAGATTATAACCAACTTAAGGTTTCTGCTAAAACATAAAATCTATTGTGGATGCTGAAAAAGAAAGAAAAAAATTTTTTCAAGACAATTGTTAGTCCACTGCAGACTACAGAAACTTGGTAGAGCAACATGACATCCCTCTGGAATCTTCTTTTTCTTCTTTCTGCTGTTCCCTCTTCAGGGGTCTCCACAGTGAGTCAACCTCCTCCATCTCTGTCCTCACTCCAACTACCTCCATGTCCTCTCTAACTGCATCCATATATCTCCACTTTGTCTTTTCCCTGGCAGCTGCATTTTTAATGTCCTTCTACCAGTATACCCACTGTCCCTCCTCTGGACATGTCCAAATCACTGTCCCTCCTCTGGACATGCCCAAACCATCTCAGTCTCTTTAACTTCATGCCCTAGTTCATCAACATGTGCTGTACCTCTGATGATCTCATTGTCAATCTTATTCATCCATGTCACTCTCAAGGAGAGCATCAACATCTTCAGCTCATCTACCACTTCTCGTTCCATACAACATAGCTGGTCTCACCACTGTCTTGTAAACTTTTCCTTTGACCTTTGCTGTCACTTTAGTCACAAATAACTCCCAAAACTTTTCTCCATCCTGCCTGGATTCTCGTAGACTTTTTACCACACTCTCCATTTTCAAGGTCAGTCAGTCCTAAGTACTTGAAGTCCTGCACATTTGTGACCTCTGCTCCTTGTAGCCTCACTGTTCCACCTGCCTCCCTCCCATTGACACATATGTACTCTGTTTTTATGAGGGTGACTTTCATTACTCTTCTTTCAAGTGCATACCTCCACCTCTCCAAGTTCTCTTCCATCTGTTTCCTGTTATTACTTTGTACCACAGATCACAATGTCATCTGCAAACATCATAGTCCATAGATTCCTGTCTGACCTCATCTGTTCAACAACAAGAAGGGGCTCAGAGCTGACCCTTGATACAGTCCCACCTTCAGCTTGAGGTTATCTCTCGTCTTTGATTGGATGAGCACAAATGATACGCTGATGACTTGTACTCTATTGTCTGATTTATGACATATCTCTTGAAAACTCACTCTACATAGACATTAAATAAGTATGAATATAGTATCATAATGTATGATCTACAGAAGTGACAGAACTAGGACATTAAATGTCAAACACAGTAGTAGCATGAGAAAGACCCTCTTTTCCAGAGACCTCTGGCCTGAAGTCATCTTTCAGAATGGTCCAAAACTGGTTTCTATAAAGTTCATATGGACCTGAACAATGTCTGATTGTTTTCTGCATGTGCACCATTCAGGAACAACTAACCAGCTCAGACACATTCTGATGAGCCTTTGAAAAAAAAAAGTGATTTCTTTATGAACTGAAATCTGTTTATTTGATTATGAAATGTTTGAAACATGAATAATGCTGATCTAAAAACTCAGTATAAACATCTGAAAATGTAATTTTCACAGGACAAAAAGGATTGGAGTTTTTAATATTTGCTCATGCATTTAGTTCAAGACATTTAAAGTTTTTCTAAATTCATTTTGTAAGAGCCACCTCTTCATGATTTTGCAAGTGATTCCAAGCACAGTAAGCTATGATACATAGCTTTTTATGCAATTACATTTAGACTTAAAGGATAAGTAAAATGTCTAGGGGAAGAAATAAAAGGTCAGCGTGTTCACAGTAATCATACACCCTGCAAATGTTAGTAAATGTTTAAAAGTTTAATGCATTACTTCATGGCTGACAGGCAGTGTTTTTAAACTATAGATGCATTTGCACACTGAGAGAATCATTCACACGGATGTGTTATCACTTAACAAGTTTCCAACCTCAAACATCAAATGTAAAATGCAAATAAGTAAATGAATCTGTCTCTGCAGCATCAAGTCACAAGAAGAAGAACAAAAAGAAGACCAAGGCCTTGTCTTCTTCAACCTCTCTGTCCGTGGACAGTGGTTTCCTCTGCTGCGCCCATCATGAGGTCATGGTGGCCGGTCTTGCTATGCTTGGGGTGGGGATGCCGGAGAACAAAGGTTTGTTGAGATTTTGTGCAGACTGCTCTAAAAGTGCATCCAGAACTTTCTAACACAATATAGCTCCTCTTTACATGTGCTTATACCTGACTTCTGTGTTAGATGTCCCTGTATCAGTGCTCTTGGTGGGGCTTGGTGGAGGAGGCCTACCTCAGTTTCTGCGGGACTTTGTGCCCAATATAAACATTGAGGTTGTAGAACTAGACCCTGCTGTGCTGGAGGTGGCAAAGGAGTGGTTCGGATTGAGACCAGATGATCGTCTGTCCATTACTCTTGGAGATGGCCTGGAACACATCTGTACTCTAGAGAAAGAAGGTTTGTATGGGTACAGTAGGTAAGCTTAAGGTTGTATGTTTCATATTTAACCATACGAATATGTGTCTGTTGATTCTGTCCCTGTAGGTGGCCACTCGTTTGATGCCATCATGTTTGACGTAGACAACAAAGACAGCTCTCTGGGTATGAGCTGTCCTCCTGCTGCATTTGTAGAAACTTCTGTTCTACAGAAAGTTTTTAACCTGCTCACTCCCAGAGGTAAAAACAAATCATTTACAGTTTTACTGTAGATTTTTAAACCCAACTCAATACATATGGTGTAAATTACTAAGAGCCAAAATTCATGCAATTATTTTGCAGTCAGTTTCAATCCAGACAGAAGGATGGGACAAACATGTTGTTCTTTCTCATCCCCTTCACTTTATTTGTTACTATAAACTCAGGATCACATTTCAGGCCTGCGGTACATGTCTGATAAGGAGGAATGGGACTACCGGTATTTAACATCAGTAAGAGGCAAAAAAGATTACAATTCAAATAGACCAAATCAGCAGATTGTTGCAGTCATCATTTACTACAAAAGCTGTTTCTGAAGCAGATTGAAGAATGAAGTTCAGCAGAAGTAAAAGGTAAATGGACTGAACTTAACAGGTCCTTCTAAAAAATTAGCATATTGTGATAAATGTCATTATTTTCCATAATGTAATGATAAAAATGAAACTTTCATATATTTCAGATTCATTGCACACCAACTGAAATAT
>JARVGV010000861.1:30481935-30492563 GCA_031762435.1 Hypsolebias longignatus
GAAAGACTTCCTCAGTCTGAGATGCTGTATTCAGCTCAGTCTTATAAATAGCACCCTCTCACAGTGGATCAACCAGTATTATTGCTTTATTGCTGAATGGTGGCAGCCCTACCACCACTGTACCACCTCACAGGACTTCATCTGTTGCTGGTTTACATATGTAGTCTTGCTAATGTTTGTTGTTTTCTTTGAACTGCTCCTTTTTGCAGGGGTTGCCACACAGCACATTTCCATGAAAGAGTTGACAATTGTTTGATCCTAGATGTTATTCATTCTGGCTTCTGACCTACAGCCTAAGGATTACAAGACTGTGGCACTGACCACCGAGCCACCACAGCCCACAGTCTGTGCTAATATTTCTATTAAACAAGGACAAACTGATAACACTACAATTTTTACAAGTACTGTATAGGGTTATTGTTTTTATTTCTTGCAACAATACAGTAAAATTAAAGGCCTAGCATTCATTGAAGGAATGCATATTGCCTGATGTCTCTCATGCAAAAGTTTTAGACCAAGAACATTTAATGTTATAAACGAGTTGTAACCATTTTGGTCAACCATTAAAAATTAAGTTGTACACAATCTTATGCAATACCACACAAGGTTTGTTAGCACTTGAATACATGTCAGCAATTACCATGCCAAACTTTAGCTGAATATTTGTAATTAGCTGAACTATAAACATTTAGCATTTTCTAAAGTCATCTGGTTGTGTTAGCCATCTTGAATTAGGCTGATTCTGAAGGTAACTTGTTGTATTAACCTTTATTTAGCCACGCAAATCTCACAGAGATCATAGAGCTCTTTAGGAAGGCCTGAAGGCAGCCTAACATGCAGGTTTATGATCTGTGGGAGGAAACTGGAGTACTCGGAGAAAACTAGTGCAAACATGAAGACACCATGCAAACTCTGCACAGATAGACCCCTGGTCAAACTGGGGATTGAAACCAGGACTTTCTTGCTGTGAGGCATCAGTGCTAACCACTAGGCCATTTTGATGCAGTAGATTGTAGATGGACAACAAATGATTACTTTCTAAGAATTTCCTTTAAATTAATTTAGTGGTTAATGAGCTATTTTGCTAACACAACCAACAAAACAAATAAAACATACAGACACGGACGGCCTTGGGTGGTGGACTACCGCTTGGTATTTTAAGACCCTTGTCAGGCTCCTGACCTCAGCGTGGCTGTTGCACAGTTTGACTGTAGGAACTTTTCTTTGGGACCATTTCCTTTGTAAAAGCTGTCAGCAGCGAAAAGTCCAGGAGAAGCTGCACTCTTTGACATTTTATATGTTCTTTAATGTGTGAAATTTCAAACTAATATTTCAAAAGTCTTTATTAAGAGGTTTTTGTTAGCTTAACTACTTTCCACAATGGTAGTGTATCAGTTAACTGAATGGAAGTGGAATCAGCTCACAGCTTTTCATTCTGTCAATCAGGCACTATTCTGAACAAGATCCATTCCATATTAGGTCACAATATTATTCAGAACAGTCTGACGGACCTATCTGTGTCAGGCAGTGTGTTTGAGTCATATTGTAAAAACCTTCTTCAGTGACCTCCTTCAGTGCATTCTGTTTACTAGACCTGGAATGTTGACTGACCTTTAAAGTATATTTTTTTGTTATTTGTTTACTCCAGAAGTTATATTTTTAAAAGTACAAAAAAGTTAAATTAAAAAAAAAAGTTAAAATCTGCTCAAAACAATAAACTCCACTTATATTTAATTGATGATACATATTCATACAGTTTTAAAAGCCCAGACCAACCAAGTAACAGTCTTAAGGCTCCCAGCCCCAAAGGCCTTGTGTGAGTGAGTCAGTACATGCACACGCAGCGCCAGCCAGGTGACATTCCTGCAGGACAGAGAAAAAAAAAACAGCTAACTGTGTTATGTTAAATGAGCCTGACTCGTTTGTCAAGCTGGACGGTTTCCTTCCAGATGAGAGTGAGTTTTCCAACTCAGCCTCATTCCTGAAACCATCTGCCTGCTGCACGCCTGGGACACACAACGCTCTGTGTCTGAGGGGGAACCCACTCTGAAGAGCTCACAGTTTGCTTTAGATTAAAGTAGGATCTCTCCAGACTCAGGATGAGAGGCTGATGAAGACAACAGATTTAAGGATCTTATTTGCCATTTCAGTGGAGACTGACACTTGACATCATGGAGCAGGTGAGTTGTCCAAACACCTCCCAACAACTTGCTGCATTTTTTATGTCAGGTTGTTAAGCAGGCATAAGTCAGTCTGATTTGTCTTATAACATAGTAAATGACACCACATATTACAGAAATTACAAAAACTCAAAAGGACAAACCCAAACTCACCTGGATCAGGTTGGTATGTTCAGAGCTATCTGTTAGATTTCAGTGGATAATACAACAAAAAAATGGGGTCACATTTTACTGTCAGTGACTCTTCCCAGGTGGATTATTATCATTAATACAAATATCTGCTCCACATTTGACACATTTTAGAGCTAGATTCTGAATTCTTATTTTTTTCTCAAGATTTTCTGAAAAGTACATACAGTATTATATGATGTTTGTCAGTATGTGTGTGTGTGTGTGTGTGTGTGTGTGTGTGTGTGTGTGTGTGTGTGTGTGTGTGTGTGTGTGTGTGTGTGTGTGTGAACATCAGTAGAAATAAGATTTAAATAAGAGAACATAAGTTGAACAAGCTTCTGAAATGTAGATTTTGGTGTTTTAACAGAAAATATAAACCCCTTTGATTTGAACTGTAGGCCGTAAAAGTTATAAAATGTGATATTTGTCTGTGTTTCTTAAAAAAATCTTCCATTGTTTGTTAAATATGAAGTAACAGGCTTCACAGGGTTGGAATTGCCCAAGTGAAGTTTCTCATTCACTCATTCATGACCCTTGTGAATGAGAAACATTGGAAGGTGCTTTGCAGAACTTGCACAAATTAAGTAGACAGAGTAAACAACAAAAGAGCACACAGCAGGTGTGTTTGTGTATATACATGTAGGTTTCTCTCTTTATCTTGTGGAAAGAAGTGTTTTAAAAAGTACTGTGTGTATTTGAAAAGAGACTACTGTATATTTTCATGACTGAGTAAATCTGAGCGATACGTGAGCTTGATCCTGAGCTTTCTGTTTTGTGATACTTTTTAGCAGGAGAACTCAATGGACTTTAAGACTGTAAGAGCGATGTTCGAGGAGAAAGAGCACCTCCTGAAACAACCCAAAACCAAACCTGTTGTCCCAGAGAAACCAAAGGCTGTCCCGCCTCCTCAGAGCCCCACTTACCTCCCAGCAGGAGCACGCCCCTCCCTGCTCACCTCCATGAACCAGGCCTTGGAGGCGAATGCAGTGAATGCGCCCAGAGTGGTCTTCAGAGAGGAAAAGAAGGAGGTGAAGCAGCCTCTCATCCAGGCTAACGCGAAAGGTAAAGACAAAACTAATGGAAAAGTGAAGGAAACTAAAAGTAAGATAGGGAAAGAAAGAAAGAAGCAAGAAGAAAAGCAAGAAAATTCATCAGATATGAAGGACAAGAAATTTCCATCATTTCTGACAAAGAAGGAGGGTACAGCAGAGTTGGTGCCAGCACCTCCTCCACCTAAGGCGCAAAAGAAGAAAGGTTTCCCCGTTTTTAAAAAAAGCACAAAACGGGACTCAGCGACGCTCCTTGACTCACCAAGCTTGGACGTGTCTGCACCACTGCAACTCCTCCCTGTGGCTTCTGATGCCGACAACATGCCAGAAGAGTCTATTTACTCAATACCAAAGTCCAACCTCATAAAACAGAACTCCTCAGTTGACCCTGAACCTCCTGACTTCTCCCCACCTCCTGTTAGTTGTCCTGATGTCCCCGCTCTAAGAGCCCCAATCCCACAGATCGAAACCCCATCTGAGACAGAAAATCCTGCTTTGCCTGTTTTCAGCACTATTAGCCAAACTGAGATGATTCTCAGTCCACCAAGTGTTGGCTCATCTCCTCCAGTGGATACTGCATCCACTCCTCCAAACACTGATGCTCCATCTCGTCCAAGCTTTGCACCTCCAGCCCCTCCGAACAACGCTCTTCCATTACATGAAGTTCAGTTACCTGTTGCAACTTCATCTCCTGCAAATATTATGGTCCCCAGTCTCTCAGCCACAGTAATTTTTTATCCTTTACCCAGTGCTGCTCCAGCCCCTCCAAACACTGCTCCTCTCACACACCCACATAGAGTGTCTCCCAGCCCTCTACTCTCTGCATCTCCTGTTTCATCACTCCAGGCAAGCCCTATTCCTCCAGCCAAGCTGGCCCTCCCAAAGGCCACTGCTGTGGCCTCTTCTCCACCTCCATCTCCTCCTGAGCTTCAGGCCATGGCAGAGTTTGATCAAGAGGATGTCACTCTTGCTGTTGCTGCAGGAGAGAGCGCTCCCTCTCCAGAACCGGACTCTACTTCGTCTAAAATCGAGCGTCCGGTCTCTGCACTGTCATTCCTGGAGAGGGCAGAGGATATGGGCCCTGGAAGCAAAACCTCTCCGGGTGACCTGAGGATTTTAAATGCTCTAGAGAAGGCACGCAAAAAGGCTGCCAGGTGAACAACACAAACAAACAATCAAACCACAACCTCCCAGAAGTTAGAGGTCACCAAGTGGGAAATTTTGTTTATTTATACCAGTTAGCCAGTTATCATCTGCTAATGAACACTAATATGTAACTTTTTATCTGCTTCCAGCCCCTTGTTAAATTCTAACCAATGTCACTTCATCACCCCTCCATCTGAAGAGCCCCCATTTCTTGAAAACCCCACAAGTCCTTTCCCAGAGCTTCCACCCATTGATTATGAGGGAGAGATGCCCTCTTCAGCGAAACTAGCAGGAGTTAACGACACAGAGCACGGTAAGTCTCAACAGAGCTCTCCCACTCTCTCCCGACTGCTTTCTTGTTATTTTCTTTGTTTATTTTATACAATTTTATAGGTAACACTTTAAAATAAGGTACACAAAAGTTGCTGGTGAAGATTCTCAGTCATCCAGGACATGGTAAATTTTAAAATAGGTCAAAACAACTGGAGTAACTGAAGACGTTTTGCTTCTCATCCATGGAGCTTTCTCAATTCAAAGAAACAAGAAGTGTGGGATTCAAGTTATAAAGTTGAGGTGTCTTCTATGTCCACAGTTGGCAGCATGACAGCTCAGTGGTTAGCACTGTTACCTCACAGAAAGAAGGTCCTGGATTCAGTCCCCAGTTAGACCTGGTCTTTCTGTGTGGAGTTTGCATGTTCTCTCCATACTGTGTGGGTTTCCTCCAGGTACCGGTATATCGATTTCATACCACAGACCAAAAACCTGCATGTTAGGCACCCAGGCCTCCCTTGCAAAAGAGATCTGTGATCTCAATGGGATTTGCCCGGCTAAATAAAGGTTAATTAAAAAAAAAAAAGTTCAGTTGTTTTGTTTTTGACCTTTTTTGGATTTACACCAAATTTGATTAACTACTAGGGAATGCCTAAGGAACGAATCAGGAACAAATCAGGAGTAAATTGTAGTTATGGAACGGACTACTGGTTAGTTACCTGGGAAATAAAGAGGAATTAATCAGGAACTAATGGGTGATTACCATGGAAACCAAAGAGAAACGAATCAGGAGCTAATGGGTAGTTAATCAGTACTTGCTGGGGAACACACAGCCAAGCCTTATTAGGGGACTACTCATTAGTTACCTTGTAAATGAAGAGGAACCAATCAAGGTAATGAAGGTCAGGTGGTGATTAATGATTGGCTCCTCAGTAACTGTTTGGTATGATGCTTCACTACATCAGTGAACAAATAATAGCCAGGCAATGATTTGGTACTCAGTAAGTGATAGTCAGACGTTAAAATGTCAGCAGTACAACATTATGAAATTGTTCATCGTGATAGACTTGAGACCTGTCCAGGGTGTACCCCGCCTCTCACACAATGAGGGCTGGACATGGGCACCGGTGACTCAAAAAGGAAGAAGTGGGTAAAAGATGGATGGATGGAGTGGTAAGAATCCAATAAAATCAGTAATCACTAGGAAACAGGTTTTTGACAATGATGAGCTGTGACCTCACTAGTGCAGGGTTTATTCAGAACTCACATGGAGAATTTCTCCTCTGTTTCTGTGGTAACAAACCAGTAGTCCCCTATAAGGCTTGACTGTGTGTTCCCCAGTACAGGTAAGTACTGGTTAACTACCCAATAGCTCCTGATTCATTCCTCTTTGGTTTCCTTTGTAATTACCCATGAGTTCTTGATTAGTTCCTCTTCATTTACAAGGTACCTAACCAGTAGTCCCCTAATTATTTTTTTTATTCTCTGTTATAATTTTTATATTTTCTGTTATTGTTTTATATTCTCTGTTATTTTTTAATTCTCTGTATTTTATTTTTTTATTCTCTGTTTTTTTTTTTTTTTTTCCCGTTAATCTTATGTGATTCCTTATGTATGTTCCTGTGTTCCCCAGTAAATACTGGTTAACTACCCATTAGTTCCTGATTCATTCCTGAGGCATTCCCTAGTAGTTACTGGTAATCAAATTTTGTGTACCTTATTGTAAAGTAACAAAGTTCATGCCCAATCATCCAGGTATCAAAGCCAATAATTCTCGGTCGGGTTATCTGGACAGATGAACCGACTGAGAATTGTTGGACTTATTGTAAAGTGTTACCCAATTTTATTCATCTTAACATAAACATAGGAACGTGTTTTGTCTTATCACAGCACCGAGGGGAAAAGCATGCTGAAAAGGCTAGAAAAAGGTTCAGCTGTACAGAATGTTTTGTAGAATGAGCTCCTATGGTTGTGTTGGAGCAGCTGTGAAGACAAACACATAAACAGCAGTCCTAGCATTCTTTTATGCTCGAAACAAGCGATCAGCAGGTAGGGCAGAGCTGCACAGATATGCCAGCTATGACAAACTAGGGATACTTAAAAATCTGCTAAACTACAGCTCAGGACGAGTAGAACGCTGCTCAATCTGCTTAGAGAGATTTTTTTATAATTAGTTAACTCTCATGCAGACAATGTACACTGTTCAAATCATGAAATTTCCATCCATCCATTATCTTTACCCACTTCTTCCTTTTTAAGTCACAGGGATCAATGGTACCCATATCCAGCAAACACTATGCAAGAGGCGGGGGATACCTTGCAGGTCTCCAGTCTACCACAGGGACACATAGAGACAAACAAGACAAACAACCATTCACTCTCTCACTCTCACCTAGGGACAATTTAGAGTTACAAATCAGCCTAACATGCATGTTTTTGGTCTGTGGGTGGAAACCGGAGTACCTGGAGAAAACCCATGCAAGCACAGAGAGAACATACAAACTCCACCCAGAAAGGCCTTCAGCCAGGATTTGAACCAGCGACCTTCTCGCTAAGAGGCAACAGCTCTACCAACTGCCTATCATGAAACATGTAATTTTCAAAAATAGTAAAGCTTCTAAAAATATGTCTGGAATTCATGTTTGAGGAAGTGCAAAAATCTTGGAAATAAAAGTGAGTTTAGTTCGTAAACATTAAACCTGCACAAGCACGAACAATGAAGCCCTGACACCTCAGTTTAAACATTAGCTCCGTCAGCATGTTTGACTGGTTTAATTATCTTACAAACCAAGTGGCTTGATATTTCTCCTTTTGTATTCCTTGATGTGTTGTTTCAGCTGTGGGTTTTCATAAATTAACACTATTCAATGTTTAAGGTGTCAACCAGCTGAAGGTGCATCATTATAGCAGCATGATAGTATTGAGATGATGTAATTATTTGCAGAACAAGACTCTCTAATCTGGGAAAGTATAAATGAGAAAGAGTCTGACAGTGCACCAGAGCTCCAGGTTGTTCCTCCTGCTCCACTCAGACAGGAAGTTGTGTCTCTGTACTCTGCCCCAGCAAAACACGAAAGACCTTCCTCTGTCAGCTTAAGTGAGAATGAAATAATCCCTCCTCCTCCTTTTTTTGAAGGTAATAATTTGATGACCAACTTTACATTCAATTATCTTTTAAAAAGCTGAAATGTAATGTTGTGTGTCATTTATTTTGTCCTCCTGATCTGCAGAGTTTTTAGAGTCAGAAGCTGCAGACATTCCAGAGTCAGAGGATTTGGCTTCAGATGCCAATTCTCCAGACGTGCCAGTAGCAGAGTGGGAGAACAAAAACTACAAAGGTGCTGATGCTGCAGATGGACCAAAGCCATTAAAGTACTATGGTAATGGGATAACTGATGCAGAAACGGAGGCCCACTCAGAGCCGGAGTGTGAAAACAACTACGAAGAAAGTCCTTTTCCAGAATCTTCCCAACCAGTTTCCGTCCAAGTGACTCAAGATCCACCACCAGCAGAGGAGTAAGACATAAATTAAGATTTGTTTAGTTGTTCTGATGTTTTTTTTTTTTTGTTGTTGTTCTTTCATCATTTTGTAGTTTTACATTTTTAATTACTATATGCACAGATAAGCTGCCTGTTGTTGGTCTTTTCATACTTACCGGTATGATGATCCCAAAAATGATGATTTGTTCTCCTGGAATATCAATGTAAATCAAGTAAAGTCAAATTTATTTATAAAGCACATTTAAAAACAGCAGCTGTTACCAAAGTGCTTAACAATAACAATCAAGGCAGTGATTTAATAAAAAAAAAAAAAACACTAAAAATAAATTTCAAGCATCAAAAGAAAAACAGGAAAACATAGAACAATGAAATAATAAATCAAATCACACTTTGTTAAACATCAGTGAAAACAGGTGTGTTTTTAAGCGATTTAAAAGCAGGATGTGAAGTGACTTGTCTAATATTGGGGGTCAGACCATTCCAGAGTTTAGGTCCAATGACAGAAAAAGTCAGATCTCCTCTGAGCTTCTACCTGGTTTTTGGCACAAACAAAAGCAGCTGGTCAGATGATCTCAGCATCCGAGGAGGAACATATGCTTGAAGTAGGTCAGAGAGGTATGAGGGCGCAGTAACTAAGTCTGCGGTGGAGGTACGAAGCGGGAAAACTTTGAAATAACCAGAACTTTTTAATGAGTGTTCAATTGTTTTTCCTTCCTAGGCCTCAAGTTAATTCCAAAAATAGTATGTATGAGGAGACTGAAAACATGTATGAGGACATTGCCACGTCTGTCAACAAAAAGAAGGGAAAGAGCAACAGTGACAAGAAACGCAAAGGGACACCAAAAAGTAAATGTTATTAACAGAACCACTGCCTGCTCACACTGGGAACAAGAACTATAACATTTGCTTTATGCCACATCCATCTATTTCATTTTCATGCATGTTGTTATAAAGAATCACTGCTTGTTCTCATGGGGGCTTTCTGTTTCCTTTTCATCCTAGATCCATACAATGATTCATCACAGGAAACAGTAAGCTGTTTTGTGAACATTTAAAGTCAATTACCTCACATGTCATATTGTTTAACCATGTTTTGAATATTTTATTCAAACAGAATCGAGTGTTATTTGTGTGTTGTTATTTACAGGCTCAGGAGAAAACCAAGACTGGAAGGTTCATCAAGTAAGGCCTTCATTTTCAACCCACTGCTGTATTTTCCATCTCATTTATTCCTGAAAGAGAGAATGAGAAAAATTAGTTTCCTCTCTGCTGTTTCAGCATGGAAAAATAAATAAATAAATAAATAAATTCAAACAAGATGATATTGCTTGTTTTCTGTTGCGCAGGGTGGAAAAAAAGCGCAAGGACGATGAGAAGGATGAGAAGGACGAGAAGGAGCTGAAGAAGAAAGAGAAGCAGCGGCTGGAAAAAGAGAAGAAGGAGATGAAGGAGAAACTGGAACGGGAGAAGAAGGAGCAGAAAGAGAGAGAGAAAAAGGAGAACGAGATGAAGAAGAGATTCAAAGTGAGAGTTTACTGTTATTTTGACAGAAAAAAAGGGAGGCACATAGGTTAAAGAAGGGTGGGGTGTTTGTGTCGGCATCCAAACCTGTCAGGATTCATTCCTCACTGTGGACGAGCTGAGTGCAAACACATTCTGCGTAAACATTTGCTTCATTATAAGCAATATTTCTGAAATGAGAACAAAAACAGACTTTTTTCCATGATTTGTGAAACCTGGCTGAGTTTGGGTGAACATATTTATCTGTCTAAAACCAGAGCTGACCAGCCACTTCAATCACTTTAAGTGTTTTATTTCCATTTTATGGCCAAACTCACAGAAATCTATTTCTGTTTCAACCCAACACCTTGATCCTACAAAGGTTTACTTTTATGATAATTTCTCTTTTGGTGCCTCTATAATAGAAAATTCATTAACACTGGTCCCACTCTGAAGAAATAACATTTCACATAAACAAGACAAACATCTATAAACATGTGGCATTATGACACAGGCAGTGCTGTGATCTATTGGTGTCAGAAGCATTTGTAATGTGTGTGGGGGGAAAACACACTGGTGGGAGGGTCAGGGGGTCCACCCCCAGAAATTTTTTAATAAAGTAGATGCTATTTCCTGCATTCTGGTGTATTTTAATGGGTCGCTAAACATCTACGTTTACCTACATATGTAAACACTTGATTCAGTAAGTATTTTAGAGCACAGCACAACAAGAAGTAGTCTGACCAACAGCTCTCCTTGTGTGAATAGAGCATGCTCTGCTTCGCTCGCTAGTGAGATGCGCTAAGATGCT
>JARVGV010000861.1:30797874-30810103 GCA_031762435.1 Hypsolebias longignatus
TGCTAGCAGGCTCCATTCAGATAAAGGGAGCTGGCTAACTAGCTTGCTGTACGGTGGCCTACACGGCCAAAATTCTATGGTGGCTGAATGGACACATAATGCAATATGCAGTACGCTCAGGAGTAGGAGTGGAAAAAATATAAAATTAAACACGTTTTTAAATCGATTTTGGGGCTTTTAGAATCGATTTTGAATTGCCAGGACTTAGAATCTAGATTCTTTAAAAAGTTGATTTTTCCCTGCCTTAGACAGCCACCTCAGTTGAAAAAAACAGGATTTAACAATCACCCCAGATTAGTGAGCCTTTGTTTCTCTAACGGGGCTAGAGAGAAAAGGGCAATGCCGTGGTTCATGAATGAGCCATTGGGATGGAACAACATGACTTCATACTTCTTTTCATTGAAGCTTAAGAAGTTTAAAGCCATCCAGTCCCGGATGTCAGCCATACAGTTAAGAAAAGGTTGAATAGAGCGTGTGCCTCTGTGCCTTAGTGGGAAGTAAATTTAACAATCATCGGCGCAAAAATGAAAGGGTATGCTGTGTTTGTGGAAAATACCACCTACTGGCAGCAAGTATAAAGAAAAGAGAAGGGGACCAAGGATGGACCCCTGCGGTAACCCCCACTGAAGTGCTGCCGACGCTGAACTGAAATCTTTGACATTGACACAAAAGTTTCTGTCAGAGAGGTAGGACCCAAACCAGTTGAGGGCTGACCCTGTGATGCCCACTCACTGCTCCAGCCTAAACATGAGGATCTTATGGTTGATGGTGTCAAGAACAGATGTAAGGTCCAATAGGACAAGCAGCACAGAATCACCTGCGTCTGTGGCTATGAAAATGTCATTAAAAACCTTTAGTACAGCAGTTTCAGTGCTATGGAGAGATTTAAAGCCAGATCGGAATAACGCTAGGATAGCGTGATCCTCCCTAGAAGCATTTCAACTGAGACTCAACTATTTTTTCCAGTAGTTTTAGAGGTGAATGGGAGTCTGGAAACAGGCTGGAAGTTGGACATGACTGAAGGGTCAAAGTTAGGTTTTTTTTTTCAGGAGAGGCTGGACAGCAGCATGTTTAAAAGTTTTGGCACCTCACCTGAGGATAAACTGCTATTCACAATAGCGAGAATAAAAGGACCCAGAGTAGGAAAAACCTCCTTTAGTAGTCGAGGCAGGACCACATCAAAGGGGGAACCAGATGGCTTCAAGTTGCACATTACCTGCTCCAGTGAAGACAGAGAGATTTGCTCAAAGTGGTCAAACACAGCTACACACTGAGATGCGATGGACGGATCATGAGCTGTGGAGAAATGAATGCCCGGGTGTTCGTAACTTTTTCTAAAAAGAAATGGAGGAAGTTTTCACTCAGTTCAGTTGAGACTTCTAGAGGTGAAGGCTCACTGAGGTGTAGAACTGTGTTTAGGGTGAAAAAAAGAACTTGGGGGTTGTGAGAGTTGGAGACAATTATATCAGAAAATAATTTAGATTTAACAGCTTTCACTTCTTTCTGATAGCGACACCAACTCTCCCTTGATATTTGAAAAGAAACCTGCAGCTGGTCTTTCCTCCACCTGCATTCTGCTATCTAACAGCTTGAGAGACGTCATTCAGCCAAGACTGATCTAAGTTTCATTGTTTTGATTTTAACGGGAGCAACACGGTCAGGAAGATTTAAACAGACAGAGTTGAACTGAGAGGTTAGCTTCTCGGTGATAAGAGACACCAGGAGCTGTTCGATCTTCTCAGAGTTAAAAACTTCAGTAAAACAAGCAACAGTGTAACACTTAATGGCACGATTGGTACATGCAGGAACGCATGGCTTAGAAGTAGGATGGAAGGGGGGTGAAGTCAAACAATACAGGCATATGATCTGAGAAAACATTGTCACCGATTTCCAAGTTACAAACAGTGACATCGAGTGTTAAAACAAGGTTCAGTGTGTGACCATGTTCATGGGTGGGACTGTATACCTGTTGAGTAAAATTAAAAGTCCTATAAATCTAGAAAGTCCTTCACTAAGGGCTTCTCCTGACAACACACATGGATATTAAAGTCCCCAATAATCAATAAATGATCGTATCTCGGTGTGATATCAGCCAAAAAAAATCAGAAAATTCACTTATGAAATCCTTGGATCTAGTGGGGTGGTAGACGAATGCACATAGAACCGGAGGAGTATGTCCGAGTTCAAAGACGCTCAGCTCAAAGCTGGAGCGGGAAATAGGGATAGCCAACTGTTTACAGGC
Source organism: Hypsolebias longignatus (assembly GCA_031762435.1). Lineage (NCBI taxonomy): Eukaryota > Metazoa > Chordata > Actinopteri > Cyprinodontiformes > Rivulidae > Hypsolebias > Hypsolebias longignatus. The sequence goes on from JARVGV010000861.1 coordinate 30,800,117, forward strand.
AAAGTTTGGTTTAAAGCAGGGCTATCAAACTCCAGGTCTCGAGGGCCAGAGTCCTGCAACTGCGCCTCTGATGCCACACAGCTGAATCATATGACTGAATTAGCTTCTCGGTGCAGTCAAGGTCTCCAAAGTCCTGCTAATGACTTCCTTATTTTATTCAGCTGTGTGGCATCAGAGCCACATCTAAAAGTTGCAGGACTCCGGCCCTCGAGGACTAGAGTTTGACACCTGTGGTTTAAAGACCGTTAATAATCTACCACCATGCTGGCCTGATGGCCGTGGGGCATTAACACACAGACAGTTCAGGGGTAATAATTCTACCATGGCGCTGGACTCACCATATCCAAGATTCCGTGACGTAGAGAAAATCCAACTCGTCATCTGTAAAAAGTAATTGAGGATAAAAGTCTCGTTGGAAAGAGACCTTGCGTTCATTAAACACATCCTAAAAGGATCAAACGTAGACACAGCCGTGGTGGGGGAAGCGGGTGCCAGCGGGTGCAGATTTTGAAGAACAGCACCTCCAGGACAGCTTGTGCGGCGCACAGGTAAACAACTCCAGTTGTTTACATGGACTGAGCGCGCAGGTAGCTGGCCAGCAGCCGGGACCCTGGAGCACCACGGGTCAGAGAGGCAATGATCAGATCCAGAGTGAGCCCCATAACTCTCGACACAATAATCTACACGGTGCCTCAGTTTCACCAAAACCCCCGCATGCTTCCCACGACGTTTGCGACATTTCCTCCAGGGAGAAAGGTTGGGGTCATGTAGGAGAAATGCAGAAATCTCTGACAGAACCGGTGGAGGAGTGCTGACCACTGTACAAAAACTCTGCAGGCATTTCAGCAAATGTACGGAGCTCCAAAAGTGCCCAACGATCATACTGCAAATATAATCCGGTACACTGCACAAAGCATTGCAAAAATAAATATAGGAGAAAAACAGAGAGCGAGGGATGGCAAGCTCTACACACCAGCACCATATTGGAAAATAAAAAAGACCCAACACAGACCCTGGTAATTGGATCGGCTGCATTTCATAGAGTTTGCTGTCTGCTCTGTGTGTGAAGGCAGTTCAGATGTGTTTGTTTCACCTCTGGCTCTGAAGCAGGAGAGTAGAGGCAGGCGTCATCTCTGTGGTTCCCTGCAGCAGCGATGACCACAATTCCTCGAGCCACCATGTTTCTGCACATCGCGTTCAATGAGCGGCTAAAGCCAGCGATGAAAGGCAACAGAATGACTGCAGCATCCAACTGGCGGGCCTGTAGAGTGGCCCAAATATACTCCATGCCTGAAGGAACAAAACAAGGGAAAGAAGTTCATTTGGTCCCATTATACCATAAAAAGATCACACCAACCACATGAAATCTTTTGTCATGTCTTTGTTCAGATCTTACTGAGTCACTGCTTTTTCTTTTACAGTATGTTTTTTGTAATCTAACTACTTTTGCTTATTTTGTGCTGTTATAGCCATTCATATAAATCTTCATGTCATTCAGCACATGGCTGACATGACTTTTGGTTTTATTAACTTTTATGATTTTCCAAACATTTAACTTTAGATCTCATCAATTACTTAAAAAACATTGTGTTTTGACATCTACTTTAACATACTTGTGATGATTGTGTCCTCTTGTGTTGTGTTTCTGTCCTGCTCTCCCCCTCTGTTAATCACTCCCTGTCTCCCTCTCTGCACTTGTGGGAGTCAACACAGGTGTCTGCACTTGTTTTGTTAGTCTCTTTATATAAGTCTGCTTCCATGTGTAATTTGTTGTCTGGGCACTGTCTGGTGATGTCTCGTCTAGCTCCTCACGTTTATTACATGTCTGACGAAAGAAGTGTTTTCCTGCCATGTCTGCCCTTTTTGCTTGTTTTGTTAATAAATAGCTATTATTTTTACCACCTGAGTTGTCTGCGACCTGCACCATTGGGTTTGATTCTAAAACCACCTCAATCAGACAGAATGTATGCACCTAAAGAGAACACAGCAGATTGTCCATTCCTTGTGGAGCTGGCACCAAAGGATTACCAGCAGCTTTGCAAGGTTACACATCATTATATGGATGGTTTCCACCACCTACGATCTAGGAGCAAGGTGGTCGGCCACGAAGGACATGATGGATGAGTTTTTCCGCCTCCCCGGACTGTATGACTCCAAGTATGAAGGAGATTCTGATGGAGGTTTTGGAGGAGAGATGCATGCTAAGTGCTCTTTTCCTACCACCGCCCGCTCCAGGCCCGAGTGAGTCCAGTTTGTCACCTGAGTCGTCAGAACAATCAGCTCCTCACACTGTCCCTCTCCGCAATTATTTTCGTCGCCATCATCAGAGAGGCCGACATCAGAACCAGAACCGGTCCACTGAATCTCCAGAGAGCTCTGACGTCAGCATACCTCCATGTTCCGCGGAAGGTGTCAGCGGTCATGACCCACCTGTTCCCTGCATTCAGTGAGGGTCCAAGAGAATGCATCCAACTCCTCTGCTACACATGTGGCTCTCGAGTCGTTCCACGTTCAGCCGAAAGAGCGGTGGAGAACTTCGCAGGGGGGAAAGCATCCGACCCCTCGCTCGTCGGGAATGCAAGCGAGCTCTTGCTCACCTGAAGTAGCTTCGCCTGATCAGCTGAGGAAGCAGTCATATCCTGATCAATTGAGAGAGCAGCTAAGTGCTGCCCAGCTGAGAGAACAGCTGAGTCCAGAATTAGTCATCCTCGCTCTCCTTGATTATCTAGATGCTATTGAGATTTCCCCCAGTGATCTCTACTTAATGAATAAACAACTTCAAAAACTGTTTTCCTCAACCTCACACAATTCAGACCTCCATTACCAGAGAATTACTCTGTATATCGCCGAGAGGATTCAGAATTCCCAACCTGGACTCATTCAGATCCCATTCTACCATCAGCTACTCACCAAAATAAGAAACTTTAAAGAACAAATCATTGTCCCATCCATCTCCAACCCTTCTGAGGCATCAGTGTTTCCATTACAGTCATCTTCCTCCTGTGCCTCCGCGAGTGTAAGCTACCCACCAGTTTCCTATGTCTTCAAGTGGGCCCATGAGAACACCTTTCACCTTTTCTCATTGCCCAAATCTTCAGAGGTCCTCAAGTCAGCATCGAAGGGTGCCACGGCTCATGAGAGCCCCAAGCCTGCAGAGGGTCTCATGCCTCATGAGGGTTCCACATCTGCACAGGGTCTCACGTCTCATGAGCGTCCTGAGTCTACAGAGGATCCCATCCCTCATGAGGGTCCCACACCTCAACGAGAGTGTTCCACGCCTCATGAGTGTCTCACGTCTCATGAGGGTCGCGAGTCTGCAGAGGTTCCCACACCTCATGAGGATCCTCATGCCTCATTGAGTGTCCCATGTCTCATGAGGGTCCCACACCTCGTGAGGGTCCCACACCTCAACAAGAGGGAACCATGCCTCATGAGGGTCCCACACCTTGACGAGACGGTCCCATGCCTCAAGAGCATTCCACGCCTCAAGAGGATTCCATGCCTCAATGAGAGAGTTCCACACCTCGATGAGAGGGTTCCACACCTCGACGAGAGGGTTCCATGTTGAGAGGATTCCATGACGAGGGGATTCAATGACGAGAGGGTTCCATGACGAGAGGGTTCCACGGCAAGAGGGTTCCATGATGAGAGGGTTCCACACATCAAGAAGAGGGTTCCACACCCCAATGAGAGTTTCATGCCTCGATGAGATGGTTACATGCCTCTTTTGGTCCCAGAAGTGGCTACGACCCCTGCTGCAGTGTCTGCAGCGGCTATGCTCCCTGCTGCAGTTTCTGAAGTGGCTATGCCTACTGCAGCCCCTGAGATAGTCATGCCTACTGCAGCCCCTAAGGTAGTTATGCCTCCTGAAGCCACAGAGGTCTCTACAACAGCTGCGGCCTCCCTGGTCTCTGCGTCATTCGCGGCCTCCCTGGTCTTAGCGACAGCTGCAGTCTCCCTGGTCTCACCATCATCTGCACCCCCTCTGGTCTCTGGAACAGCTGCAATCTCTCTGGTCCCTGCATCATCTGCAGCCTCCCTGGTTTCAATGACAGCTGCAGTCTGCCGGGTCTCAACGCCAGCTGCTGAACTTCTAGTTACTCCAATTCTCTTTCCTCATTGTGGGAGTTCTGGTTTCCTTCTTGCCACTAACTCTCTTCCACAGTTGCTGCACTGAGTTAATTGGTCATCATCTTCACCTGCCGCCTGCTCTGGAGAATGGGTTCTGCTCTACTATAAAAGCTGCAGCCAGGCTCTTCTCTGGTGCTGGGACATTTTGCCTTTTATGGTAAAGGTAATGGTCAGCCTGTTTTTTGTCTCCTGACAACAGTTGTGTAACAAGCTCCTACGCTTTGTTATTTCCTCAGTTTTGACTTCCACGTCAAGATTTTGACTCTGGTCCTCCAAGGCTTCAACACCAAGGCAGGATCCTTCAATGGTGGTGTCCCTTCAACCACTCATCTACCTCCAACTCGCTCCTGCACTCTCTGCTCCTGCAAACATCTACAAACAAACAACAGGTACTTACCTTCCTCCTCAAGACGTCCTCCGGAAAACCAGAACTGCACAGCGTGTCTCCCCTGCTCCTGCAACAAAGCAAAACCAAAGTAAGAGTCCTTATATACAACTATCATCATCAAGACCAAGACCTGCTGCACTTATCTAATATCATCTCTTCTCCATCCACAGTTCCACTCCCTTTTCCCTGGAAAGACAATAAAGAGATTTATTTTTGTAACTGTTTTCTGTCTGTTCATCGGTTCTGCCATCTGGGGTCTAATCATTGATGAAATCATGATACTCATGTTGGACAGTCGGTGTCCCTCAGACTGACCCTCTCCATCAGCTATCCACCTGAGTTATTTCCTTGTACTGGATGGCATCCCAGCCTCCCACTGGAACTGTTGCCACATGCTGGATGGTCTTCTGGCCGCTCCCTTGAACTGTGGTCCTGTGATAGGCAGCCTCCCGACCATTCCCCTGAACTGTGGCCCTGTACTGGATGGCCGCTCAACCGCCCGCCTTGACCTCTGCCCCAGCGATGGATGGTTGCCCAGCCATCCACCTGAACTTTTGTACGCCTTCTGTGTGTTTTGTGTCTAGTCCCATGGTGTACCCCGTCAGGTTGTTTGTTTTTCCTTGTGTTTTCCCTAGTGCTCTCCATACTCGCAGTTCCCCATGCCTCCCACCCAAGTTTTGGGGTGTGGTTTTTTGAAGACGTCAGGGGATGTCCTTTGGGGGAAAGGTCCTGTGAGGATGGTGTCCTCTTGTGTTGTGTTTCTGTTCTGCTCTCCCTCTGTTAATCACTTCCCATCTCCCTATACTTGTGATGCTGCTCAGTTGTTGGCACTATTCTTCTGTTTCTTTTTAGCTTTGTGCTATAATGTTATTACTTTTAGCTAGCCTTGTGCTACTTTAAAGTTTTGGCTAACAATTTGCTACTTTTAGCTTTTAGCTAACCTTTTGATACTTTTGGTTAAAATTTGTTTCTCTGACCTTCTGCTGCAGTGCTTGATTTGAACCAAATCCTACTGGAACAGAATCTGGGATTTCTCTTATTTTGATAGGGTGCTTTTGGTAACTGTTTGCTAGGATCCAGCAACTCTCAGACTTGGTAATAATAAAGTTGTGGATGACTGTCTTGAATGAATAACTTATATTGGATATGTAAACTGAAAATAATCACACGAGCACTAATTTTGAATGTATATGATCTGCATCTTCAAGTAAGTGAGGCTCGCTTCTGAGCCCCATTTACTATATACACCCGTCAAATAGAGGGGTAGTGGGTGGAACGTGACAGAAGTGGAGTGTTTACAAATATAAACATAGATTTTTAACAACCTGTTAAAATACACCTAAATGAAGGAAATCACATCGACTTTATTCAAAAATTTCATGGGGAGGACTCCCAGACCCCCCTCCACCCCCCACCCCCACCCCCCTCTCTGCTGGCCCGTCCACTATTTGCGTTCCAGCATCGATTGATTTATAAATGAAAATAAGCCCTGTTCTGCTACTTTTAGATATCTTAGCACTTCTTTTGGCTAGCCTTTTGCTACCTTTGTCAACATTTTTGCTACTTGCCATTTGCTACCTATAGCTAAATCTTTGTTGCTTTTAGCTAATCTATTTCTACATTTAGATAGCGTTTTGCTTCTTTTAGCTTCCTTTTGCTACTTTTATCTAACCATTTACAGATTTCAGCTAGTCTTTTGCTACTTTTAGCTAGTGTTTTTCTACTTTTAGCTAGCGTCTGTTTTATTTTGATCTAGTATTTTCTACTTTTGGTTTATATGTTCCACTTCATTTAGCTTAAGCAACTCAGTTTTATCTTCTTCATCACATTTCAGCAGTCATTCAGAGCTCAGCGGTTCCCACGATTGGATGTTTATCTTCAGTTCATACCTGCTAGAGCTCCTGACACCGTCCCTTTACCCTGACAGTTGAGCACACGGACCAGGTTCACCCCCGCACCTTGAGCAACACCTGAATCTGATCCTGTCACCACACCCGCCAAGTGCGTGCCATGACTGTCACACTGACTGGCCTGGAAAATGTGCAGAGGAAGCTGAACATCTTAGAGGCAGAGCAACATGACAGCTTTGTCACTGAACTGCTGATCACAAACCTGCCTATGAACTCTGACCCCATCCTCCTCAGGGACATTTGTGAAGTCTGTGATGAGCACTCGGCCTTCAACCTCCCTGTGGGAGCTCTGAACACTGCCATCCATCAGATAGACCTCCACCATCCTTCCATCATCTGCACAGAACAGTGCATGAGTATTATAAATGTACAACAAGCAGTAGAATGACTTGGAGTTTAAAAACTGTATTTACAAATAACTTGACAGAGTTAAGATCGGGTCTAAACTTACTCTCATCATTTAAGCTTTTAACTAAAACTCATGAGATCCTAGTGGGAGATTTGAAGAGCAAAACATTTTACAACTAATTTACTAGTAGGTAAATGAGACGTAGGTAAATATTACCATGGTGATAAAAAAAATTGTTATGCTGGCACCTCTGAAACTTCAAAGTTATTTAATATCCAAGGATTTTAGTACCTGCTCTGAATATTTATATATTATTTGAGAGAACAGCTTTTCAGGAAGTGCTTGTGTCTTTTTCAACAAGTCTTTCTCTGAACATCGCCAGTGGTGGAGTTGGCTGAATATTAATGCAAACGGTGCAAATTGTTTAAAAATGTTGAACAACTGAAAGATTTGGATTTTTTCTGCATCTTGACAAGGAGAAAGCGGTGTGTGTTGCTGACAGACTCACTCGGAGGCCAGTAGGTTCCATTTGCAGAGGCCTCACCATGAGGCTGCAGTAACCGCTGCAGGTTCCAAGGGGCGCTCTGAGCAAAGATGGAGGAGTCCTCCTCTACATAAAGGACGTGAGGGAGCTTCACTACCTGTCAGAAACACAACCAAATTCAATTCATATAGTGCCAAGTCACAACTGAAGTTGTCTCAGGGCACTGAACAGAAATATTCACATACATATGGGGGCTGAGATGGTGTAGAGGCAGGGCAGCCGACTAACCCTAACCCGAAAGTCCCAGATTCGATCCCCAGTTATTGAATATCTCACACCTTATCCCAAAGGCTCCCCAGGCACTTTCAATAGCTGCCCACTGCACCACCTGGTGGTGGATGGGTTAAAGGCAGAGATCCAATTTCATCATTGTATGGGAACATACAATGGTGATAACACATAACACATTATTATAAAAAAGCCAATTAGTAATGTTATCTATTAATGGAAGCCAGCAGACTATGTTGAATCTTCACTTCGTTGCAGTCTCCCATCCTGAACAAGCACAAAGGCAACAGTGTGTGTGTGGGGGGGGGGGGGGGGATCCCGTTTAACAGGAAGAAACATTCAGCAGAACCAGGCTCAGGGTGGGGCAAATGAGGGTGGAGGTAGATGTGAGTTTTTTCATATTTTCCACCCACATTTTGATGTTATCAATCCTGGGAGTTGAGCCGGAGGTTGACAGGCGACCCTCTGATCACAGGCCCACCCTCTCTAACCTCTGCGCCACCACTCCCCCGCTAAACCTAATCTCGATTTAAGCCTAATCTTAAAAATAGAAAATGCGTCATCCTCACAAACCAAAACTGGAAGTTGGTTCCTCAAGAGAGGAGCTTGATAACTGAAAGTTGTGCCTCCCATTCTATTTTTGGAAACACTATGAACACAAGTAAAACTGCATTGTGAGAGCAAAGTGCTCTGTTAGGAGCAAACCAGAAGAAGAAGAAGAAGAAGAAGAAGACAGGTGCAGAGAAATAATCAGTCCTCCTGGACTGTTGTATCATCACATGAATCTCATCTTCAAAAGAGGCAGACAGATTTGAGTCACAAATGTCATGTCTGCTAATTTGTTGAAGAAAAGACTCTCTTTTCTTCTTTGGGCTTCTCCTTTCGTCAGGGATTGCCATAGCAAACTAAGTCGCATGAAGACTTTGCAATTGTTTTTATGCCAGATGCCTTTCCTGACACAACCACAGACCACCGAGCTACCACAACCCTCTGTGTGGAGCAGAGAGCTGCTGTCTGGGGTGCCCGGGGAAGCAAATGGTGGGGGTTGAAGAAAAGACTCTAATGGGTAAAATATAAGCCTTTTAAGTAACTGAAATAGTTGCATATGCTGTCATGAAAATAAAGTCTATACTCTTTTAGTTCCAAGGTTTTACATATTGGAAATAATAAAGTTGATGAGATTTTTGCCAGTCTAAAATGATTCAAATCTAACCTCAAGTGAACAAACAATACACAGCAGTTCCACCATGTCAGTATTTTATAAAAATAAACAAAGCCAAAATGGAAAAGCTGTGAGTGAAAAACTAAGTCCTCCACATATTCCAACACATAAAGCAGAAATACATAGCTTGATGTAATCTTTTATGTTTGACTTTATTTCCCTCTTGACTTTATTGCTCTGCAGAGAGTGGTGAAGGCTGCACAGAAGTCTGTTGGAGTTAGCCTCCCCACCATCACATACATCTACACCTCTAGATGCAAGAAGAGGGCCACCTGCATCATGAAGGACCCCACTCACCCAGCGAACACACTTTTTGCCCCGCTCCCTTCAGGAAGGAGGTTAAAGAGCATTACGTGTAGAACCACTAGACTGAGAAATAGCTTCTACTCTGAAGCTGTTAGACTCATAAATCCCTAACCAGAAAAAAAAAAATCACTGTAATGTCACTTTAATTATATGTGACTTTATCTGTGCTGCTGATTATCCATGCTGCTGATTTCTTGCCTTTAAGCTGCCGTATTCATACCCATCTGCTCACAGACTCATGTTCAGACTGCTGCTTAATACATCATATTATTTTACATTGTTGGTGTTTAGTGTATAGATCCTTGTATACTGTTTCTTTTTATACTTTATATTCTTTACTTTATTTATTTTTTGCTATTTTTGGGTGCAACTGGGACCTTGAGTACACAAGGAAGTTATCCTTTTCGATAAGGCAAGTTATAAATGTAGCCAGTTCAGATGTTTTTCAAACTCCGAGGCCAGTTGAACACAAGCTCACTAAAATGGTCTGTCCGTTTCATGAGAGAATGAGTTCATGATGCAGTGAAGTTAACACAGTGAGTTTCTTATTACATTAGTGTCAAACTCAAACTTGTGAGCTAAAACAATATTTGAACAACAATATCTGTTCATTCCAAAGGGAATAGACCAATCTTGTTTTTAACAGTTTCAAACACAAAACACAGGAATAATGTTTGTTTAAAGTGAGGTGAACTATTGTTTGTTTTAGCTGAGGTGATGTCTTTCTGAGATGGTGTTCCCCTACAAAAATTATTTTATAAATTATTTTAAATAAGGGGGTGATACAAGATTTTTTTTCTTCTCTCTGCACTCTTTTCATTCAATGTTTTCCTTTTGATGAATTTGTTTTATTTTGTCTCTTTTAAATGAATGAATAAATTAATTAAATAAAATATTAAATAGCTTTAC
>JARVGV010000861.1:30869705-30889751 GCA_031762435.1 Hypsolebias longignatus
TGAATGTCCAGAGGACCAGACTTAGCTTTTTTAGATTTTTCTACCTGGATTATTGAGCATGCATCAGGGTATTTTATATCTAAAGTTTGCAGTTTGCAGGTTTGATGGAGGCTTTTAGAAAAAATTTAAACATCCTGAGAATAAAGACTTATAAAAGTCAGTTCCAAAAGTAAGTCCATTTTTGCCCAGAAGTCATTTCATGACAATCCCTAACTCAAGTTCTTTAGACCTCATGATACTGACCATTTTTTTTCTAAAGTCATTTAGTTAATCTTCTCACTTGTTCTGTGACACCTTCCAGATTACATCAGTAAATATGTGATTTGTTGGCATCCTACATTTAATTTAATGTTTCTGTTTGTAGTTGTATGGCGCTAATTGCTTAATCTGACAGTATATCTTCTTGCAGTCTAAACAAGTCATTAGAAGAGCTTTTGAGATACATCTTTGTGTTACAATGTGGTTTGTGACATGAGCCTGCTGTATTGAAGTCGTCATACGGAGGTCAGGGAGTGAAGTCCATGTTGTGAGGTTTGACAGTCAGACAGGAAGTGGTCTAACATTAGAACGGCGGAATACCTGGTCTGTTTATTGTTGTTCAAACAGGAGGAGAACTCGGATCTGTTCCATGCCGTCCCGTGGTCCTGTGGGACTCTGGGCTTCTTGGTCGCAGCCGAGATCAAAATAGTCCCAGCTAAACAGTGGGTGAAGCTGCGCTATGAGCCTGTCAGAGGACTGGAGAATATCTGTCAGCACTTCGCAGAAGCATCAGAGAACAAGAAGAACACATTTGTTGAAGGTATCCAATTTAGCCTGGATTCTGCTGTCATCATGACAGGAACCATGACGGACCATGCAGAGCCCCACAAGGTAACTGAGTGCCTACAGAGTGGTTATCACATCTTTTTGTTTTTTATATTTCATCTTACTCTATTTCTCTTGAACATCAGATTAACAGAATTGGCCTGCACTTCAAACCCTGGTTCTTCAAACACGTGGAGAGCTACCTAACAGAAGACTGTGTTGGAGTGGAATACATTCCTCTGAGGCAGTACTATCACCGACACACACGCAGCATCTTCTGGGAGCTGCAGGTACTCCGATACACTAACAAATACACATCTCCTACCACTAATCTAAGGGCTTGATTTATTAAAATCCCAAATAGTGGCACTAAATTGCATGTTCACTTTTAACAGATTGTGCATGCTGTTTGTGGGTGAGTTACTCGTGATTTATTAAGATTTCAGGCGCAATTGGCAACAGGTGTAAAAGTGGTGGAGACCGCCTTATGAGGGGTTTGCCCCACTACTGGTTTTCACCATGGAAAGTTTGGGCAAGCGCAAAATGAACTTTGAAGTGATGGAAGGGGAGATGTTAGTGGAAGAGGCAAGCAAACATATTACTGAGCTGCAGAAAATAAATCTGAATATAACCAAAAGAAACACGATGTGGGAGACAGTCTGTGAGGAAGTCAATGCTCTGGGTAAAACAAGAACACCAGGTGATGTTAAGAAAAGATGGCAAGGTATTTGAAGAAGAACAAAAGAAACAATAGCTCATAATTAAACATCGGCAACGTCGGCGTGCGCTGACATGACCCAGATACAAGGAAATGTAGAGCTGAAAGGAATTTTGTCAGAGGTGATACGGCATGACTCCGCCTGTGATACGGCATGACTCTGCCTGTGCTATGGCACGACTCCGCCTGTGCTATGGCACGACTTAGCCTGTGCTACGGCACGACTTAGCCTGTGATACGGCACGACTCCGCCGGTGATACGGCACGACCCCGCCGGTGATACGGCACGACCCCGCCTGTGATACGGCACGACCCCGCCTGTGATACGGCACGACCCCGCCTGTGATACGGCACGACTCCGCCTGTGATACGGCACGACTCCGCCTGTGATACTGCACGACTCCGCCTGTGATACGGCACGACTCCGCCTGTGATACGGCACGACTCCACCTGTGATACGGCACGACTCCGCCTGTGATACGGCACGACTCCGCCTGTGATATGGCATTTAGGCAGCCTTTTAGGTTTTATGGTAAATGGTAAATGGAGCTTACTTATATAGCGCCTTCCAGCCCCCTATGTGGGGCCCCAAAGCGCTTTACAGCACCAGCCATCCACCCATTCATACACACATTCATACACCGATGGAGGTAGGCTGCCATGCAAGGCACCAGCCAGTCTCACAACTCGGGGTTAAGTGTCTTGCCCAGGGACACAACGACACATGGTGTAGGAACTTGGGATTCAAACCTCCAACCTTCCGATCGGGGGTCGGCTGCCACTACCACTGTACCACGGCCGCCCCTTTTAGGTGAAAACAGGTGGAAGCGCCGTCATGGACTTGATTTCTGTCCGACATGAGATGATGGTTTTGTGCAGTTTTACAGAACGTCTGTCTGAAAGACCAGGAGCTTACTGTATGAAACATTCTACAGCCCTGTGTTTGTAGATTAAATTTTTTATTTATTCATTCATTTTATAACAATAATTATACAATATACAATATATACAAGGATAAGAGAAAAAAATATAAAATGAAAGGTAGCAGATTGAAGAAAAACATTTCTTATTTTAAATTTATTTAAAATAAAATAAAATAAATAAATTAAAATAATTTAAAATTTAATTTAGATTAATACTTTTATTAAGGTTTATTTTCACTTTCTGTCTCTTTTAGGCCTGATGTGTTTGTAATGGATGGTGTTGTTTTATGAATGTTTATAAAGCATTAACTCCACTGTGATCCATTTTTCTTCCATATGTTTTTCAGTTCAATCCTCGTCCCACAGTTTTCAAGCTATGTCAACAAATCATAAATCAAAACATTCAGCTCTTTCAGGACAATCCTGCTAAGACTTGGTATTGGTGAAACTTTAGCTTTTTGAAATATTTAGCCTTTTCTTTCTTTTTTTTTCCTTGTAGAAATTGAATTGAGCTCATTTTACATCCTTCAGATCTTTAAACCTGTTTACAACCTCTTACTGCTCTGTTCACATTTTGTTCTGGTTCAGCTTCTTTCAGCTTCTGTGTGCAAATTTAAACTTTTTGTCAGCTTTTTTTGTTTGTTGCTAATTTGAGCTGTTTTGTGCTCCTTTCAGATTTTTTTCTTCTAAATAAATTTTTTTTGTGCTAATAACTTCTTTCTGCTCATTTCAGCTTGTTATGCTCCTTTAAGTTTATTTCTGCAAGTTTAAGCTTTTTCTACTATTTCAGCTACTATATAGCTGTTTTATGCTAATTTAATATTTATCAGTTCCGCATTGTTTGCACTCATTTAAATTTTTTTCAGCCTAATTCAGCAAAAATGTGCTCTCTCCACCTCCTTATGATAATTTAAGCTTCTTTCTGCTTTGTTAGCTACTTTTCAGCTGCGTTCTTTTTTTCTAATTTCAGCTTTTTTCAGAAAATTTCCAATTTTTGTGTTAATTTCTGCTTCTTTCAGCCTAATTAACTTTGTTCTACTAATTTCAGCTTGTTGTGCTCCTTTCAGCTTATTTCTGCTAGTTACAGTTTTTCAGCTGCTGTTTAGCTGTTTTATGCTAATTTTAGCTTTTTCAGCTAATTCCACTTTTTTGCACTCATTTCAACCTTTTTCAGCCTAATTCTGCAACAACAAAAAAAGTGCTCTCTCTAAGTCCTTCTGGTAATTTAAGTTTCTTTCTGCCCTTTTATTTTTTTTATTTTTTTTAGCTAATTTTTAGCAGGTTTTTTTCCTTCTAATTTCAGCCTTTTTTTTTTTCTCTGATAAGTTCCACTTTTTTTCTTTCTCTCTCATTTCTGCTTCTTTCAGCAAATGTGTGTTTTTCTGATTTCTTCTACTAATTTAAGCTTGGTCTACTTTTTCAGCAAGCTTTTCAGCATTTTTTTAAGGTAATTTCTTAGTAGTTGTGCTCATTTCTACTTACTGAATTTTACCCTAATTCAGCAAATATGTGTTCTTTCTGCTTTCTTCTGCTAACTTGGGCTTGTTCTTCCATTTCAGTTGCATTTCAGCTGTTTTTCAGCAAGTTCTTCAGCAATAAGCATTCCCACTCCATTTTCACAGGAAATGCAATTTCCCTAGTTTAGATTGCGCTGCAGGATATCTGTTTTCCTGCGTTCTGCTACAGAAAACAAAAAGTTCAATTGTTCCAATCTTTCTGAATTGAATGGGTGTTTGCATCAGTAGAATCAGCACTGTAAGCTTTGTATCCTGATGCACAATAATCCAGGTAGATAAATCTAACAAGCTTAAGTCAGGTCTTTTGGATGGGTTCTTCATTGTTGTTATGTACTTTGTAAATATGACACAGAGAAGGAGCAGATAAATGAAAAGCTAAAGGTGGAGCAGAAAGATTTTTGGTGCAATCTTAGTGAATCTGCCTATACATGCATCTGCATGCAGATAAAATATTCAAACACATTGTCTCTGTATTCACTGCAAGGCTTTTACTTCTTGTCTCAGCATTGTACCTTCTCTCTTCTTCTTGGATCAGTTCAACCAAGTGTTGATACTAAAATGGAGATTTGAGCTTTAGCTGAACCACCCGAGTGTCATTAAATTTGAGTTCTCAGAAGTTTTATAAACATCCAAGCACACTCAGATGAGCCGTGTTTCCACTAGATTAAAGTTCAGGTGTTGATGATTCTCTTTCAGTCTAATACTCCATCTCTTACAGGCACACACATGCACGTGCACATACACAGACACACACACCATTAGCCATTAGTGAGGAGCGCTGGACACCCTTGACTTCCAGAACAGTAAATGGTGTGATAAATTATGCATGGAACTAGTCTGACAGGTATCTAAAAGAGCCTCTTTTGAGCTTTAGACTGTGTTTTTTTTTTTTGGCCATTGTTCACATTTAAAAGGCTGACAGAAATAGGACAGTCTGGGATGAGCATGTTGGTCAAGGTGGTAACACTTTGTTGGGTTTGGACTGCCCTCTGGTGGAAGTTTAGGAAGAAAGTATCCTGATGCATGCTCAATAATCCAGGTAGAGAATCCAACAAAGTTAAATAAATCAGGTCCTCTGGACGTTTTTTATTTTATTTATTATTATTATTATTATTATTTTTTTTAACATTTTGTTTTTCATCCAACGGACTTCATCAGTCCGAGGAGCCACAATCAAACTCAGTCTTATAAATAATATGCTTATAATTAGTTACTATACTTATAAATAGTACTTACGTTATATATTTATAAGACTTGAGTATTTCAGCTCATTGGACTGTTGAAGTCTTTTGGATGAAAGATGAAATGTTTCAACAACAACAACAACAAAAAAACATCCAGAGTACCTGACTGAAATTGGTTAGATTTAGGAAGGTTTCAGTTTAAAGGAAATGACTGCACTAAACACATTTGAACTGAAAAACAAAATTTGTTCTTATTGATGTTCTTTTTATATTTCGAGAGCAGAAAAAAGTTAAATCACTCAAATATGAGCAGGAAAAATAGACATGATGGAGTTTGCAGAGTTGCACTGTGTTGTAAAGTTTATTTCATGTAATTTAACATGCTTGCATTTTATGTTAAGATTGAGTTTTCATGTTAACACCTTATTTATCGTGCTGATGGTTGGATAAAAATATCCTCTATTCATCTTAATTACTCAAAGAAGCCACACTTGAGGACTCTAGAAGGTATTTAACCAGTTTTTACTTGCAACGACAGACTTTCACTCACAGATGCACAGAAGTTCTACACTGCATGGAGCCCAGTCACGAGAGTCTGCCCCGGACAGTGTGCGAGAATTGTTTTTATATACTGTACATGCTTATCACAGCTCACAGACAGTCCATAATGACCTCAGCCTCCAAACTGTACATGCAGGATCAAATCAGCTCCTCTCTGAGAGGAAAAAATTACTCTCTGAACTCACACACACGTCAACATTAATTTAACATTAGTTAGTGATAAACATCCTCGACTGTGACCAAAAATTCCCTGACACCAATTTTTTTTGTTCTCCTTGTAAAGAGCAATAAAATACAAAAACTTAAGCAATGCAAGACAGACTGAAGTATAAAAAGTTTTTCTTTAGTTACTAATTTTCTATTAAAAAATGAGAACTGTGTTAAAAATTTGGACTGATGATTTTGCAGTGAATGTTTTTTTTAATGCAAACACCTAACTTTTAAGAAAACTAATCCACTCTTGTCATGTTACAGATTGTCAGTACAGTAGTCTCTCATTTATTGTGGGGGTTTGGGACCACCACCGCCCCGCGATAAGTGGAAAACCGCCAAGTAGGGATAAAGTAGTCCAAGTTTAAGTTCAAGTAAATTTTATCGTCATTACCATCTCGTGGTACAAGATGGAACAAAATTTTGCACACTAGTAGTAGTTGTAGTAGAAATTTATTTTAGTATGTATATACAAACCCTTCCCAAACTCTTGCAATGTCCCCAACATATTTCTAAACCCTAAATGCTCTAAAAGAGCACAGCGTGTCATGATTTCAGCTCCCTGCTTCTGGCTGCTCTCTGCCAGCGCTCTCGGCCACGCCCACTTCTCTGCTGCAGAGTGGCGATATGACAAGCTGCAGGAGGGAGCTTCTCCTGCAGCTGTGGGCTGCACACAGATGCAGCAGGTGCTAAATCATTTAAAGTAGGGATGCACGATATTGGATTTTTGGCCGATATCCGATATGTTAAAACTTATTTGGCTGATAACCGATGCCAATACCAATATTTTATATATGTTCCTTCGTCAGAACATAGCCCTCTTATTTAGGCTTATTTGCTACAAAAATTGTGCAACAGCTGTTGACATATTCTGTAACAGCCACATGATATGCATAGCACTTTAACTTATATTAATGAAAAGTGTTACATGTTATTTATTAGCATTAATCACCTGCAATACTGTCTCACTTGTGGAGGCTTGTTCCAGGTTCAAAGCTGCAGTGCGGGATCGTCTGCACTCTGTGCATGAAGGACAGTCTTTTTAATTTCAAAGTTTGTGTCTATCCATTGCGCCGTAAGACTAATCATGCTAACAAAGCTAACACAACGTCTAAATGTCTGTGGTAAAACTCACCCAACAAGTCGTGCTATCAGCTATTGGCTTCTCAATGACATCGGAAATGATGGCTTGTAACTCAGGTAACGTTACGTCGGAAAAATATCTCAGACTGCGGACGATGCAGCGAAGCCCAACGTAGTCCATAAATCTTCAGAATCCAATATCCTCACCAATGAAAAATAAAACTTCCACACCACCAACATTTTGAATATTCCTCTCCTCCGTGAGATCAGGTAGACATACATGAAGTCATCGTGTTGCGCTGCCGCTGCAATGTCATCACGTTGTGCTGCCGCTGCAGCAAAAACGGTGCCTTTTACATCGGCAAATTATTTTAATGGAATGGCCGATGTCCGATATTGAAATTTAACATTAATATCAGCTTATACCTTTACCAGGCCGATAATCTCGTGTATCCCTAATTTAAAGTAATTTATTTTAAATAAAAATTCCATGCCGATCATGCGGCTCATCCATTAGTCAACCAATTGTGTGTCATGTCCAATCTTATTTAGATAAACCGCGATAGAGCGAGTCTGTGAAAAAAGAACCGCGACATATCAAGGGACTGCTGTACAACTCTAAATCTGGGTTTATCTCGGCCTCTAAAAAGAAAAGGGAAAATATTAGTCTATCAGAAACCATTCAAACCTCTACCCCATTCTTGGTGTAGAAATATTTAATTGAAGCACTCAGACATATTTTTCACTGTTTAGTTTTACGGCAGAGAATTGTTTTTAACAGTTTTCTATGCTTTTATATTTGTGCCTTTTCCTCCAGGACATTATTCCATTTGGCAACAACCCTGTGTTCCGCTGGCTGTTCGGATGGATGGTCCCTCCGAAGATCTCTCTGCTGAAGCTTACCCAGGGAGAAACCATCAGGCGTCTGTACGAACAGCACCATGTGGTGCAGGACATGCTGATACCCGTGAAGCATCTGCAGGCCGCCATCTCTCACTTTCACCAGGAGATCAATGTGAGACCAGAGTATTGATTGGCGTGTAGCGTACGCTGTGTTTATAAATAAACTTGTGCTGCCTGAAGGTTTCAGATGACCTGCGTCATTTCAGGTTTACCCTCTGTGGCTGTGCCCGTTCCTGCTGCCGCCGGGCCGAGGAATGGTTCATCCGAAGGGTCAGCAGGAGGAGTTGTATGTGGATGTTGGAGCTTACGGAGAGCCAAAAGTGAAACATTTTGAAGCCAAAGCAACAACACGTCGGCTGGAGAAGTTTGTCAGAGACGTGCACGGGTAAATCAGCTGCTGAACCTCAAGTGGCACACAAGAAGCTCAGGTTGAGTTTGTCCCTGTCTGTTAGCAAAGTATTTGGTACTACTGGTTGGATTTTAATTGAAACTTGCAGAAGTAATCTCTGGATACACATCAGCACCTGATTAACTTTTAAAGTCAGATTATAGATGACTGCCACAGCAAACTGACTATAAAAATAAATTAAAAATAAATTACTAACTCAGTCAAATTTATAGCTACGGTACTAAACTTAACATTCTGTAGCTGCGACTCATATCCAGCACTTAATCTGAGTGCTGTGCTAATGCTTAAAATTTTGCAATTACCCGGTAACTATTTGGGATCAACTAGTTTGTCTGTTAGCAAAATGTCATATATACCACCTAATGCATTTTAAACACACTTTTATAAAATAATAATTAGATATACACCCACGACCTTTAACTTTTGGGGTCAATCCAATTCAAGATGGTTGCAGCATCCACCTTGCATTGGAAAAGTCAATAATAGCTGCAGTTTACTCAGGGTTATAAATGATGAGCTTTGCTGACAGCTGAGAGCCATTCACAGCACATACTGATAATATGCACAACGTTTCATGAATTCATTCATAATGTTATTACTTAGGGTTGACCAAAAAGGCCATGTAAACTTCACACTGCAGGTAAAAGTGGTCCCAATCCTGTTTTATTTTTGCTCATAGGTGGCTCATGTTTGATATTTAATTATTTTTTATGACAATCTAAACATGACAAACCCAGGTATGAAGAATTTGTCTGCCCGTCTTTTCTTGAAGCGAGCAGGGCTCAAACCTGCAGCCTCAGGATTGCAAGACAGCTACTTGGATTGTACGACTTTAGATTTAGTACTTTCATGCTATCATGTGTAGCATCCATTTCAACTTCTGCAAACACAGTGTGCTGCGTGTGAAGTCACGTCTTCTGTGCATGCAGTTCACTTTCAGTCTGATGTAGCTCTGAATTTATAGGAAAAGCTACGTCCAGAAACTGGATCTGAGCAAATAATGGGAACTGAGCATGAAGGCATGCAGTGGGACATAGTCTAGTCTAGTTTCATTATCTTGCATGATAGGTGGCAGACGATCCTTTAAAGCAGTGGTCCCCAACCTTTATTGCTGCACCACGGACCAGTTTGATGTGGGGGGGGTGTGGTCTGGGGGTCCTCCCCAACAGAATTTTGAATAAAGTAGATACCATTTCCTGCATTCTGGTGTATTTTACAAACATTAAAAAAAATTTTTGCTTCAAATACTCTTGACTGCACAACAAACAGCTTCATGAGCTGAGCTCATCGTCTGTTTTATCAGTTCAGTGAAAGTTCAGATAACTCCTGCAGTTATTCACACATCAGATTGTCCACAAAAGCACATGAACTTATGCCTAGTGCAAAACGTTTAATTATATTTATGTGTTTTATCATAAAATTACCCATGATTTTGAACTTTTAGGGGCAGAGATTTTTTTTGAGCAGAAGCGAAAATGTGAAGCGACAGCTCTGATGCAATATTAGAAAGCTTGATAAAATTATAGTTTTATTTAATTATAGTTTTATAGTCAATCTTTGTCAGGCGGATTGAAAAATGTGCAGTGTAATCCTTCAAAATGCACAGATACGACTGCACACCTCCACCTGTCTGCTCCAGACCACGTAGCTGAATTACTTTGTTCTTTACCAGCAATGTAGAAGAACTGATCTGCACGTGCACCTGGCAGAAACTGAAACTAACCACTTGTGTATGTTGACCTGCATCAAGAGTGAGTAATAGACTGATGTGGTAGAGAAAATCTGGTGATTTTTCAAAATGAAACCCCCCCCCCCCCCTTCTGTGCGGCCCGGTATCCATTGACCCACGGACCGGCACCGATCCACAGCTCGGGGGTTGAGGACCACTGTTTTAAAAAGTGTTGGGCCTTTTAATTTTATTTAATTATTTTTGTATTTACATTGCAACTTTTATGGCTCTGCAGGTTCCAGATGTTGTATGCAGATGTGTACATGGATCGAAAGGAGTTCTGGGAGATGTTTGATGGACAGCTTTATCACAGACTGAGAGACGAGTTGGGATGCAAGGAAGCTTTTCCTGAAGTTTATGACAAAATCTGTAAATCTGCCCGCCACTAACCCTCTGTGGCTGTGGACGACTCATGACAGCCAGTTTGGGAAAGTTTCTCCTAAACCAAAAACTGTTGTGCATGAGGATACACGGAAACATTTTAATTTGGAGCTGTGTTTCTTCCATGTATAAATGATTTGTTTGAGTCATGCCTTTATAATTGTTTTTTTTTTTTTTCCTGTATACATCTTAATGTTTCTGTACTTTTTGACACTGACTAAACCTCTTATTTTTCTTTATAAATGTGTGTTGTACAACATTTCCTAATTTTGTTATTTTTTCTGAAATACCTCACACACAACTTGGGCTCCTGACCAGGTAATTTAAAAAAAATTTTTTTATTTAAAAAAAATAATAAATCACATTTTACATTGAAATAAACAATATACCAAAAAGGATTTTACTTTAATATCTGTGTCAAATAAAACAAACATATTTTCTGCATTGAAGTTTGATCTTGTGCTTTGTGGACAATGATTACTTTTTTAAGAGGTTTTATTATGCTTTATGTACAGGGGCAGCACGGTGGTGCAGTTGTTAGAGCTGCTGTCTCAGCAGGTTACCTTGGTTCAAATCCCAGTCTGGAGTCTTTCTGGGTGGAGTTTGCATGTTATCTCGGTGCATTTGTGGGTTTTATCCTGGTACTCTGGTTTCCTCTCACAGACCAAAAACATGCATGTTAGGCTGATAACACTACATTGTCCCTAGGTGTGAGAGTGAATGGTTGGTTGTCTCGTTTGTCTCTTATGTCCCTACGATGGTCTGGAGACCTGTCCAGGGTGTCCCCTGCCTCACACAGTGATAGCTGGACATGGGCACCGGCGACCCTAAGAGGAAGAAGTGGGTAAAGATAATGGATAGATATGTACAGGCTAATCATGAGTTTAAAACTTTATAAAGCATTAATAAGTATAAGACAAATCCATCATTTGTTTTTTGTATTTGTGTAATAGGGTATTTAGCTCCAGGTAAAAAAAACATTATTTTACAAAAACATTGTAGATATCTGAAATAAAATGTTTAAAAGAACAACTCAAATTTTAAAATATGTCAAGGTGACAGGAGGATTGGACCCAGGAAAGCAGTACACAAAAAAAATAAAAACTAACAAAACAAAACAAGGATGTAATGGTCTGAAAAGAAATCTAAAAAGATATTTAGGATATGCATTAAGAACTTAGAATATCATTTTGACCCAACTCGGGAAAAATTACAACTGTTAGTATAAAAATATATATATATATATATATATTAGACATCTAAAATTAGTTTGTCTTAGTAAAAACCCTATTTCAGATATCCTAAATGTTCATCCGAGATATAAAGAATGTTGTACACATTGAAAAGATGAAAAATGATTTTTTTTTTTTTTTTTGCAATACGTATAGAAAAGACAGAGAAATGTAAAATATTAAGAAAGCTCTTGTAGATATCCAAGATCTTATTTTTGCCAAATATTGTATATGTGTCATACATTTCCAATCTATCTCCTAATTTTGAAAGAGCCACTTAAACTACAAAAAAGGTTAAACCATTATCTGGACCCGTTTCTTACAGTGAGAAACGTTTTGTCTCCCATTCAGAAGACTTTGTCAATCTGTGTCAGAAGCAGGTAAAGATAATGCATATACTGTATATATACTGTATATTATGTACAGGCTAATCATGAGTTTAAAATTTTATAAATCAATAAGTATAAGACAAATTTGCTTTTTGTATTTGTGTAATAGGGCATTTAGTTGACCAAGATCTGTCCCATAGATAGCCTTCTCTGTGTTGAAAGCTATTTTGTTGGAATCTCAAAAGTAGGTTTTTAACACATGCAAACAGAGCACACTTGTCCAAAACAATCATCGGGTACAACAATCAAAGCAGGTATCTCTTGTAAATGAGTCCTTGTGGCTCAGTGAGACTAACTGTATAAAGGTTGAATGAATAATAAAAAAAAGTTTTAGATGGCCAACTTGCTACTCACAGAACAGCCTGAGGACAATCAAGGCCAAAGTGGTTCAGAAAAAGGTTTTTAAGCTCAATCATCCAGGTAGATAACAAAGCAGGTTATGTCATCTGGACCAGTTTCTTGAAACCAGCCACTAAACTGACACAACCCCTGTTTATTTTTCCTTGATTTAAAATCAGCTGCGGGATGATAAAATATAGTTTTTACTAGTAAGGTTGTTATTTTGAAATATTTATATAAAAATCCAACTTGTAAGAATAACGTTTGGACCATGACTGACGGCGTTGAGTAATCAGAGAAATTCGCTTGATTATATGTTATAACGGCTCGCCATACTTTACCCCGCCTCCCGCCCCCTCCAAGTGACAGAGCTCGTGAAGCAGCTTCAGACAGTCAGAAGTTTACTACATTACCCAAAGTCACCGCGACGAGGTCCCTGGAGAGATTATACAACTCAGGTTGGTTATACACCTTATTTAACATCGAGCTCAGATATCAAGCATACATTTTCATAAATGCATTGATTACAATGACCTAACCTACAATGAATGGAATTTTTTTTTTAATGTAAAGCTTTGCTAACCTTTAGCCTAAGATGTTAGCTGTTACTCTGCTAGCCAAGTTGAATAGTACACAAAATGTCTCATTTCTTACAAAGTTGATCCTTAATATTTATTGTCTTAGTAGTAGTTGTCAAGCTATCGCTGGTATATATATATATTTGTGTTCGAATTATAATTCACTACTGACTGTTCTGAACCTGCAGTCTTCATCGTTTACTTGTTTCACTTCAGTGTGTGTGTGTGTGTGTGTGTACATGTATTTTCCGGTTGGGCTAGGTCCACACACACTTTTGGGTGAGGTCAGCCCAGCGGACTGGTTAGTGGTTACCTTGACAACAATGCGGAAGTCTCCAAGCCCTTGAGGGTAAACTGAGTAAAGCCCTGATATCAACAATCAGTGACACAGATTAACTAACCTGAGATTTTAGTTACTATTCTGAATATCAGATTGTACACACAACAAAACAGCTTTCTGCTTATTTAAAGGTGGGAAAGGATGACAAGTTAAATCAGTAATTTGAGTGATTTTTATTTTATTTTTTCCATTTGACCAGGAGGTAAAAAGCATCACCTGTTTGTCTGGACAGGGCTGTTTTGTAGACTGCAGAGCACAGAGAAGGAAGCATGCCCACTGACCAGGAGCCCACCTACACCGTGAAGCTGCTGCAGCTGCTGCTGCTCTCCACCTACTGGGGAATGCAGATCTGGGTCACCTTCATTTCAAGTAGGTATAATCTGGACACGCAAGAACAAAGTGAACAATAGATTATTCTAACTGTTCTATCAGCATGAATTGAAAGATAACGTTTTTGTAAACAATAGTTTTTCTCTCACATTTTGTATTTTCAAGTGCATTTTTCTCCATGGGATTTTTTCAGAACCTCAGTGAAACACCTCTTTATCATCTTTTATAAAAATGAAAGCAACATTTACACCTTGATTCTCTGTTGTAGCTTACTCACATTTACTCTAGTTAAATAAGCTTAATTTATATGGAACTTTTCAAACACAAGTTTAGCTCAGTGCTAAATATGACATAAAAACAAACATTGCCATTCACACACACATATTACTAATAAACTTAAGGTAATATTAAAAATAGATAAGTAAACAAAGTGTCACACTAAATAAAAAAAAAGTTAAGAGTAAATAAAACAAAACAAACATATTAAAGTAAAAACACGTTAAAACGTGTACAGTAAAACTGATGTTTTAAAGAAGACATTTTAAGTCTCGCTTTTAAAGCACGGAGTGTGTTTGTGTACCAAACCCAGACAGGAAGCCGATTCTTGACCAGATGGGTCTGAAAACTAAAAGCTTGACCTCCCAGTCTGGTGCATTCAGGCTTATAGCTGAATATGTACTTTTACTTTGTATAAAGAAGCAAGTCACAACAAAAATGATCAAATTATAGTTTAGAAAAGACAAAAACAGGTTAATTTGTCCAAATCCAGGGAAGTGTCATGCTTGTATAGTTAACTTTCTTACAATTCTGTTGCTTTTTCACTTCCAAATGACTTTGATGCTCTGGTTCAACATTTAATTTACACATCTTTTTTCTTTCAAGGATCTTTTTGCAATTAAAGTGATAAGTTGACCATGTTAGGAAAGTATTCTAACACTGTCTCTACTGTCCGTTGTGCTAAATGTGTGATGGTAAATGGCTGCAGCTGCCCCACAACCCAAGGTGTTCAAGTATGCATCAATAATTATTTCCTGTATGTTAAAGAAAAAAAAAAGTTACATGCACATATATGTATCATACAGTAACAATATAGCTTCCAGATTTTTCTGAAAGTTGGAGAAAATGTTTTTTAAATTACTTCATTTGGCAAATTTTTTTATTTTCCATTTGTCACGTGAATGTTTTTAGTAAATCATTAACTTCATTTGTGTTTTAGCTGGAAGAAGGATGAGTTCAGCTCCAGGATTATTTGAGACTTTCCTGCCAGTTCTGTGAGCTCAATAGATAGATTGGTACTTCTGACTTTGTGTTGCAAAACTATTTTCACCACCTCAGTTTCTCCGCTAGTTTTTGCTCCCTCCATTGCTGTTCTTTGAATTTTGGCCGAAAGCAGCGACTGGAAGCACTGTTGGCTTCTGGGCTGTGTAGTACCTAATGACAGCCTGTTTGAAGTATTTTGCTTTGGTTTGTATTTTGTCCTATTGGTTGGTTCCCGCTCCTGTTAGCTTTTTATCCTACAGCGTCTCAAACTTGAGTACCGGTAATATTAAAGTTGACAATTGTGTGTCTTGACAGTTATTTGTCATGTACAATCTTAAGTTGAAAAACCGCAAAAGTCGAACCACGAAGTATCGAGGGATTACATCATGAGTTAAGCCTTAAATACAAACTCAAGGCCATTTCTGTGCTTGTCCAATATGGCTGTTATCTTTGAAAACATGACATTATAAAGTACTTTTTATTTATTTTTACCTTTTTGTAGTTTTAAAAGTGCGTATTGAAACTAATCATGCCTGTGTCTGTGAAGTCTTTTTACACAAAACTAGAAGTTTTAATCTTCTCTTTGTGTCGTTTTGATTTCTGTGCAGGCTTCGTCATGGACAACCACCTGAACAGACACACGTATGGATTTATTCAGAGTCGCCTTGTTCCATTCTACCTCCACCTGGGTTCAGCCTGTGCCTTCTTGAACCTCACCATCTACACTGTGTATCACCCCAGAGACATGCTAAATGACAGGGAGTCCTTTCAGGTACCATATTTATTCTACTTTGGGATTAAATCTGATTATGACGCATCACTTTCACTTAATCTCTGCTCATATTTTGCCTCCAGATTTTCATCTTCTTTATATCGGTGACAGTTGCAGCCATCAACGCGCAGTGGTTTGGCCAGATGACATCAGAGATCATGGCAGACATGCATCTTATTGAACAGGCCTGTGGACTGGGTCAGGATATTGGACTGTCGTCCAACCGCGAAGCTTACGCCAAACTGTGCGAGATGGATGCAAAGTACAGAATCCTCAGCAGTCGCCTGTGGCTGTACAGACTGCTGTCGTCTCTGTGTAACCTTTGCTGCATAGGCTGCAACTTCTACAGTCTCTGCTACATGGCTGAGAACCTTGTGAGGCTGTGAAGCTGGACCATTCAACACAATCCACACAACTCCAGAATTACAGCTGTTTTGTATGAAAGCAGTTAATAATTAATTTATATCTTTTTTTTTCTGTCCGTACTATTTTGTACGAGGTGACAACATGAGGTGAACCTTGTTGTTCCTGTTTTCGGACGTAATGAAAGGACAGTCATGCCTCACATCTTCCCCGAGGGCTTTAATTTGTCTGTCTCACCTTTCACCTAGTTTGGTTGACTGTTGTCCCTGCCTTGAAATGTTCTTTTGTAAAAAATATGGTACTCTACAAACACTTGAAATGGGTAAAATGCCCCCCCCTCCACACACACACATTTTGTGTCTGAAACTAAATGCAATGAAGTTTTATTTATACACAACAGAGTTTTCTCCTGAAGGAATGCCCCCATGCTGCTCTCCTAGTTATGGTGGAGTTTTAGCTCCTTGTGCGTGTTGTGTGTGTTGCAGTTTTGCCTGGCTTACTATCTCTGTTTCTCTTGGCCTCTACAAGTATACTGTAAAGAAGAGTTCAAACAGTTTAAAATGGGCATAGTGCAAGCACTGTTTTGAAGGCTGTCTGCACCATTCTGGAAGATGTTTTGAAAGAAGTGCAGTACGTAGATGAGCAGTGAGGCTTGTGTGAATGCTGTTTGTTACAAAGCAGGTTGGTCTTGTCTTAGTTGTTCGACTGGTAGACTGTTGACATGCCTGCATGCTGTCTTCTGCTTGGACATGATCAGTTCTGTTAGAAGGTGCTGATAATCTAAGAGTTTAGTGGATGATGCACTGATTTAAAACTGGGGACTCTGAAAGTGATGGTTGAATGTTCTGTTTCAAGGAAGCTTGGTTCAACTAAATGACTCATTCAACCTTTATTTATAAAGGTTAGTCTCATTTAGTCATGGGGTGTGGGGGAGTGGTGGCGCAGAGGCTAGAGAAGGTGGGCCTGTGATCGGAAAGTCGCCAGTTCAACTCCCCGGGCCAACAACATTCGGCAGCACAACAGCTCAGTGATTAGCACTGTTGCCTCAGCTATAAGGTCCTGGGTTCAATCCCTTGTTTGACCTGGGGTCTTTCTGTCTGGAGTTTGCATGTTCTTCTCGTGCTTGCGTGGGTTTTCTCCGGGTACTCCGGTTTCCTCCCACGGACCAAAAACATGTCAGTTTGCCTTCAGGCCCAGGCCTCCCTTGCAAAAGAGATCTGTGATCTCAGTGGGATTTGCCTGGTTAAGTAAAGGTTAATAAACATCAAATGTGGGTGGAAAAGGTGAAACACCCACTCCTGTCTCCACCCCATTTGCCCCACCCTGGGCCCCTGAGCAAGATCCTCAACCTCTACCATCCACCACCCCCCCGGGCACCCTGGATAGCAGCTCCCTGCTCCACACACAGGGCTGTGGTAGCTCGGTGGTCTGTGGTTGTGTCAGGAAGGACATCCGGTGTAAAAAAGAATTGTCAAAGTCTTTGTGTGAGTTAGTTCACTGTGGTGACCCCTGAAGAAGGGAGCAGCTGAAAGATAATGTCCCTTTGAGCCACAAGGACTCATTTTCAAGAGAGACTCTTGTTTGTATTGTCATCCCAACAGTTGGCCCAGAAAAACCATTGTAAGACGATTTTTTGTTCTTTCTTAAACCGGTTTTGTTGTCATCTGCGTTAACCTCTACGTGACCTCTGTGCCAAAGAAGTGACCTCAAAGCTCAAGATGGCTTTGTCTGAATGTAATGCACAACAACCATTCACTCTCACTCAAACCTAGAGACAATTTAGAGTTGCCAGTCAGTCTAACGTGCATGTTTTTGGGCTGTGGGAGGAAACTGGAGTACCTGGAGAAAACCCACACATGCATGGAGAGAACATGCAAACTCCACCCAGAAAGACCCCCCCACCCCCCACAAGTCGGGATTTGGTCCAGCAGCCTTCTCGCTGAGAGGCAACAGCTCTACCAACTGAACCACCGTGCTGCCATGCTAACAATAAAACATGATTATTTTTTAAATTTCAACTTTTCAAAAATTATTTGTTTGATATGGGATTTATAAAAACAAAGCTTTATTCTCCAAACAATTAGTGACTGTAGTTAAATAAAAAATGTTTCATATTATTTATATATCAGCCACTTTCTGTGTAGTTTTGCAGCTCAGATTGGGAAGAACTGGGGACAAGCCAGCAGAAGACCGACTCAGAGGAGGAGAGGCCGACTGCAGTCGAGGAGTGTCTGACTTCACTTCAAGAACAGGAGACACTGAACCAAAATGAGGATGCCCTGTCACTGACAGAGTGAGTGCTGATAGTTTTAATTTTTTATATTTGTTAATGCTGATTTAATGCCAGAAGGTATTATTTTATAATAAATTGATGATTTATTTAATTTTCTGTATGGTTGTACAAAGTCATTCTAGTTATTGATGGTATTTGATTAAATATGTAACAATAAAAAAGGAGTGTCAACAAGTTAAAATGTAAGCAATATTGAAGATTTTATATTTATCATAAACGTTGTCCAACAGGCTGTTGGACGAGGCTGCAGAAGGACTTTATCTGCTGTCAGACAAGCTGCCCCCTCCAGGTACAACTGATCAAACCACAGAACTCATTTAGTCTTTCACCTTGTTATAATATTACAGGTAGTCATATGTATCAAAATGTTACTTCTGTCCTAATATGGGTTTTACTATTTAAAAATAGTGCCTTTTCTTGAAATATCAAATCATATTGTTTTTCTTTGTGCTGTTAAAAGTCCAACACCAACCATTTCATATTTTACATGCAGAAACAAAACAACAGACATGACAAATAAATACATACGTTCTGTGACAAACGTCGAAAAGTAATGCAAACTGGTTTTAAAAACAGTTTTTGTGAGATGTCAGTCCGTTTCAGGCGCAGCCTTGGAAACAGCCCTTCACTTCCATACGTGGGGTGTGACGTCACGTCGGGGTCCGATCATGAGAGACAGTTCTGTGGGAATAAGAAGATACGATAGTTTTATTAATCCTGCAGGAAATTGTTGTACAGCTGAGCCAAAGGAGGGAGTTAGCACCCATCTGGGGCAGCTGTGGCTAAGTGGTTAGAGCAGTCATCCTCCAATGGGAGAGTTGGGGGTTCGAATCCGCCAGCAGTCACCTGTTGAAGTGTCCGTGGGCAAGACACTGAACCCCTCATTGCCTCTGATGTGTGTAACATCACTGATTAGTGTCTACAGATTCAGATTAGCTTTGTGTAGATCTAGTAGAGTGCTGTATGAATGTGTGTGTGAAGGTAAATGAGGGCGCAGATTTTATTGTAAAGCGCTTAGTGTCTTGACTAGATAGAAAGGTGCTATAAATAAGAACAGTCCATTTATCATTTTACCATTTCTTCCTGAAAATCAAGGAAACTGAGGAGCAATGAATGAAATTTGTCAAAGTCAAATGGGTGGACGTCATTGCACCATCGCTGAGTTGGTCTGTGTTCCAAACACTTTGGAGGATTAACAGTCAGTAATGATACAGGGATTTGGATTTAATGGAACGTTTAACACAAGACTGAGCAACAAATTCACGATGAACAGTTCTGTTTTCTTTTTTATCGCTTGTTGATAAGTCATCATAGATGTTTTCTAAATCACTTGAACTTCTTCCACTGAAATTCTCCTCATTAGCAAATGCATCTGTTTGGAATACACAGTCCTGCCCGTGCCCTGTTCCCGGCGTGACGTCAGCAGCCTTCGGTAATCATCGGCCGTGTGCTCGGGTATTTCTGCAACTACCCTTGCATAACCTGATTGTATAAAAAATAAAAATAAGGGCTATAATGGTGACCGTTGGACTTGAATAACAATTAGTCCCCAGTTTACGGCTGAGATCCGTTCTAACGGCTCAGCCGTATACTGATTTAGCTTTAAACCGTATCCGCCCATATACGCGGCCGTATACGCGGCCGTATACGTGGATTTTCGGCCATAAACGAAACCGGAAGTAAAACCGCGATCGAAAACGTCTTTTTAAACACATTTTTTCAATGTAA
>JARVGV010000861.1:30929420-30946993 GCA_031762435.1 Hypsolebias longignatus
ATGCAGAGGACAGAGTGAGGTGGAGGAGGATGACTCGCTGTGGCGACCCCTGAAGAGGGAAAAGCCGAAAGAAGAAGTACCGTAGTTATTCAGGAAATCAATGTCCACCCCACTATTTCTGTTCAGGAGCCGCTGCTGCTTTGACAGTGTGTGTTTAAAATTAGCAAATAAATGTATGAATGAACAACAAACGAGGAGTTTTGCCTTAGCAAATAAATAAACAAACTACGTTGCAGATAAAATTGTATAGAAAATGACTGGGGATGAAATGAAAGTGTGGGGATCCAGGAAAGACCTGAAACAGGAGCTGAGAGATGCATCATCCTCCAATCACCGACTGCAAATCAACATTTTGTCTAATACACTGTCCAGCAGCCCCTTTTGGTCCTAAAATAATATTTACATCACACAGTGTCATCTTTGATGTCTTTCAGCTACACATAGGAACAAACTGTATTTGTGTGACAGATGGCTGATAACACACTGACTTTTGCTGGTTGAGCCTTGTATGTCTGCAGAAGTTGAAAGTTGGAGTAAGATCAAAATACCTTCAATACAGATGTTCACCAGTAAGTTGGAGTAGTGTCCTAAACTATATCCATCCTTTATCAATCCTCTCAATAGTCAACAGGGTGAGGTAGAAATGAGTGGTCAAGCAGTCATTATCTAAAAGAAAACTGACAGACTGGTTTCTTCAAACAACTTAAAGGAATAATGATTATGATCAGAAGGAAGTCTGGTTGCTTAGAAGTAAAACGTGTAAAAATAAAGGGTCATTGAGGGAGTGTAAACAGTGAGGAGTCTCATCATTACTCATTGTTTAGGTAAAAGTTCGAGTTCTACCAAATAAATTACAGGTAGAGAACTGGAGGTCTCCAACTAAAGCATGCTATATATAACTACTAAATAACAAGTCATGTTCACAAAATGAATCGAAAAATTAAAAACAAGGAATACTTCCAATTCAAAATAAAAGAAACGTAATCTGCTCACTATGCTCAGAAAGAAAAAGCTGACATTTCACATATTTTCATACGGATTTTCCGTTGCTGCACTTAGGTTATCATTCGACTGGTTCTCAGTTTAACTATTTCTACACTTTTCTTTTGTTCAAATGCATTTTCAAATGAGTAACAGGGATGCTAGCATGCTAGCGTTAGCAACAGCTCCCAGACCAACAAGTGTGCTAAAGTTATGGCTAGCACGACATGCTACTTGTCTAAAAAAAAAAAAAAAAAACTTGAAGCTGTTGCGCCAGAAGTCGACTAGTTTTCTTACGCTGTAACTTTATATGAGTAAGCAGAAAAATTACACACCACACGGGCTGTAAGGGCCAAAATATCCCACACAAATCTTGTCAAGCTAACGGAGTAAAACAGCGGAGCTCACCGGAGATCCCACCAGCTCCGCTCGGCTCCAGGACCGCCGATGGGTTGGAAAGCGATCAAAAATCCGCTAAAAGTGTACCCGCCGTAGCATCTGGAACCTTCACGGCACACACCAGTAAGTTAGCAGAAACGTGCCCGCGTCTATTTACAGTGGAAATGGTCTTGTGTCTTTTGGGCCTTTGGATAATTCCGCTATGGCGAAGGGGAAGCGGAACTAGCGACCCAACCCAGGCCCCTTTCAGCCGCCGCTTCAAATGAATGGAGCGGAGACACATGCACTATTTTTATAATACAGTACATGTACTGTACTGTATATCAAAGTATATACACCCATTTTTAGACCATATTAAAGATTTAAAAGCTTAGATAACAGAAGCTGAAATGTGTTTTATATTTATTGCAATACAGATTTCATTTTACCTGGAAAAATACAGGTTCTAATTATAAACACTCAAATTTAATAAAAGTATGATTTGACAAGTGGTTTCCATTTGAACCACCTCAGTCTCGTTTTATCAAAATAATAAACTTATTCACCCATATAAATAGGCATAACTTGACATAAAACATAAAAAACTTTATTTTTTCTATTTCAAACATTTATTAAAATAATCATCTCCAGTCATGTACATTCAAACTGCTTATTCTCATAGTAGACCAGGAGCTCACACATCATCAAATATCCACATCGCATCACTACAAAACTTGAACAGTATTGCAATATTTATTATCTATTTAATATATTTAAAATGAATATATAGTATTATTTTAAATTACTATTGTTTAGTGTATATTTAGAGCCTTGTGTACTGTTTTATACTTTATATTTTTGCTATTTTGGGGTGTAATCGGGACCTTGAGTTTTGTTCCACCTCATGTACCACATGTGATGCGAATGACAATAAAGAACCTTGAATATTTACAAAATAAAATCACAGTGGCATCTGAGAGTAAATTCTGAGTGGGTGTTTTTCCTCTTCTGAATTAGTCCATGTATCGGTCTATGAACTGGAAAATAATAAACTGATTGACACAAGGCTGTTGCTGCTTTAACAGATTCGATGTGTCAGCATGTATTTGGATAGTGCCACACAGCAGATCATTGTGACGAGAAGAGTCCCCACACATACAGGAGTCACCGTAGACCCATCACCGACAGGAAATTGAAATCTGATGATGCTGCGCTCCTGAAGGACACAAAATACTTTTAGAGGAGTAAGAATAAATCAGAAATAAACAAAGTCTTCTGATAAGAAGTATGAAGAATTGTACCTGCTGATGATGTGTTTTAACCCATGAGCACATGCTGGAATTGCTGACGGTGCATGGGGCATCGACTGCAGTAAAAGGCTCCAGTTTGTTGAGATGTGTGCCTAGAGAAAATAGTTTAGAAATAAGAAAAGTCTTAATATTGCAACAGTATATGCAGATAAGGTTATGTATACACCTAGTGTTTACCAACTGTATATAAACTATTCAACTACCGTACATTACAACAGTGCATGTACAAACTTGAACTAATCTCTATCCACTTCATACAGAGGGAAAACAAATGTATCGTCAACAGCTCTTTATTTCAAATAATGTCTTGATTTGATAGTGAACCATAAATTTAAGTATTAATAAGTACATTCATATACATTAACTGTAAAATTAACTACTTACATTTTTCAGTCCGCAGCAGCAGCTCTGGAGGTTCGATGTGAACAGATGTAAATGTTTCCCCAACAAAGGACGGCTCATGATAGCGTCCATGTACTGGAATTGTTACTTTTGTAGATGTTGGCCCAGTATTGGTGGGATACACATAAGTAAGAAATCCTGAAGTCTTGTGAGCTGGAGCTTCTAGATCAATGGCTGAATCTATCAATATCTTTCAGAAATGAGGACAGAAATAAAGTCACAAACACTCTGCATTTTGTGATGCTTGCTCAACAAATATATGTTGACAATTTGTATCAATTTATTAATTAATACAAATATTTATCATGCTTACATGGCAGTCGCTTTGAGCCCTCAGTGATGCCAGCTGATATGGATCAAGGTAAACGCCACTTGGCCATTTGTAAACCAGCAACATACTAACATCACTGAGCACATCTGGTCTGAGCTCAACAGTGGTTGTCACCTCCCTAAAACACAGAAAGCATGATTACTTATTACTTCACAGCAGACCTTATCACACTTTATAAAATTGGACAAATACCTGTGAAAACCCATCTTGTTGAGCTCCACGGATACTGCAGAGGACTGAAGCCACTGCTTCAGCAGATCACAGTGGTCCTGATAGTCATCTGCAGAAAATGTGTACAATAGCTTCATCAGAACAGACAGCTTCAAGAGTGATTTAACTAGCTTTTCTTCTAGTTATTAAAAAATATATATGCAGCATTCAAATTACTTTCACACGTCCCAAACATTTTAAATACGTACTCTCTATTGAGACATAAACTTGATAGAAGTTAATACACTTCATGGCACAAAAACAAGAGGCTACCCTTTTTAGCTAATATTGCTTACCCTTTTTAACAAAACAATGACATGTCAATAAACAAGCTAAAACGACTGTCAGTTCAAAATACATCAACACCTAATATTAAACTCAGGTAGGTACGTTCAGGCTACAAATGTTGATCAGTCACAACTTTATTCGCTTCATTGACCTAATACGGAAAAGGGTCTTAATAATTTTAGGAAGCTACAGTTATGCCTGATTAAATGTGTAAAGTTATTGTTTGAATTTAATAATGCTATCAGATTAAGTTTATAAAACTTAAAAATATTTATTGTTAGCGTAAATAAATAAAATATATAATGATGCTAACTAGGGAAATTACGTTTCTGTAATATTTATTTTCGAAATTTAGACAGGCTTCATTGAAAACACCCTCGCACAAACCACCGGATGTACCGATACTGTACCTGCCTGGTAGCGCCGCTGTGCTTGGTGGGTCGCCTTGTTTTACAAATTACATTGAAGATAAAAACAGTTTTGTTGTTCAATGGAGATCAGATTAAACTACGTTTTTTAATTCCATGAAGATGAGTTTCGAGGCAAAGCGATGCGGAGTGCAGTTCAACCCTCCTTCAATCATTTTAATTTATGTCCACCCGGACACAAAAAATATGCGAAAAAGAATCATACCAGTTCGGAACTTCTCAAAATATTCTGGTAAGAAAAAAAAAATACACGCGTTCATATCATGTTCAGGAAGGTGTTGTTCCACTTCCAGCGACTCTTAAAACATGCAAAGCCTTTAAAACAAATTGAAAGCCTGGTTCGCTATCTGCATGAACCTGCAGCTTCTTGTCTTTAATAATGAAGTTGGCTACAATCTAAATTACAGCATGCACACATTGTAGTTTCTGGGGCTCTAAAACAAGTACATACAAAAAAGAAACAAGTTAAACAGTCTTGCAGACATTTGTTTTAACAGTGCATATTGAAACTAAGATGTTCTCTTTCAGACTGCAGCAAGGCTGCTGAAAGGCTGAAAAACCACCCAAGACACAGGGACTACCTGACTGAAGTGCCCCAGAGCCAGCTGGAGAAACTTCACATCATCCTCCGAGATCACATGCAGGGCTTCAGCCTGGAGCACAGCCTGGCCTCATTTCACCTAGACCCTGAGGAAGACCTCAACAAACTGGATGATGAGGAACTAGCCCGCAAGAAGAACCAAATGGACAAAATGTTTGAGAGGAACCGGAAGCTCAAAGATGATCCGGACTTTATTTATGACGTGGAAAAGCAGTTTGACAGAAAGACCCAAGAGAAGTGCAGCTGGGATGATGAGTCAGATGATGGATTTTAAAGCTCTTGATCTGTCTGCTGACTCCACAAATATTTGACATAACTAAGGTTGACAACAAAACTTTTAATTTAATATGAACCAGTTGTAAATTGGTGTTACTTCTTCTAGCAGGGGTGTCAAACTCATTTACAAAAGGGGCCGAAATTAAAATCTTTTTCAAACTAAGGGCCAATTTCAGAAACTACATTAACTCAAGTTAAATATCCAACATCTTTTCTTGGTCACAGGTTCCTCAACAAAAGTTTGGTCTCGTTTGATGTTCTGTTGTGCTTTTGACATCATCAAAGATTACTGAAAATATTCAAGTGATAAAAGTATTTTACATTTCACATATCATCTTGGGGGCTAGATAATATCAACAAGGGCCACATTTGGTCCGCGGGCCTTGAGTTTGACACATGTTCTATCTAGGACATGACCTAACATGATGGACTTCTGACCTTGGCTTTATGCACTACTTGGAAAAACAGACCATTACTGTTTTTATATAACTCTTAGTCACTTTAAACACACATGTTCTGTTACAGATTACAATAAAAAAAAAAATACATGATTAATAGTGACATTTTTTTATTTATGAAATTTTACAAAATATACAGACTTTGGTTTTATATTTGTAGCTTACAGCTAAAAGAGCATTACCGGTAGTCAAAAAAGGCGGCTAAATTCTTATTAAATTAGAATATGTATGCAGATATTTAAATCATACAACAAAGCTCTCTTTGGAAGATGTGTCTACAAAATACTGTCATATACAAAATTTATATATATAGTTATGTTTATATATGGTCGAAAGTTTTTTTTTTTTTTTCTCTAGGAGAAAAACACTAGATGTGCCAGGGCAAAGTTTTAAATGAAAAACTATTTTAAAACTCAACCTGCAAAATCAAACCTCTTCGGGAATAAATTTAAATCAAAGTGCTTAAATATTGTATTCTGCCGACAGGATGAACTGACCATTAGAACCACAATACATTCAAAAATGTCGTAGGCTTCTGTTTAATTTTTTTATATAAAGAAGTTTACATGTACTGTATATGCTAGTCTGGTTTAAGCTAAAACACTTTTTAAACCCCACTATCAATTGCAGTCATCGAAGCAGTGCCAATGTAAACCCCAAAGAGGTAGTCACAAAAACAAATCTGACAAATTTTTATCATCTCAGTAAGGATTTAGGTGTTTAAATAGCAAATTTTCAGCAGGCTGTTAAATTTGTTTAAAACAAAATAGTTCTTTATAAAACTCACATTTCAAGTATGCTAAAGCCACAATCTGGGACTTTCAACATGTATATTCATATTTACAGGTTATTACTTCAGAGCAGGAACTTTCTGACCAGGCCCAGAACACATATATTATTTGTTTTAAAGCTACTGGACAGAGACAGCTGTGCACAAACAGAGAAGCCAGTACAGAAACAATAATTATGTTAGAGGTACAGTTTTACACCAAAACTCAGACTGGGCCTTGTAAGAAAGCTACATGAAATACCTTTAGATAAATATCTGTAATAACAAATATCTACTACATTATTTAACAATATCAGGAACACATGACGAGTCCGACGTGTCTGAATTTCATTTTTTCTTCTTTTCTTGAGTGCATCTGGGACAAAACCTGTCGGACCAAAAAAGAAATGTTGAAGTGACTAATTTTATTTAATGCTGAGAAGTTGTTTCTTCTCCAGATAATTATACTGACATTTCTGAACTAATATAAAGTCTTACCATTTTCCCTTTGGTTTAGTGGTGAGGTCAACACAAGCAAAGTGAAACCACTCAATCGGACACTGAAATTAAAGATATTAATCTCAACCTGAACCTGAGGAAAAGCTTCTTGAATTAAAAAAATAAAAGTTGAAACTCACATCAGGGTTATCACATCCGATCATCTCTCCGTATGACACCTGATGACACAGGCAGTATGTGGGCTCGTTTGGATCAACAGGCATGTCTAAGACGTCCGATGGTTGCATGGGCAGGAGAGCTTCAGTCAGGTCCGGACTAAAACACCAACGTAAAACAGAATCAAAGTTAACACGGTGCAGCTGATATAAATCCTGAATTCATCCAAAGCACCAAGATAAACTGACCTGCTCTTCATCTTTTTCTTTTTGGGAGAGTCTTCATCAGAACCTTTCCTTCCTCGTTTTTGGGATCCACGTTTCTCTCTCTGCCCACGCAAATCGCTTTCTGCGGAAAACAATTTATACATTTATTACAAATGTAAAATCTGTTCCTGTGTGATCAAAAGCTTCTCCGTTGGCAAACGCACTCTTCAGCGCTCTTCCATCTGTACTTTCATAGCCGCTCAATTCCAGTTTCTCCTTTAGCTCGTTCTCAAACCGAGCCAGATCTGCATCCAGCCTCCGGATGTGTTTGTCCACCTGGGGTAAAGAAATGTCTCCATTTTAGTACCTTATTAGATATTTTCCTTGAGTCAACAAAAAAGTGACTCAAATGCATCTTTTTCTCTTTTTTTTTTTTGAAAATTCTAAAAATACATGTATGAATGTAAAAAGTTAAACGAGAATACTTGACTGACCATTTCATATGTCTGCATTGCCAGCTGGACTTTGTCGTCGCTGAACTCTTTGCACTTGTTGTAGGCGTTCTGAATCTTCTGCAGGTGTTCCACTCTCTGCTCTGAAGCCAAGTTCTTCACGTTCGCAATGTACTCCTCAGCCAGTTTGGTGATATCTGCTTTCTTTTCTGCACAACATGACAACTGACTCTTTAAGCAGCTCATATGTTGCTGATTTTAAGGTAGTGGAAATATTCCAAGTCACAATAAATTAGTTACTTAAGATGGCATATTATTATAGAGCAGAAACAGGCATACATGTGCATAAACAGTGCACGCAGAGTCGTTAGAGCTGTTCAATCCATACAACCTTTGGGTGAGGAAATGCTCACCTTCAGTTCTATTGTCCAGGTCCCGCATCAAAGTAAAGTTTCTCTGCAGCTCACATGGTAGGTTTTCAATACCTAAAGAAATGAAGAACATTTATTTATAGCATTTTGCAATATTTTTACATTGTTTTTGAGCCAATGAACTCCTGATATATGAAGGAAATACCTCCTTTAAGACTTCTGCTTGTACAGATGTTTTGCAAAGACTTTTTGTGATTACAGTATTTTTAAGTGTGAATGTATTTATTCTCGATCATATTTTGTCAAACTTTCAAATGATTGAAGAAGTCCAAAAAAAAAAAAAAAAAAAAAATCAAAGTAACATACATGTTAGATACCATACCAGCTTTCTTTAATTAGATGTACAGTACAGGTATAACACATGACATTGTTTACAAAGATTTCTAGCACATAAATTATTTTATAGTTTTCCAGACATTATGGGAATATAATATTAATATACTGTAGTTTAATTTTTATGTAAAATGTGGAGAAGTTAGCAGCAGGAGCCCATTTGTGGACATAACATTGTTCTAGTTTTATATGCACAGACCTTCACTGCTGTTTCTGTGACCGAGCCTGTCATGTTTTAATGTGCCATAAAACCAAATCAGTACTTTCTGCAGGAGCGAGGCGCAGTTTTTGTTGTCTGAATCACAGTTTGACAGCTTTCAGCTCCGGAGGCCAAAACTTCAACCTGCCTCGGCGCCTAAACTGTTCCCGGAAAGGCGGTTTTCAAAAGGTTACACGCACGCTGTTAACTTTACTAAAACAAACACTAACTAGAAGCGAAAACATTATTTAAAAAAAATAAAATAATAATAATAGCATACGAAATTATATTCCTTTTAAAGAAAAATACTGTTTTTGTAAACAGGCCCAAGTCCGAATTACACTGCAAGCTGCAGCATTTGTGTAACTTGAACACCACCACAGCTTCTATTCGTCAGTAAATTAACCTGTTTGTGCATAAAGTTTTATTTTATTCTCTCAAAGCTTCCACGACGCTGCTAGCTAGAAAGCTAGCTAACGTGTATGTACAGTACTGTACATGCCTTATTCATCTGGGTGAAGAGAAAAATAAAATCAAAGCAAACCACAAGCGAACTTGTGATGGACACATTTTTTATTCTGTACAGCGTATTCTCATGTACTTACTATCCAAATAATGCTCCAAATATATTGCCGTCGCCATTTCGTGTTATCTATACGTATCTTCTACGTTGTTACTCTTTAGCTAACAAACTGTTAGCTTGACGGAGCACTAGCAAGTTTGTTTTAAATTCCCGGATGTGCCGTCGGTCTGTCAGTTGCTAGTACCCGCATCGGTCATTTGTGACCAGCATATAAACTCGGAAACTTTAGAGCGACATGACTCTATTTTTACTTATTTGGTCAATGATAATACAAAGTATTATTGTTTTGATTTGCAGTCACAGAAGACATACGCATATTTCACTGTTTTCCATCACGTGTCCATCAAGCAGGCAGATAGGTATAAATCGAGTGCACACTTGCTGATTTTGCTAGCACTTTCCATCGCTGTCAGCTGAGAGGTTACGTCATTCAAAACAAACCCCTCCCTCTTCAGAGACTGGGCATTTGTGAAGATGCTCGTCGGGAGGTGTTTAACGGGAAACGTAGTCTGAAGAATCACCGGCCCGCTAGCTGTGTCCACTGTGATAAAAGGTCAAGTCGCTTTTTGCTCAGAGTAAGGCATCGTATTTCTGTGCCTGTTACTTCCGCGTATTTATTTCGTATCTTTGCAAAAACGATAGCTGAGACGAACAAGAAATAAAGTAAGTGCATATGTTACCAAACAGGTTTAAAGGTGAAATAATTATTGTAGTCGATTAAAAATGACGAGTGGGAGTATTTACTGACTCTGGATGTTTTAAATTCACACCAGCTGGTCGGCTAGCTGTTGTTAGCTATCTTCTGCTAACTGTAAACAACTAGTTTTTTGTTTTTTTTTAATTTATTTATTATTCGTATTGTTCATGTGCAATGACCATCTTAAGTAACTATGTGTTTAATGTATGGCCATAACATTAGATTATGTGCAAATGTTTAAAATGTGCAATGGCGTGCTGGGATTAACCAGACATCTAAAGTTGCAACATAAAGTCTAAGAATAAGCAGCAGTGCTAAAAAATTCAGCTGAGTAAGCTGATTTATTTGCCTCCCAAAAAGTAAAAAAAAACCACGTTTTTTATTTTATTTTTTATGAAGTTATACATAAGAACTTCTCAATCACGAGGTTTGTCACTCCAAGTCATCAACCCTTCAATTTTATCTTGTTGTTTATTCTTTAGGCATTTCTTCTAAGATGGCGATGGTAAAGAGTGGTTGGCTCCATAGACAAAGTGAGTACCGGTATTTATGTTATTGTAAGTTTACAGATCAGCCCATAAAAAGAACGGTTGACGTAAAACAGCTTGATTTTTCACGTGTTTACATTTCAGGTACCATACTACGGCGCTGGAAGAGAAACTGGTTCGACTTATGGGCTGACGGGCGACTTGTGTTCTACAGTGATCAGCAGCGGCATGACATGGAGGATGACATTCACATGAGAGTCCACTGCATCAACATCCGCAGCTCTGAAGCATGTCACGGTGTTTGTCACGTTTGTGTGCTTCTTCCACGCTTAATGAACTTCACTCTTGTTTTAAATCATTTTTAAAACTAAACTACTTTTTTTTTTCCCTTACTGCTCTTTTCTTCTTAGGGTTGAATCCACCAGAGGGAAAGCCACGTGATGCATTGTTCCAGATCGTGTGCAGAGATGGACAGGTCATCAGTTTGTGTGCAGACAGTGCAGATGATGCCCTGTAAGACAGCTTACACACACCCTAAATATATATTGGGATTATTTTTCCTCTATTTCTTGCTCAATAAGTTAAACTTTTTTTGTTTTTGTTAACAGAAAATGTGTTTTTTTTTTTATTCAAATATATATTTTCTATATTTTGTTGAAGCGCATGGACATTGGCACTTCAAGATGCAAGAATTAATGCGGTGAGATTTTACTGGATTTACTCTGAAATGTTCACATTTTTTCTCCACACCAAGAATTTCAGCATAGTCGAATGAATTACTATTTTTGTCTTAAAATCAAATAAAAACATCATTGTCTTGGTCTTTTGTTTTGATCTCTAATTGGTTGTTTAATTATCAGGTAGTTGCTGCTCCTCAGATTGGTTTTGCACAAGAAGTTGTGGCTTCTGCTCCTCCCCCCTATTCAGAATATGCTCATCCACAGGTAAGATATACAAATTGTATAGTTATAAAATAGAAAGTCTATTCTACATGTATTTGCTGAATGTTTTGTCTTAAACCTGTAACTTGACTTTCTTTATGCAAAACAAAACCAGTAATCAGAAAGTTCTACTTCAGAAAATGTCAGCTCCAATCTGTTTGCTGCCACCTGCTGGATTAAATATGGTTGTGTTCATAATAGTTCTAGTTCAAGTCTATGTTTAAAATGTCTTCATGTATTTTGTTTGCTAGGTTTATGCACCAGGCCCGTATGGAGACTACAGTGCTTCACCTGCTCATGCTAATCAGATAGTTTACTCTGCAGACGGGCACCCTTATGCTGTTGCTTACCCGTACCAGTATCAGGGTAAGTAACTGCACGTTTCTTAGCTTGAGCACAGAGGTATGAGGTTTTTGGTGAGGGAAATCAGGTGTAACTAATCAAACCATTGCTACGTTGTGCAGGTGGATATGTTGCTCCTGGAGTGAACCACGTCATCATTCAGGAACGACAGCGCGACCACGCAGGAGACGCAGCTCTGGGCATGCTTGCTGGAGCAGCAACTGGTTTGGCTCTTGGCTCCCTCTTCTCGGTCTTCTAACGTCATAACCATCGAACATCTAGTAGCACCCAGTCCCTGTGTCATTACATTATATTATTTAATATTATACACATATATATATATATATATATATATATATATATATATATATAGCATATTGTGTAGATTATCCTCTGTGGTCAAGATATTTCAAATAAAAATGATCGTTAGACTAAATCGACAAAAAAAGACTGATAGGTTGTAATACTTTCTGCACATTTCTGTGCACTCTTCTCAGTTCTCTTGTCTTAGGCTGAAATAATTAACCACACCATATTACTTAGGAGTTTTATTAAGAAAGACACCAACTTGTTTGTGCCCGTTTCAGGTGTGTTTCAGCTCATCTTGCCTTTGTATTTGGAATTTAAACCATATAGTAGTCTAATTGTTTTGCTCATGTCTTTTTGTTTTCCGTGTGTTATTTATGTGGCCGGAGTTAAATGTTGTGCACCAGGAACACTCAAAGCAATATTAACTTTCACCGTCTGGTTTCACCAGATATCAGCGTTTGAGAAAACACTAAGTTTAATGTGTGAAGGGAATAATAGTCAAATTTTACATCAGATTTTCTTGTTTTTATTTTTACTTCTTGGCAGCTGTTGAATTTTGTTTGAGTCCATGTTTTTCATTTCCAGGCCTGATGTGAGAATACAGATGAAGCACATCAGTCAGCTTTGGTTTTGTTTTTCTCTCAGACACTTGAACATATTTATGATAAGAAACTGCAGCGTTGTTCTTCAGGTGAATCTTTTTACTTTACATTTCAAACATTTGTTATTCTTGCCGTCAGGCTCAGAAATGGAAGCAGATTGTAGTTCATCAAACAAGTGTGTTGTTTTTCAAAAGGTGTTAAATATGTACGAAGATGTGAAACTATTTTTTTTTTCAAACTCATTAAATAAAGATTTATCCTGCAATAAAAATAAATGTTAACCAATATGTATTTTAACAAATAAATATATCCTAAGTCTTTTTGCATTGCTTACTTTAACCCTGAGATTTGTTCATAGAACACAATAAAATACAAGAAATTACCTCTGATTTTATGGCTGAACAAGTTCTTTAAATAAGAACTTTTAAAATATATTTTTAAACCCAAAAGTGCCACCTGGTGTTTAACAAAGACAATTCTACATTTACAGCTACAGCAAACTACAAAATGTGCACAAATGGTAACACAGGAAACTGTTCTGAGTTCAGAGATGCTTTTAGAAAACATTTCAGTAACTTTAGAAACTCCCTCATAAAATGTTGCTGTATGTAGTGAAATAACACGGTCGTGCCCAGTAAAAGAAGTCGACCCTGGAACTACGGTAAGTTTCTTTGGTGCAAAGAATTCCATCCTAAATTAGGAAAAGTGCAGTAACAAACATGTAAACAAGCTGTAGAAAAATGAGATAAATGCTTAAGACCTTTACAAATTCTGCAACTTGTAACTTTTTAACTTTGGCTGGTTGACAGCATGACTGATGGTGAAAATAATCGACTGCAGTTGGATCTTTTAAGTAGACGCGGGTGTTTTTTAGCCTTCTTGACCAAAATCCTCTGTGAACTTCTTCAGCTTTTCCAAGTCCTGCTCGTTGACTGTGGGCTTGGTGTTGCTCAGAGACAGCAGCATGTCCATCTACCAATAATATCAAGCAAGATATTAGATCCCTATCACTGTGTTTACCATGTCAACCAAAATCCCAAATAGCTTTTCTTACCATGGACACAACAGGCTCTAGAAGTTTATTCCCAGGGACGTCCATCCACGTCATCTCCAAGGCACTGGGATCTCCCGGTGAGCACGGAGTCAGCAGGTCTTCAACCATGACTCCTGGGTTGTTTATTGATGGACCCCGAACCTTTAATGGTAATCATAACGAAGCAGAATTTAATGCGTGAAGGTGTAAAAAAAGGCTTTCACGAAGATTTATGAGAACTGTTGTGGATAAAATAATGTTTAACTAATTAGCAAAAACAAGCAATTAAAACAAATTGACATATCGTTCTAGCACCTTTCATCTCACTATGGTGCATGGAAGTCATCTGGAACATTACCAATCAAAAGACTCATATCTGCTCTTTTTCACTACACAAAATTGTCAAATGCTTCAAATCTGTTAAAAAAGTTTCATTGTCACCTGCTGAAAGTGACTGGATGATGTTTTTGTGCCTGTCATTTTAGCAAAAGATCTCACTGAAACCCTTTTAATGAAACTGCAAGAAATAACTGAGGTGGGACCAAGTCATTGTTTTGCAAGTATCAAGGT
Source organism: Hypsolebias longignatus (assembly GCA_031762435.1). Classification (NCBI taxonomy): domain Eukaryota; kingdom Metazoa; phylum Chordata; class Actinopteri; order Cyprinodontiformes; family Rivulidae; genus Hypsolebias; species Hypsolebias longignatus. The sequence continues at coordinate 30,943,654 of JARVGV010000861.1, forward strand.
CTCAAGTCAGAGTCAAGTCTCAAGTAAAGACAGTCAAGTCAAAGTGAAGTCTCAAGTCTGAAACTCGAAATTTCAAATCCTTTCAAGTCTTTTTTAACAAGGTTGCAATTATAAGTTAAATGTAAATGATAGTGTTCTTTTTTAGAGCTGTATTTATCTCAAATCATGATGAAACGTGCAACTGAACTTACAAAGTGTTAAAAAAAAGTCATTCTAAAATTGCACCTTTATATTGTTCAGTTAAACTTAGTTGCAAGAATAGTCTTCCTTTAAACTGTAATTTTCCAGAATAAACATTCAGTGACAAATGTAAGAGCAGAACTCCATGTTCAGACAACAAGTGCTGACATTTCCACAGTACATTAGAAAGAACCATCGCAGTAAATTTATTTCCTTTCTCATCTGGTCACTTAACAGATGTTTGTATGTGTCCATGTGTAAGAGACAGAGAAAAACAAAAATATATGAACTGAACAATATCTAGTTATGTAAATAATAGGAAACAGATAGTACAAGTAAACAATGTAAGATCAGAATTTTGTGTTTATGGATGTATAGTTCCTAATGGCTCTGTATTGGGACAAAAGTTGTTTATTTTGTATGTGAATGATCTGGTTGATGTGCCAGGGCTTTTAAAGTGTTTTCTTTGCAGATAATACCACATTTTTTTGTTTGGGTGAAGATATTCAACGGATGCTAGAGATGATGATACAGGCAGAATTCGTAAAATACAAACTTGGTTCCAACTTAATATTAAATTTGGAAGAAAAAAAACTACATGAAATTCAGTAATAGAAATAAAATTATGGAAGTCCCATTTAAAATTGACAGTATTGAAATTCATAGAGTTAATGAAATAAAATATTGGGTGTCGTTATTGATGAGAAGCTGACATGGAAATCTCATGTAAATTGCTTAAGAATGTTTGGGGGAAAGCATGCACAACAATTACAAACCCTATTTTTAGTTTACAAAAAAGAGTTACAAGAATTATTAGTAGGAAGTGCAATGGTCACCCAACAAATATATTATTTCATCAGTTGATATTACTGTATTACAATTTTATGATTTGGTTTAATATAGGGTTTTACAAGTCATGTACAAAGCTCATAAAAAATATTACCCCCAAATATTCAATTAAAATTTGTTAAAGAAGTATTTGTAAAACCTCCATTTAGAACTAGTCTGAAGGAGCTGAGCTGTAATTCAGGGAATAGGATTGTGGAATTGACTTGATATCACCATGAATGTTTCTAAAACAATTTATGTTTAAAAAGATGATTAAGTTAAAGTTGTTGGGAGGGTATAGTGCAGGTGAAGGATACCTGAAGTTGTTTTGTTTTCAATTTGGAGATTGTTCAAGTGAAGGCTGTCGTTTGTTTGTAGTTATTTTATATACACTGTATTTTTTTTTTTTAAAATAAGGGGCAGATATAATAATTATTTTCTTCTTTCTGCACCATTTTCATTCATTGTTTTTTCTATTTGATTAATTTATTTTGTTTATTTTAAATGTATGAATAAAATAAAATAAATTAAAAAAAGAACAATGAACAGGAATGTGCACTTTAAGTTGTTTCAGTTAGCTATTCTACATTTGAAAAGACCAAACTGGCCAAAAGTCTGTCAGTCATTTGTGCACGATGAGGCCGTAGAATGAGCTGAAAACTCGCCTCACTGGTACTCTACATGCAGGCACTGCCAAAACTCTGGTGGCCATATGAAACAGTGAAGGAAGAGTCTGCATGTTCATTGCCCAGAACATTAGAAACACTATCTTCCAGCTGGTATACTACAATAAGTGAGTCTTGCTGTTCATAACGGAAAAGGTGAGATGACATTTTACCTTCTTGAAGTGAGTGGCAGACTGAACCCTCCTGACAGGCTGCATGAGGGCGTCTCTGACGATTACACTGACGTCTGCTCCTGAGTAAACCTCTGTCTTATTGGCTAGAGTAACAAAGTCCTGGTCTGTCAAGTCATTGGGGGTGGAGCCCAGGTGCAGTTTGAACATGGCAGAACGGGCGTGGTCCTCTGGCAAAAAAATTGTAAATTCGCTTTTCAAACCTTATTCACGAACAAAAAGTTCAGTAAGCCAAAATGAGACATTGAAGCTCTCATAACCTGATCGTTATTACACCTGTGGCCAATACTAATTTCAAATTATTTTTAAAATGACTGGATAGAGAGTCCTTCTTATATGGAAGGCAAACCAACCTTCTCCTGATAGCAGAATCTAGCGTCCATGGAATATTTGTTGCACCCAGAACAAGAATTCCTTAGTTATCATTTCCAACAAAATCGAAAAGAGCATCAACAATTATATAATTATACAATTAAATAAAAAAGGAACATAGTCAAGCAAACATTTTTTACAAACCTAAAAAAGCTAAGTCTGGTCCTCTGGACATTCAAAAAACAAAACAAAACAAAGCAAAAGAAATTGTAGAAATGTTTCGTCTTTCGTCCGAAAGACTTCCTCAGTCTGAGATGCTGTATTCAGCTCAGTCTTATAAATAGCACCCTCTCACAGTGGATCAACCAGTTTGCTGATGACAGCCAAAACCTTGAATGCTTGAAGGCCAAAGACGAGCACATTAAACCAAAACTAACAATGTGCCTAGATCAGACCACACTTTAGAAAGTGATGGACTTTACAGATCAGGCACGCTTAGCACAGCATGTCAGGTCCAAGACTCGACAACAAAACAAGTTTAACTTACTGATATCTCGTCAACACCATCACAATTCCAATAACAACACATTCAGTGTAAGACAACACTGCGGTACACAGTTACATGCCAGGGAGACCGAAAAGTGGGTGAAGAATTCATCTGATAGACAGCTCACCCAACCGGAGACAGAGATTCTTGCCAGGGGACTGAATTTCGCAGTTGCACCAAATAGAATTCCTCTGGTGGAGATGATCACTAGGGGTACAGAAAAAAATTGATTTGATAAAGAATCTAGATTCTTAGTCCTGGTGATTCAGAATCGATTCTAAAAGCCCCAAAATTGATTTTAAAATGTGTTTTATTTTGTATTTTTTTCCGCTCCTACTCCTGAGCTTACGGCATATTGCATTATGTGTCCGTTCAGCCGCCGTAGAATTTTGACCATGTAGGCCACCGTACAGCAAGCTAGTTAGCCAGCTCCCTTTATCTGAATGGAGTCTGCTAGCATGGAGGAGGGAGACAGAGCGATTCAACTCGCTCCTTCGTCTTTAAAAATAATTTCAGATGAGATCCTACAATGTCCTGGTTGAAGACAGAGCTTAACAAGAGAACGGTTGTTTGCAAGAAGTGTCAAATAAAATTACGGTACAGTATTTTGGAAATAC
>JARVGV010000861.1:31299481-31311058 GCA_031762435.1 Hypsolebias longignatus
TAGATTAATTAAATATGAGACTCAAAATATATTCCATCAGTCTAGTTCAGAAAGCGGTGTGTCAGCCGCCATTGTTGATAGAAATGCCGGGCCGACTGTCTGCGCGTGCGTGTGCGCGCGCATGTGGTTCAAACAAAGGCGCAGCGGGAGATGTTTATATTATCAACGGGGGTTCAGCGAAAAACCTCTACTTTGGAAGGTGGATTCAAAAACCTTCGGATTCAAAGGGGGGGGGCCACTGGTGTCGTGTAAACGATCAGCAGAAACGCAGAGAGAAAGGAGAAGTTTCACTCAAAATACGCGCCGTGTAAACGGCCCCTAAGACTGAGCTGAATACAGCTCCTCAGACTGAGGAAGTCTTTCAGATGGAAGACAAAACATTTCTACAATTATTTTTGCTTTGTTTTTTGAATGTCCAGAGGACCAGAATTAACTTTTTTAGATTTTTATGCCTGGATTGTTTAGCATGAATCATGATCAGATGGAGGAGTATGACTCGCTGCGGTGACCACTGAAGAAAGAAAAGCCGAAAGTAGAAAATTGGCTAGTTACATGGACGGCAATAATCAGACCAATGACCTCAGATGAAAAAAGACAATATTACAAGTACAGAGTGTATGTTGGTGTGTGTAGGATATTTCACGTTCTTGTTTACAGAGTGCAGAGCACAGATTGATTATGGACTATTATCAAAATTATGTTCAATTGTTTGTTCTCATTCTAAATATTTAACTTTTTTCCAAATCACACCAAAAATTGAGAATTATTCAAGTTTATCTTTAAACCCAAAAGCGTGTCCCATTCTAATGAATGGCTTTTACATCAAAAGGGCAGAAGCTACCACTGTCTGTTGCAAAAGACTCAAAAAGCATGCAGACAAATTAAGATGGCACATAGCAAAGCTTGAGTCAATAATCACTTCAAACAACAGGATCTTATTTGGGTTAAAGCCATCAAAATTGCTGTTAAGCTGGGTTAATATCCCAAAATTTTTCTTGTAGGTTGTTTACACTACAATATGTCCTCATTTACCCATTCATACAGCACTGTACTAGATCTCTAAGCTAATTGAACAAATCATTCTAAAGAGACTAATCAGAGCTTTATCACATTCATACACACACATCAGAGGCAACGAGGGGTTCAGTGTCTTGCCCAGGAACACTTCAGCATGTGACTGCTGGTGAATTTGAACCTCCAACTCTTGCTTTGGAGGACAACTGCACTAACCACTCAGCTACAGCCACCACATCCCAAACCTTTGAGTCATGGAAAGCAAAGGATTCTAAAAATGTATGGACTGAAGGTTAGCCCACTCAGTCTCATTCCACAAACTACTGTAGGTCAGACTGCTTCTGCAGAACAAGCGGTGGGCCCCGGTTTGTTGAGTCTGGAGCTGTTGACTGACCCTTGTCCACCAGTAAACCTGTTTACAAGTACCATAAATGAAGAGAACAAGTGGCTCAAAGACCTGGCACGGTGTGATAAATCAGATCTTCTTTTACATTATGAGGATGTCTGAGTTCATGTGTGTCACTTAAATAAGACAAGCCGCTGGGGGGTGGGGGGTTAGGGGGTGTATGCTGTGTAGCTCTAACCCTAACCCTCTTCTGCTGGGATACTGGATGACCATGCGGAAGTGACTGTGTCACGTTGTTCAATTCAACACCAGCAGTGGGAAAGCCATTTCTAATGAGAGTCTCTTAGGCTAACGCATAGTACCACAATCCAAAAGATTTGATAATTGTTTGACAGACAGAACAAGATTAAGGTGAAATCAAGCATCCGAGGGAGAAGATGAATAATAATTGTGAAATAATGATAAACAACTGCCAGTCGTTTTGATTATTTTAATATTCTCCACTTAATTTTAACAGAGAAATTACTTGATCGGTCAGCTGAGTAATTAGGTGGACTTTTATTTTTTAGCCACCACCCTCACCTACACATAATGATACTAAAACTGACTAAAAGGCAAACAGCATTTACAATTTGTCTTTATGAAAATGGGCTTCCAGCAAAGAGAGGGTATTTTAATGAGTGCTATTTTCAGCACAACTCTATCAAATCCAGAGGAGGTCGATCAGAATTTTCTGCTAACATTCAAAAGAACAATGCTGTATTTTCAGTGTGAAACATTACCAATTCTCATCTTGTAGTGCATATGTGGATATTAGGATACATTTTAGAGAAAGTACTGTATTAGGAAAACTTAACACTTGGAGCTGTATTCATAGTGAGATTTCAATAACCTGTAGCTCAGGTGAGAATGTGCACTGATCTGCATTGAGTCCTTGTGCTAAATTACTACATTTACAAACTACATGTACTAAAGATTGTTGTTTTTTTTATCTAGTAAATGTAAAAGTACTGTTATAATATAAAACAACAACAACAAAAAAAGCTTCATAAATCCTCCACTGGCTGCTGTGATTTTAAAAATTTGCCAATAAAACATCCAAACTGGTCAAATTCTAATGGTTTGTCAAATATTTAAGTATAAAAATCAATATTTTTTAGTTTTGACCATTTTATAAAAATGTTCACAGTAATTTATCATATGTATGTGTAAAGATAGTTTTCTGTGCATACTCTTCATGAGATGCAATACCTGTACAGTATTTCTGACCCCCACAGCAAACATTTCAACCATTTTTAATCACTTTTGTCTAATAAATATCCAATGCTTGCAAGCTTTAGGTCATTTTCTTTAATTAACAGTTTTCAGGTCATCATAAGAACCTGCCCACTTGATTTGTTGAGGAGGGTAAAGTTCTCTCAGATGGAAAACATTTCAACTGGATTATTTGTAATGAAAATCCTCCTGTTTGTCGTTATCAGCACCTGTCAGGTGGTTCTGGACCACCTGTGTAAGCCAACACATACCCAGACTGATGCAGTCAGTCTCCTTGACTCCACGGTCGGCATAAAAGGAGACAGCTCACCCTGACCGGAGTGCCAAAACAATACGTCACATTATTTCACATAATCATTAGAAAACAGAAATTCAGTGAACACATACAGCTGCAGCATTGCAATAGGACTGAGGCTCTGATAGTGATTATGTAGCTAAAACAGCCTTTGGATAATAACAATTGATTTTGTTTGTGGATGTAGAACCGTGCGTTTCTGTGAAGTGGTGAATAACAAGCTCGTTTTAAAGTACAACCTGGATCAGGTTAAAAAGGTGCTATTTGGACCATTTATCACTAGAATAAAAGGGTCTCGATATGTGAAAAGAACAAGGATGTAGTTATGAAGTGATAATGAAAAGAAATTATTATTTAATGTGCATTAATGGATCCAAATTGAGCAGTAATGAGGGTTCAGTTCTAACAGAGCTCGGACATAAATCACATTCATGTCGCCAAGTGGAAAGCTCTTACCAGATACTGATGAATGCATGGCAGTAGCACCACATCAGTCAGAGTGAAGAACAGTCCTTCAGCAAACACATGCTCCAATGGAGGCAAATCCCTTGTCTTCACTTTTCTGATCTCAGGGTTCTCTCTGGTGGTTAAAGCTGGAACCGAATCCACAGACAGCTGGGCCAGGGCAGCTCTAAGCTCAAGTCCGTCAGAAATCTGTGCTGACGGTCCGGGAAGGGGCTGGTCTTCGGAGGAGGTCTCCCTTTCTCTCAGTCTCTGCTCTTGTAGTTTCTGCCTCCGTATTTTGTCGTCATTGTGGATTTTGACAGGCTCCGCCAGCCGCCGCTCAAGGGTGAGGATGGCCAGAGGCAGCTGGTCAGACTGCTGTGTGGGATTTCTGAGGTGTTCCTCAACAGCAGAGGGGATGCCAGCTTCACAGAGTCTAGTCCATCTGCTCACCTGACCGAGTTAAAGAGATATTTAACATTAAACACAGGCCTCTCTTTAAAACTGCCTGAAGTCATTTTGTACCAGAATAACTGATGTCACAAAGTAGAGACGTACAAAAAGTTGTCAACTCTTGAGAAATGTTTCCAGCAGATATACTGCACTGATGGCCAATAAAACAAAGGTCTTAATAATATTATTAATGTAGATATTTTTGTAGGACCTGATATTAAATGATTGTTGGGTGGTTTACAGTTGGACAGCTCTGTGGACAGACAGGAAGGCTCCCTGGATGCACGTAGACGAATGTCAGTGTGTAGTAAAATATGATGAAGGCCGAAGGTGTTTGCAAAAGTACGGATTAAATTTTATGAAATTTTAGACTATTTGTCTACTCAGAGTTGAGAGGATAGGTCCAACCAAAGACACATAAAGTACTGTACACAACTGCCTATTGGTGTGTTTTAATTCTCTAATTGTAAAAACAGCATCTACTAGTAATAATAATAATAATAATAATAATAATAATAATAATAATAATTTATTTTATTTAAAAAGAGCCTTTATGGACACTGAAGGACACTGTACAGCTAAAACAACCCCCACTCCCCACCCCTAAAAAAAGCAACATATCACACAGTCAAACATTAAAATAGAAAGTGCACCTGAGTAAATTAAGGATAGAACAGGGGTCTGCAACCTGCGGATCTGGAGCTGCATGTGGCTCTTTGGTCCATCCGCAGCGGCTCTTTGACCAAAACTAACATAAAATGGAATTTTATAGGATGCTATGCCCACAACAAAAAATGACTAGGTTTAGCAGTTTTCCTGTCATTTCCTTTGCAAATATGTGGATACTATTAATAATATACAGAGTAAATTATGCTCCCTTTAACTTTAGGCTTTATTTCTTCAAAGTAGAATACTGTACTGAATTTCTCCACAATTAAAAAAAAATAAAATAAAAAAAAAATCACATGTGCCTGCACAGTTCATTGGTTCATTGGCAATTGGACTTGCGACCTGGATATGGGCACCAGTAACCCCCTGCAACCCAAAAAGGAAGAAGCAAATAAAGATAATGGATGGGTGGATGGAGTCCAGTCTTTTTTTGTCTCAAAATGTAAAAAATGTAAATAAATGTTAACAATCATTGGATGTTTTCAGTTTCATAATTTCACGCCTACTGGCCAGAAAAGCCACCTCTAAGAAACATAAAGTGGCCCATGGGCCACCAGTTGATAATGACAATTGTAGCAGGTTTTGCAGCTCTGGACATGTTTCATTTAGTGAACGAAGGGGCAGAAATGGCTCTTTTGATCATAAAGGTTGCAGACCTCTGGGATAGAATAATCACAAGAGAGGGGTTTTTAGACCAGTTCTGAAAAGAGGTAATATTTCATAGGTCAGAGGGTCCAGAGCTGAGGAGCAGAGGAGCTGGTACAGAGAGGTGGAGGAGAAGATCTGAGGGAGCGGGAGAGGATGCAGAGCTACAGAAGATCTGATTAATATGGGGGGGGTGGGGGGTGAGATGGTGGATGGATTTAAAAGTGTAAAGAAGAATTTTGAAGATGATGCAGGATTTAACCAGGAGCTAGTGAAGCTGCTGCAGGATGGGAGTGATGTAGGAGGAGCTTTGGGTGATGACAGAGGCAGCAGAGTTCTGAACCATCTGTAGCTTGCGATGGGATTTTTTGAGGAGATCAAAGAGAAGGGAGCTACAATAATCAATCTGAGAGGTCACAAGACTGTGGAAAAGATGCCAGTGGAATGAGAGCTGAGAGAAAGACAGAGACTGTTAATGTTACGAAAGTGGAAGTAAGCAGAGCGAGTGACATCATTGATGTGGGACGTGAAGGAAAGTGAGCTGTCAAGGAAGACTGACCTTAGGGGAGGGAAACACAGAGCGTTGTTGCATGGAAGGAGACGATGTTCAGATTTGGAAAGAGTGTTTTTGGTACAGACAAAGATGAGTTCTGTTTTATCAATGTTTAGTTGAAGAAATTTGCTAGAAAACCATTGATGAGCTCATTGAGACAATCAGTGAGGATGGAGGGTGGAAGAGCAGAATTAGGTCTGGTATACAAGTAGAGCTGGGTGTCATCTGCATAGAAAGCGGACCCAATAATATGACCTAGAAATAGGTAGAAGATGAAAAGGAGGGACTCAAAAACAGAACCTTGGGGCACAAGACCTGAAAGACTGAACTCTCAGTGCAGTATTAGTAATAGTATCTACAGCACTATATACATGCATATATACAGGTGATTTCTGGGTCAGCTGATGTCCAGACCAAACACGGGTGTTTTTTTTTTTTTTTAGTTCCTGGCCTCACTGACCTCTGCACAAGCCTTCAAACAGGTTTTCTTGAAACCCAGCAGCGCCAGAACCCCCTTCCTGCTCGCCTCGGCGGTTCTGATGATGATATGCCTGAGGACCACGGCCAGTCCGGCTCTGCAGAACCGTTCACTTCCATCCACAGCAGCCGGGAGGCGGCAGCTCCTCACCAGCTGGGGCGCATCCTCCAGCAGCACCCAGGTCACACTGACAGAGTCCGGAAGCTGAGCCCTCAGAGACTCTGAGTCTGAAGTGATGCGGTCCTTGTTGTTGAAAACCAGGACCACTGTGAAAGACTTGCACTCGCAGTAGGACAAAAGGAACAGGACTATGGACGTGTGCAGGGGCAGACGTGGCTCCTCATTTAGGGAGCAGACCTCCAGGTAGAGGGAGGGCTGCTGCTCTTCAGCCTGTTTCATTGGAAATAAATCAACCGTCGGCTTAAAACTAAGAAATGCGTTTGTTAGCTTTGGAAATGTGTTCGTATCCACAGCTCGCCAACGTTTTAGCTTATTTAAAAACGCAACATAAAAAAATAAAACACGTACAACAGAAATCTGAACGCATGTACCGGTCGTTTCTGTGTTTCTTCTTCTCCTGTTTTAAAACCAGCATAGTTCCGCACAGCGCCCTCAGCGGAATACTAATACAAATTTAAATACAGTAATTAAATACTGTATGCCTAAATTCATCTGTTTCCATCACAGCAACATCACTGTAAAATGTCCACGTGTATATAATAGCACATGCAGCGTAAACAACAAGCACCGCTTCTGGTTAAAAAACAAACAAAATTAAATAAATAAATAAATAAATAATAAAATCAATGTTTCTCACAACGTTCCGCCCAGGCTGTTGCCGGACACATTTGACTGTGGCACAAGCGTAAAGACACCGCTCGAAAGGAAGTTGTTCGGTCTGTTTTCTGGCGTTCGGCAAAATCAAAACATTCAGGGAGCACAACAGAAATAAGATCAATCGGGTAAGGTTGTCTGTATAACATTTAAAGCTATAAACTTAGCTTTAGCAGTGACATGTTGCTAAGAGAACAGGCAGCTCTCACCAGTGTCAGTTCTCCGTGTTCCTGTTTCAGCGTCACACATGATGATTCAAACATTTCCGCACTAGATGCATTCATCAAAACAATATGCTCAGCAGTGGGAATCAGTCCAGATGTTTTCACAATCCCATAAGAAGATGCAGCAGTGTGCCATTATAGCATTATTATCGCATTAAATCTGTAGTAAATTCACAATTAACTAACCAAGCTTTAATTCTGCTAGAGTAACGATATTTTCACTGTGATTTCTTGTCAGTTTTTTTCTTCCCCTTTCTGATCAATCCTGTCTTCTGTTTGTGCTGTCCATTCGAAATAAAGAAACTGAGTAAATGTGCATTAAAAACACTAAAGGTAAAGATTAAACATTTGTGCCCTGTGGTACACCATTTATGTGTAGATGACAGCTCTTTGTTTCTTAGTCAAGTTGATTTATGGTGTGTTCAAAGTAAAACAGAACAGAAAAATAAAATAATTGTAAATGTCCAAAGATAACAAAACATTATGCAAGGATAAGGAATGAAAGCTATAATTATTCTGTAATTTCCAGTTAAGGCCATGGCTGGACCGGTCAGCTTGGAGTTGGATCCCATCTTTCTAAAGGGGCTGAGTTATTTGCATTCAAAGAGCAAAGATTCAGCTGAGAAACTGAAAGCTCTGCTTGACGAGTCCCTCGCAAGAGGAAGTGACTCGTCCTACCGCTCTTTACAAAAAGTAAGAAATACATTTCTGCATTGTGTACAACTGTGTTTTACTGATATGTTCTGTGTTTACAGCTGTCTGTACATCATGTGTGTCTGTGATTGTTTCGTTCGCAGGAGGTGGAGGTGTCAAAGGGGTCTGTGTCCAAACTGAGTTCAAGTAAACAAGACACTAAGTCTTCAAGCTCCTCGTCCTCTGGCAGCAACAGTGGGAGCAACAAATCCAGCTCAGAGAAGAGCAAGAAAGACGGAGAGAAGAGGCCATCTGAAAAGGTGCTGGAACCAACCTAAATTATTAGAGTTCAAATATTTTAGTGTTACAACAAATCCTGGAAAATGTGTCGCATGCCAAGCATTTCTTTATACACTTAAGTTTATTCTTTGTATAGATGTAGTAGAAGTAGAGTGCTGTATGAATAGATAAATGAGGGCACAGATGTGTGAAGCGCTTTCAGTATCTTGCTAAGATAGAACGGCACTATAAAAATACAGTCCATTTACCATTTAAGAGTTCACACATAAACTTCTTACAGTCTGTCCTGATGCATGCTCAATAATCCAGGTAGAAAAATCTAAAAAAAAAAAAGTTAATTCTGGTCATCTGGACATTCAAAAAACAGAACAAAACAGTCTGGTGAAATAGATTGATTAGGAGGTAAAGAGATGACTAGTTACATAGACAATAAAACCTAATATTGGTGATGAAATCAGCACTGTGCAAAAAAACAATACAGTGCAATAGAAAGTGTGAAGGATCTTTATGGCTCTATTTCTGAACCAAACTTTAGCTCCATTATATAAGATTTAATCTCAGGAAACTTCATGATCATTTCCTGAGATGGTCCAACACATGACGAATATGCTGAAGTCAAACACTATGAATGCACTCAAACTGATTAAGACCAGGATTTAGTGTGACGACTCAAAACAAGTTCTCATACCTTAGTTACCTTCAGTTTTGCTTTTTATTTCTTCTGTCATTCATCTTCCAGAACAGTTAGGTTGCTTGTTTCTTCTGTGAAGTAATATTTATAAATCATTTCAGTTGTAAAATGATGATGAACATAAGCTTTGGGTGTCCTGTTTTTACAGTCATGTACATGTTCCCAAACAGAGAAGAGTTTGTTCATTTTCTGCTTTTTACTAAACCTCCTACCAGAGTGTGGAGGTCCCTGCAGTTCTGCTCGGACTTTATTACCTGATGTTGAATCTGAAGTTCTTCCAAATACTGTACAGATAGCATGCATGTTTCCTAAAGTCTTAACAACATAAAGATGAATTAAAACACACAGCTAGATGTTTTAATTTGTCTGATTTTTGTTCTTATTTTGTTTTGTTGAAAAACAGGTCAGGATTGATGTGGGGGAAGTGGAACCTCCTAAAAAGGCTCGTTTGGAGAAGCAGGAGAACCGCTCTTCCCCGATTACTGTGCAGACGAGCAAAGATCTCCTGCCAAACATAAATGACTATGATGAGACTAATGCTGATGACTTTGCCATGGAAATGGGTCTGGCCTGTGTAGTCTGCAGGTACATGTTCATTTTTAGCCTATAAGAGCTATCTAAATACTTGTAGGGGGTTCTGTCAGTCAAGCTTGGTTTGTGTGTGTTTTTAATTGCCTCAGACAAATGACGGTGACCATGGGAAACCAGTTGGTTGAGTGCCAGGAGTGTCACAATTTGTACCACCAGGACTGTCACAAAACCCCGGTGACAGACAAGGAAGTAAACGACCCACGGCTAGTGTGGTACTGCGCTCGCTGTACCAGGCAGATGAAACGCATGGTGAGAAAGCTAAACCATGCTGCATCACCTTCTATTGTCCCTGATTGATCCACAGTCATGTCAGCAGGAAGTGATGAAACAACCTTGTTTTCTGTCCATCATCAAGGCCCAGAAACCACCACAGAAACCGTCCCCTGCATCTGCATCATCAGCACCGATCGTGAAAGACACACTGGTGAAAAAGACTGAGCTCAAACTGAAAACGGACACAGCCAGCACCTTCCAGGCCTTTAAAAGAACAGAAGTGAAGGTATGTGTTTCCCACACGAGCATTCTTACACAGCTGTAGATTACAGCTTCACTTTGACTTTTACTAATGAGAAAGAGCAGGCTGTTCACAGTACTTTGCTGTTAAAGCCACTCTGAATGAGGAAAATGAACAGGAAGTTGTTTCAGTTTCACACAGTTTGGCTGTTTGGTGCCGTTTGTTTTTTTCCCAACAAGTTTAATCTTTTCAGCGAGTGTGTAGTTTATTCTTTGTTGTCACACATTATGTAAAATATAAGAAATTATAACAAATGTTTTCTGCCTACAATTAAATGATCACTTCCTGTTGTGCTCACTCTTCTTAATTTCCTGCAGCCACCTGCCACATTAGCAGCCCCCACCAGCAGCTGCACCTCCTCCTCCAGCAGTGGCCTCACTGGTTGGGCTGCGTTCGGAGCCAAAACAAACCCGTCTCTTCCTGCTACCTCCAAGCTGGTTCCCTCAGGCCCAAGTGGGAGCAGCAAGACATTGACAGCTCCCTCTGCTCAGAAACCTGTGGGGTTGTCGGGGCTCACTGGAGCCAAGTCAGGACTCGGAGGAGCAAAGATTGCTGGGAACAGCAATGGAAATGGCTCCAGCCAGGTAACTCTGAAACCTCTTCCGCCTCTGACTCTGGGGAAGCAGAGTCTTAGCCGCTCATTGAGTGGGGATGGTCAGGGGAAAGGCTCCTCGGCCTCTGGGTCCAGCTCTCCAAGCAGTTCCCAGACAGCCACTGGAGGGAACGGCGGAAACAACGGAGGAGGCAATGGGAATGGATCAAAGGTTGCACCAGGTGACAAAGCACCCACCTCTCAAGAGTCCCAGCTTATCGCCATGAAACGTTTACACATGGTCAAGAAGAAAGCTGCACAGAAGAAAATGAAGAAATAAATTGTGACAGACAGGCAGACATGGATAGGAAGAGGTGGAAGTGTTGCAAAAATAGAAAATATCTATGAGTGTTTTAATGCTGGAGCGTCATGTTCATTCCTAAAGAACATCTGTGGCCAAACACCATCTAGTCACAAACTTGAACTGAACTGTTGTTAATGCTGCAGGACTTTGTGTGCATCTTCTCTCCTCACAAATGTAACTCGTGTTACTTTTTATCCACCTGTCATTAAATATCCTCTTCTTATACACTTACTGTGTAGTAAGTGGTACTTTTTAATGCAGGTCAATATATTCTACAAGTCCCAAGTCAGAACATGTTGAGACGGTGTAAAAAATGTCAATACCAACATAACTGAATTATTTTCATGTCTCATAAACTAATACAGTATTTTGTTCACAATGAAACATTAAACATATTGAATGCTTGAACTAAGAAACTTTACCATTTTTAGGACAAGTTAAGGTCCATTTGAATTTGGTGGCAGCAACACATTGCATTAAAGTTGGGACAGAGGCAGCACATGGCTGTAAATGGATTGTACTTATCTAGTGCCTTTCTATCTAATCAAGATACTCAGAGCTTTACAACTACAACAATATGTGCCCTCATTTACCTCCACACACATTCACACAGTACTCTACTACAAACCGGATTCTAAAAAAGTCGGGACACTAAACAAATTGTGAATAAAAACTGGATGCAATGATGTGGAGGTGCCAACATCTAATATTTTATTCAGAAT
>JARVGV010000861.1:31325873-31336363 GCA_031762435.1 Hypsolebias longignatus
TATACCGTATGGATGGATGATGGATGGGTGGTTGAAATAATAAGAATATAATACTAGATGGATGCATGATAGATGGATGGAGGGATGGATGGATGATAATAATAATAATAATAATAATAACACTAGTGATAATAATGATAATAAATATGATGAATGGATGGATGATGGATGGATGGATGACAGATGGATGGATAATACTGGATGGAGGGATGGAGGATGGATAGTAATGATAATAATAGTAATCATAATATAAATGATGAATGGATGGATGGATGGATGGATGGATGGATGGATGGATGGATGGATGGGTGGGTGGATGAAATAATAAGGATGTAATAATAGATGGTGGATGAAAGATGGATGGATGGATGGATAAAATGTATTTTTATTATTGTTGTTGTATTTAGTAGTAGTAGTAGAGTTTCACTATCTTGTTAAAAGTAGAGGTGATCACAGAGTGATGCATCTCTGTTGACAAGATGAGGTGTTGCTGAAAACACCTCATCTTGTCATTAAAATAAAACAAACTCTTGAGTCAAAGATGGCCATGAGCTGTAAACTAAATACTTTGTATGAATTGGACTGGTTTCAGGTTTTTAACTGAACTTTCCATTTAGAAAATAAGATAAGTTCTATTTGTTTGATTTGTTGAACATTTGTGTGGCAGGTTTGTTGATATGACAGCTGACTGTCTTCACAGCTGAAAAATCGGACAGAAACTAACTTGTGAAGTTGATTTGAGAACAAAAGTACAGTATTATATTTTAAAAGTGTCAGGGTTGTTTATAGTTTTTATAAAGGTGTCAAGCAAACCAGAGGCCAGTGTGAGTGACAGGCAGTGTCGGAGGAAAATGTTCTCTGAAGAACTCTGAGGAGCATCTACCTGCAGCTTTCGTAAAGGCTGCACCACTTCTCTGATGCACAGCTCCAAGTCGGTGAGGTAGTCCTTCTCAGTCTGCACCAGCTCCTTTATCACCTTGGCCCTGCGCTTCATCTTCCTCTCACGGACCTCCTCCAGGTCCAGGATGGGGGACGGGAGGGTGGACAGGTTGTGTGGCATCAGTTTTTCTAAAGGGGAGAAAACAAAGTCTGAAAATGAGCCTAAACTTATCTTCCATCTGGAGTACGGTGTATTTTCTAACTTCAGACCACATGCTACAATTTTGCTCTGTGGAATGACATTTAAAAGAAATAAACATATATCCTGCTTGATATCTGAGTAAAACTCAGTTTTTCATCCTGATCTAATTATTTCCAAGCCAGAGCCAAAAGGCCTCACTGAACATGGCAGTCAGGCTGACTCGTTCTGGGCTCTGAAGTCTGTTCAGTGATGAGAGATGCTTCATCGCTGCCTGATCCATGCCAAGCACCTCCTCCTCCTCCTGATGGAGGGACAGCAAAGAATAGGGAGACAGAGGAGGAGGAGGGAGGCAGAGAGGAGGCTCAGGTTACCAATCTGATAAGACTGCTGCATGCTCAGGCATCCCATCTGCTCCCACTCTGTGTCGGTGTAGTGTTAGCCAAATACAGTATCTCATAAAGTGCTGTTCAAATGTTTGTGAAACACCCAGAAAGTGGATAAATAACAGTCAAATCTAATGAACTCAGAGCTGTCTGGACCTCAGTACAGATGTGGAGCTGATGTTTAGTGTGGTAATAGCTGACAGTCAGTCTCAACACATCCTCCAGCAGATCCTGTGAGATCCTACAGTAAATGTTGTTTTGAAGGATAACCAATGAAGACGTGGTTCTATCTCCTCATCAGAAGATGATCTCGGTTTGTTTAAGGTGGCGGGTGACATGAATCCCAAAACTGACTGTCTTACTTAGATCTTGTTTGGAACAGGGGAACAAGAGAAGTGGAGCTGTGCATTCTGTTCACGGTGTGAAAGGAGACAAACTGCAGATGGGTTGGCTGCAGCTCAGCAGGACGGATGGTTCTGGTTCTGCTCACATGATGAATGTGAGCACAATGCAGGCTGTGTTCACCTGTGAGGAACTGATCTGCCTCTCCCTGCAGCAGGATGACCTCCCAACACTCAAATTAACTTCAGCATTAAACTTTTACTAAAACTTCGAAACATAGAAAAGTCATGAAGGGAAACACCTTGACTGTCCTTCATATCTGAGATAATTTATATTATATATTCACATTTTTTATAATTCATATTTTAGATAATTCATATCTTGATGCCAGTTTTAATCTGGTAACACATCATGTGTTCAATAACTGGCTTTTAAACAGTTTAAATCAGAGATTTGTCCTCTTCAGTTCAACTTAATTCAGTGAAAACCAGATTGTTCAAACTGTATTCTGCATAATAAACTTTATTAAACAACTTTCTTGCACTAACTTTAATGTTTTCATGTACAAACACAACTATTCAAATAGTAAATTAACTTAAATGTGCTTTAAAGACTAGCACAAGCCTGCAGTTTAAAGGTCTCACAACCAGTTTATCATAATTTTTCTGCCTTTTCTTTCATTTTTTAAACTATCTCACATGTTTTAAATCCTGTTTTGATTCTTCTTTTAATTTTCAAACAAAGATGAAGCAGAGCTGACTTCAATCTCAAGTTCATACCTTTTGATCAGGTCCACTGCAGATTTTGAGGTCTGCTTTAGAACAATTATCCTCCTGACCAGTGTTGGTTTGTAAAGAAGCTGTTTATTAATAGTTTGCTGTCAGAACTTGCTGTTATATTAGAGTTTCTATCAAAATAACAGTCTTTACGGCTCGGACTGCAACACAAGGTCAAAAGCTGATCGTTCAACCCACGTTCTTATCTTTTGGACAGAGGTTGTCCAAATATGCCTTTGCTGACTGCAGTCAAACACTCACCGCTCGTACCAGTTTAAAGTCATCACAACTGTTGAGATATAAAAATAAAATTAAAAAAACACAACAAAATATTTTTCTTATTTCTAAAACAATCCGAGGTCATATCTGTGGAGGTGATTCAATGAGCACTGCAACTCAATGCTGCTCCAAGACTTCTATGGAGACAGAGTGAACAATCAATACCTTACCTGTTGTAGAAAGCTCTTTAAACAACATCAGTTTGGGAAAAGGAAATGTTATTCTGAGTTGACCGATGAGCTAATGGCTAGTAGCAGCCTGAACATGATTCTGTTGTGAGCAGATATGTATGAAAACAGTAGCTTATGGGTAAGAAATCAGCAGCATGGATAATCAGCAATAATAATAATAATAACAATAAATTTTATTTATAATGCACTTTACATACTCAACGGATCTCAAAGTGTCAAATCTCCAATTAAAGTTGCATTACAGTGATTTTTCTGGTTAGGGATTCATGAGCCTAACAGCTTCAAGGTAGAAGCTGTTCCTCAGTCTATTGGTTCTGCACAACCTCCTGCCTGAGGGGAGTGGGGCAAAAAGTCAGAAAACTAATTAAATATTCCCAGTAAAATATGTAACATTCAGATGAAAAGCTGTGCAGTCTGAAGAGACATGATGATGAATTACCATTTTTATGAATGACTCTCAGCTACCACCACATAAGATTTTACTTAATTACTGTACTTTCTTAGAGTTTCATTAAAAGCCATATGGTGGTTCAGAAACAAGCAACAATGTTACCATCCACCATTTGCCTTTAGGTGGAAGGCAAATTTAGATGAAAATGCTTTCAAGTATTTGTTTTACGACCTGCGTTAAACACAAGGAGAGGTCTTGAAACAAATTAAAGACAGAGAGACCTTTCTAGGAGTGGAGAAATACTTATATATTTATTTAAGCTTTATTCATCCAGGTTAGTCAATTGAGAACTTGTTTTCATATATAACTAGATAAATTGCATTTCCTGTGAAAACAGTATGTTTATTGCTGAAGAACTTGTTGAAAAACTGCTGAAATTGGCTAAAATACATGCTGAAATGAAAGAAAAAGCCTGAATTATCAAAAGAAAGCAGAAAGAACACATATTTGCTGAATTAGGTTCAAATAATCAGAAATGAGCACAAGGAAATTAGATTTAAAAAAAAGGGCTGAAATTAGTAAAATAAATAAATAAATGAAACAGTGTCTAAAAGAACTACCAGTAGGAAGTGGAAAGAGCTGAAACGATCTTAAAAGAATAAAAATAAAAATGAAAGTGGAATTAGCTGAAAAGGCTAAAATTAGCATAAAACAGTAGCTGAAATATCAGAAAAGGTTGAAACTAGCAGAAAAAGTTAAAACTAGCAGAAACAGCTGAAAGGAGCATAACAAGCTTAAATTAGCATAAGTACCGGTAGTTAATTATGTTGAAAGTACTAGAAATTGCCATGAAAAACATGAATTAATCTCAAAACAGCTTAAATTAGCTACAAAATGCTAAATGTTAACTGAAAATGTATAATAAGATTGTTTCCAGAAAAAAGCAGAAAAAACACATGCTTGCCAAATTAGGCTGAAAGAAGCAGAATTATCACAAAAAAGTGGAAATTATCTTAACAAAAACAAAAAACCCAACTGAAATTAGCAAAGAAAAACAGCCTAAAAGTAGCTAAAAAAAAAAGGCAGAAACTTAAATTATCAGAAGGAAGTGGAGAGAACACATTTTTGCTGAATTAAGCTGAAAAGTGTTGAAATGCATGCAAAGAAGTGCAATTAACTAAAAAAAAAGCTAAAATTGCATAAAACAGCTAAATAGTAGCTGAAATAGCAGATGAAGCTGAAACTTGCAGACTGAAGCTGAAAGAAGTTGAACAAGTTGCAGAAATAACTTAGAAGAAGCACAAAAATGTTGTAGTTAGCAGAAAGATCCTGAAAGGACCACAGAATTATTTAAAAAACAGACACAATTAGCAGGAAGTAGTTGGGAAAAAGTTTACATTTGCAGAAGGAAACCAAAAGAAGCTGAAGCAGAACAAAATATTAAAGGAGCAGTAAAAGGTTATAAACAGATCTAAAGTTTTCAAGGATGTAAAATGAGCTCAATTTATTTTCTATGAGACAAAAAGCAGCAGAAAAGGCTAAATATTTCAAAAAGCTATAGGTGCACCAATACTAAAAGTCATACCAGTATTGTCCTGAATGAGCTGAACGTTTTGATTTATAAGTTGTTAAAATAACGCAAAAATTGTGGAATGAGAAAGATGCTGAAAAATATACAGAAGAAAAATTGATCACAATAGTGTGAATGCTTCATAAACATTCACACTATAACGATTTGTGTGTGTCTGTGTGTGTTTGTCTGTTTGTGTGATGTGCTAGTAAATGATTGTCTGAACTGTTTCAGATTTGAGCTGCAGTAAATGTTGGACGAGCTGCTGTCACGTTGCCATGGCTCTATGAGTTAGGAAGAGAATAAAACCTGTTTGACAAGCAGATGAGAACACAGTGTGCGGGGCTGCAGCTCATATGTTTCCTCCTTCAGTGAAGTCATAGTTGTGTCAATATTTGCATCAGTAATACCCGTGTAAATATGAAATAGTGCTCATCAGGTGAGAGGGAGGACAACAGTTTACTGACAACAGCTGTGTGTGTTATGATCAACTCTCTGTGCCTGCCGTCATACAGGCACCACGGGAAAACAGAAAGTGCAGAAGGAGCAGAGAGTTTGAGGTAAACAGAGCTGCTGCTGATGAAGCAAACGTGTGGGAATGATCTTCAAAACCTAGGAACTTTTAACTCTTGCTTTTTGTAACTTTTAAACTTCATTTATTTTCTTAACAGAAATCAGTTCCTTCAATGCATTGTCCTTTTTGAAATCGGCTTTAGGATATTGGTTATACCAGGGGTGTCAAACCCACTTTTAAAAGTGGGCCTAAATTAAAACCTTTTTCAAACTAAGGGCCGGCTTCAGAATTTACATTAACTCAAGTTAGACACCCGACATCTTTTTTTTGGTTGCAGGTTCCTCAACAAGAGTTTGATTGGTCTCTTTGATCTTATCTGTTGTGCATTTGACATCATAATCAAAGATTACTGAAAAAAAATTTTCAAGTGAAAAAGGTATTTTACATTTAAAACAACATCTTGGGGGCCAGATAAGATGTGAACAAGGGCCACATTTGGCCCCCGGACCTTGAGTTTGACACATATGGGTTGTACTGTTATATTGTCTTCAAATGATGCTTGACCTCTTTTAGCATTTAGCTAACATTTTGCATCTTTTAGCTTTAGTCTAGCGTTTTACTACATTTAGCCAGCCTTTTGCCACCATTGTTTTTTAGCTGGTATTTTCCTCATTCCAGTGTTGGGCCTCAGTTCTCCCCCAGCCCTCAGCAGTCACAGTGTATTTTCACAGGAAACAGTTTTTCCATGTCAAGTGGATTGTTGATGATGAGGAAGGTGAGGAACAGGAGTCACAGGAAAGCCAACATACTTTGGAGCTTTCATGGTTTAAATACCCCCCCCCCCCCTTCTCCATTATGTCATGATGCCTGAAGTGCAGCATTCCCGCTCCCTGAGTGCACTCGAGGACTGGACAGGTACAGCCAGTTTGTCACACATATGAATGTGTGTTAAAATGAACAAACTGTGTCAGCAATTATTGTCATCTCTTTTTTTTTACAGCCCATTTCTTTTATAATCAGCTCTTTCTTCATGGATATGACACTTGGTTTCCCTGTGACACTAGTTCTACTCTTTCTTCTAAAACGGGCACAAAATGTTCGGAAGTTCTTTTCCCACATGTTTGTGCCATCTCCGTCTTGTTTACCAGCTGGTCCAGTGCACTTTTAAAGGGCCTCTCCTCTGAGCCTGAGTTCGGGGCCCAGTTTGCATATGTGGCTCCATCCCCTGAGGGAGGAACCAACTCTACAGTAACACACCAGGTGACCAGTGCAGACTGGCACACACTGTTCCCCTGAAGACACACACCTGCTGCACTCACAGCCCGTCAGCTGGTGACACTATACATTCTCCTTGTGTTGGAAAGAAGTTGAGCTCGTTTGTCGAACCGAGTGTCGGCTTATCATGTGTTTCAGTTGTTGCCATAGCTTTGACACCTGGGAACATCATTGGCTGCTGTACCTTTAAGTTTGGCGCTGTACTCCGTCTTATCAGACTGACTCCTCCTCACCAGTGTCCCCAGGTTGATGTCACCTTTGGCTATGTCTTCAGCTACAATAGTGTCCGTCTTCCTCCTCTCCAGGTAGCGAATGAACATGGGACGGTTCCTCCTTTTTATCACTTTCTCCTTCTCCTTCTCGGACCCGCTGCCCTCCTTGGGATCCATGGTGCTCCTCCTGTGCTCTCAGGTTGATGAAGAAGAAAAGAAGTGAAGAAAGAGAAAGAGGGACAGAGAGAGAGAGACAGAGAGAGAGAGGAGGAGAGATAGAAAGAGAGAGAGAGCCTGGGAAGTGCAACAGGTGTACTATTCACTGTACCCTGACTGCAGCTCTGTACAGGTAACACAGCTCCTCCCTGAGTCTACCTGTCATGGAGGCCACACCCCTCAATGCTCTGCTCTGCTTTCTTCCCTTCAGGCCATCTCATCTGTCCTACAAAAGGAAGTGATGCCTATGAATTGATAAAGTCTGACACTCCTTGCCTCTTAAACGAGATAAGTGTCCTGGGAAGCATCGAGCGCTCACAGACGTGCAGCCTGACAGGAAGTAAAAGCAGGTAGTCATGCAAATGTCCTGGCTGTAAATCAAGACATGCAGCACTGAATGAGTGCATTTACCAGCATTTCACACAAGTGCAACAAACAGGCTCACCAAGCCTTAGGCTACATAAACTAACTAAAGGGTAGAGTGATTAAAAGAAAAGTCAGATCTGGTTGGACCTTTACAAATATGCACAACAACACAACTTCTGGCGTGAATAATAAAAAAAAAACAAAAACTGTTACCTGTCAGCATAATGAACAGGTGTCTTTCCTCTTCCTGTTGTTTTTATTCATTTCTTCACCCATCTTGTTTATGTAAGTCAGGGATCTCTAAACATAGGTGGGCCAGAACTGTAGATGAAAGGACTCACAGGAAAGAAAAATCTGAATTTAAGAAGAAAAAAAAAATTAAATGTGATTTTTTTTCCTACCCATTTTTAACAACTTGAACTATATTTTGAAGAAAGGTTAAAAGTGTAGTTAACATTTTTGTAGATCCAGAACATTAGGAGCCTCATAAACAATCTTTTTATTTATTTATTTATTTTAAGAATTTAATTTATTAGATTTTTTTGTGGACTATTATTTGTTTTCTTGTGCTTGGAAAGTAAATTTTTAATTATTTTCAGAGACAAAAGCCTAAAATGAATAACTTTTCTTTAAAAAAGGGAGAACTTCAGTCCCCCGTTCAGACTATGGATGGCCCAAAAGGGTCACCAGGGGCAGAGGGAAGGTGATCCAGAAGAGGTGAGTATTGTTGGAGAGAGAAACAGGTAAAAGGTGTTCAATAGTTTTTCATCCAGGTTGATGTTCCGTAGTTGCAGGAACAAAATGGTGACGGGGCGAGATCACAATGAGGAAGGAGGTCTTAGAAGACTCAGAGGAGCAGGACTTAAAATCACAAGAAAAATCACAAGGTTAGTCAAAGTTTTCAAGGAATAAGTTTACTGGCTGTCCATTAGTTACCATGACGTATCATAATGTTCCAGCGTAGGAAGAACATCTGGCAGGAGTTTAAATACTCAACAGAGCAGTTTTTCCAGATCAGGTGCAGGTGTTCAAGTTCAAGTTCAATAATCTTTATTATCCCCAAGGGGCAATTTATTTCACAGTCAGTAGGCACATAAAACATCATAATAGACAAGACATTGAGACATTAAAATAACAGTACAGAAATCATCATTGTTCAGTGAGAAGCTTGAGCTCTACAGGGATGAATAAGTTTTTCAGTCTGTTTGTTCTACATCTGGGCAGCAGATACCTGCGTCCAAATGGAAGCAACCTGAACTTACCATGGAGTGGGTGATCAGGATCTGCCAGAATCAGCCTGGCCTTGTTCACTGACATCACCTTGTATCATCGAGGTTCTGTAGGGCCATGCCAGTAGTTTTGCTGCACATCCCGACAACCCCTGAGTTTGTTCCAGTTCTTACATGTCAAAAGGCCAAACCAATAGATGAAGGTGAAAGTTAAAAGAGACTCAATAAAGCATTAATAAAACATTCTCATAAAAATAGGATCAACATTAAAACCACAGAGCTTCTGATAAAAATACATTTCCCTGGTGAGCCTTCTTACAAAGTGAGTTCACATGGGAGTCAAAGGTCAGTTTGTCACAGAGAACACTTTCCAGATATTTATATTAATGCACCACCTCAACAGTCTCATCTTTAAAGACCACATGAGTGGCAACTGAAGAGTCTTTTCTGAAATCAATGACTATCTCCTTTGTCTGAGAAACATTTAGCTTAAAAAAGGAAGACTCACACCATTCAGTGAAGTCCCTGACCACAGGCTCAGGGTCTGGATCACCACTGCTGAGAAGGGACAGGATGACAGAGTTATCAGTAGACTTTAAGATGTGACACTGTGGATACTGGCTGCAATAATTGTTTGTATATAAAATAAACAAAAGGGGTGAAACAATACAGTCCTGAGGGGAATGACAGAAGGGAATCAGAGAGAGGTGTGGAGTGGTGGAAGATTATGAAGAACAGCAGATGTGGAGAAAGTGATTATGGCTGGAAACCTGGGAATGCCACAGCTGCATTTTCATCTTTTTTGTTAGTCACGGTCGATTAGTTGTGGTGTCAATTTTAAATTGGATTGGCTTCAAAAGTTAACAGGCCCTAAATGTTCAAGCACTGATTAATTTCATTGAATGTGTTCAGTAATTAATGGTATATTTTGCTAACAAACAGTTTTACAGACACGTAAAAAGATTATTCACCTTCTGTTGATAAATAAAATAATAACCAATAATTTGTTGTGTTCTGCATCTTCCTGCTGCAGTTCTTCTAGGTCACAAGGAAGAGTTTGGACTTGAATATACCCCAGCAGGAAATTGTCCACCTGCAGGAGGCGTGACCAAACAGGGTCTGGGCTGATCAGACAAACCTACTGGGCCATCAGCAGGGACCCAAGTCACTAATGTGTCATTAAAGGTTGACCCTGGATAATCTTCACGTATCACTCATCCAACAACACTCTCATGTTTCAGGATGGCCCAAACCAATTTAGATCTAAAACTCACTGGATGGTCCAAACCAGTTAGATCTAAAACTCACTGGATGATCCAAACCAGTTGGATCTAAAACTCACAGGATGGTTCAAACCAAGTTAGATCTAAAACTTGCAGGCTGGTCCACCCCATATAGATCTCTCTAACCTTTGAGCTGATCTACTTTATTGAACCAGGTCAATCTTTTACAGTCCAGTTTGGTAAAACTTTTCCAGTGGTGGGATGTAACTAAGTACAAGTACTTTCTTATTGTACTTAAGTACATTTTTCATGTATCTGTACTTTACTTAAGTAGAATTAAATGTGGATATGTTTATTTTTACTCCACTACATTTTACATGAAGTATCTGTACTTTCTACTACACTACATTTTTATAATGTGTTGAGTTACAAGTTACATTCA
>JARVGV010000861.1:31340433-31351784 GCA_031762435.1 Hypsolebias longignatus
GTCTTAAATTTGATTCATACTGGCCTTAAAAAAGTCTTAAAAAGTCTTAAATTTGAGTTGTTGAAACCTGCAGAAACGCTGGTCTCAGTATATTGAACAAAGTGCTGTTTGTCAGACACACATTAAAATTGGCACCAACATCCCAGTAGCAAATTCATTCGTTTAACTACAAAAACAGCACCTGCCTTCAACATATGACTCACTGACAATTCACAAAAGTATTTATACAAAATAAAATTTTTACAGTAAGTTGAATGCTGCTATAAATGGTAAATGGTAAATGGAGCTTACTTATATAGCGCCTTCCAGCCCCCATGAGAGGCCCCAAATAAATAAAGACAACATTCCTTTAACGATTGTGTAAAAGCTTAAAATGAATTTTTAAATTCCTAAACATTGTATGTTCAGATATAAAATGTTAACATACTTTTTATATACTTGAATGTTTCTGTTCAGTGCCCTGAGATGACGTCTGTTGTGACTTGGCGCTATATAAATAAACTGATGAATTGAATTGTTCCCAGATTGCAACAAAGGAAGCTCTGAACCCCATCAAACAAGACATGAAGAAAGGCAAGCTCAGATATGTGGCCAACATCTTCCCACATAAAGGCTACATCTGGAACTACGGCGCACTCCCACAGGTCAGGACAGGACACACCTGTGTCAGATTTATGGCGTTGGTGGGGGTCTTTGTTGTAAAAGGTAGAATTCCCTAATTATTCATCTGTACTCTTCCTTTTAATGTGTGGTGTTACTTCCCTAACATTAAAGCCATAATAATTGGTAACATACACAGTTTTAATTTTTATGATTAGATTTTTTTTAATCTGTGATTTAAAAACCACTAAATATGCATCTTTCTCTGCCAGATGTTTACCAGATCATTTGTAATAAATGAGTAAAATCAAAAGAGTCATGTTTTGTTGCCAACAATAATGAGTTGTTTGTTTACAGCCGCGTAAACTTCAGATGACTCATCAGATACTGAATCAGTAAAATAATCTCTGGATGTAAACAAAGTCCGACACGACACGTGGAAATCTAAAAGTTTTTTTTTTTTTTTAATTCTGAGAAAAAAAAAATTAATAATAATAATAATAATAATAAAATCAGTGAGGACGAGAGTGGACAGATGTCCTCATGTGAGGGGAAATCCAGCATCAAAGCTAAAGTTAAAATCATAAATCGGGCTGTGAAGAGATGATCTGAACCACTGATCCCATAATTGTAAACAAAGGGGAGGAATATCCTGATGCATGCTCAAAGGGAATATTTGTTATTTTTACAAAAAGCCCTAATTACTTAAGTTAATCCTCTAAAAACGTATCAAATAATACATAAATCTTGTTAGAAGCATAAAAATTCAAATAAAAACACAGAAACTGCATTTTAACACCTCCTTTCGTGTCATTTTATCATCTCTGTCACTGACGGACAGTTAACCCCATCTTTTAATTTTAAAGGTTTATTTAAGACACACTTCCTATTCCGTTCTGTTTATGTGCGTTTTAATATCGTCACGTTTTTTTTTGTCCTGAAATGTTGAACTTCTTGTGCGCTTTTGAACTTTTTCTCGGTAAAGACATGGGAGGACCCAAACTGCGAGGACAAAGAGACAAACTGCTGCGGAGACAACGATCCGATTGATGTTTGTGACATCGGCACTCAGGTACGTCCATCAGAACTCCACACTTCTCTGTCTGAACAATTAGGTCTCTCTTGTAAATGAGTCCCCGAGACTCAGTGGGATTAACCTGTATAAATAAAGGTTGAATGAATTCATCTGTTCATATTTGTTCCTGATCCATTCCTAAGGTGTGCTGTCCGGGTCAAGTGATCCAGGTAAAAGTGCTGGGCATCTTGGCGATGATTGACGAGGGAGAGATGGACTGGAAGGTCATTGCTATCAACGCTAAAGACCCAGATGCTGCAAAGCTGAATTGTGGGTGTTCTATTCACTATGAATCTGTCAAAACTTTCCATTTGCAGTCTGACATAAGTCTTCTCAGAAGTTATTGTCACCTAAATCTGTATCTTAAACTGTATGCTTGACAAAAACAACCTGCAGTAAGAAACCAAAGCAAATATGAGATGAGATGATGGTTTTACTGACCCGTAACAACTCTTAATCTCATCCCTACTTCATGAAGTAACTATAAAACAGTTGGACTTCATGGAGTTTCTGTGCAACATTAAACATCCCGTGGAGTTTTTATTGTCAACATGGTTTTGTTTATATTTATGGAACAGACTCTGTGTTTAAGGCCTTTCTTGGTTCTTGGTTACCATAGTTGTTTTCCATTGTGGCTGTTTCTTAGTATTTCAGATCTGGTTTAATACAAACTGTCCTTAAAGGTTTATACATTAAGTGTAAATGTAAAGATGATTATATTTTTTGATCCCTAGTTTCTTCATTTAAACATTTTTTTTCTGGTCAGGCATAGAGGATGTCAGAACGACCCGTCCAGGTCACTTAGAGGCCACTGTCGACTGGTTCAGGAAGTATAAAGTGCCCGATGGAAAACCTGAGAACCAGTTTGGGTTCAATGGACAATTCAAAGACAAGGTGAGTTTCCATTGAAACAAAACCAAAAACCTGACAGCAGGTGATCCCAGTCCATGGTGTAGCTGTTCGTTGGGACTAAAACTGAATGGGCTGCGATTATTTAGTTGAAAAATTGAACCAGTTGCTCTCTGCTGACAGGACTTTGCAGTTCAGATCATTAACTCCACCCACAAGCACTGGAAAGCCCTGGTACAGAAACAAACCAATGCTGGAGGCATTGAGTGGTAAATGAGAACTAAAAACATCTGCTGCCTGTTTGATCTGGTTGCTAGTTGGAAACTGACTTCTTTTTTTTTATTGTTCAGTAAAAACTTGTCCTGCTGCGACAGCCCCTTCAGATGTGATGAAGACGAGGCCAGAGGAGTTGTCCACTCGGTCAGAACTTTTCCTACAAACACAGCTCTGATTCCTATCATCAATCACAGTAACAATAATTAGATGTATTTTTTCAGGCTCCTGTTTTTGGCAGTGCCCAGCCCGTGTCGTCAGAAGGTAAACACACATTGATTAAAGCATGAAGATGACTTTCATCATATTTTAATGCTTTTAAATGTTTCTCTGAACTGTCCCCAGTGGACAAGTGGCATTTTGTGTGAAGCCGTCAGCGTTCCTGTCAGGACGTCTCTACGTTGGTGGAAAGTCCTCAGTTGGTGCTGCTGGTGGGTTTATTTTTTTTAATAAACTGTTTCAAAGAACAAAACCCGACACACACAGACTGTCAGCAGATAACTCTTTTAACATTGGACAGGAGGGACTGTAAGGCAGGAATCTGACTCTACACCTGAAATCAGGTTCATCCTGCAGTAACGCACTGTTTGTCCAACCTGTTTCTGTTGTTTGGTGAAATAAAAACATTTTGAACATATTCTGTCCCATTTTATCTGTTCTTGGACAAACAGCTTCAATATATAGGCTATCATAAACAGTGACTCAGAATAAGCCATGAAAGTGTTTTAAATAAATATAAGTTTTATTTAAAAAAAAACAACACCCACATATAAGCAACATCAGGAATGATACAATAAACAGTTTTCAGATCACCTGCATCCAGTACATTACAATACTTATAGTATTCACACCATCCTTTATTCTTTTTTTAGCATACCAAACTGAGAGAACTTAAGCCCTAAACAGAAACTTTTTTTAAGTTTTTAATCAAGCATTAGTGTCTAACTGAGCTTAACCTTGGAGCTGAGTGCAGGAAATGCACACATTGAGTCAGAGGAGGTCATTCAAGTAAGGCTGAAGCATCTTCAAGTATGGCTATGCTTTTAACCCGCTTTCCTATTACAGCTTGCTACTGTAGCTGGGTCCTGTACAAGCAAATTAATTTTATATCATGTAGGTGTATTTTACAAAACGAGTTCATCTAATGACTGAGCTACAATACGTCTAGAACTGTAAACAGAGAGTAGATATTTACAGAAACATTCCCATTATTCCAGCTAATGTCTCTGTTAATTTGGAAAACTAAAGTTTTTTTTTTTTTTTTTTTAGTTTTGAAAGACAACAAAAAGCCCAACATGAATATCAAACAATGAGTTATACTCCTGCAATACAAATTCTTGGTATGTACAGTGTAACATAATTTATATTTTTTTTACCACGTATATTTTTTAAATAAAACCTTTTGCAATTTTTTTTTATTACAAACTTCCTACAAAAGAACTGAAGTGCTTTCATAAAGTTAATATGTGAAGGAAAGGTGTGTCGTTACATGAATTTGATGATTTCTGTTATCATTTAAATGGAATAGAAAGAGACATAATGAACTATTTAGTGGCTATAAATAAACTGGACTATACACGGTCACAAAGGCGTACAGCTAAAGTCCTTGCCTCAAACAGATTAACTTAGTTCATATCATTCCCTTTAACTCGACTCAGTGCATATTTGTTCCAACTACATTTGAAAGAACATCCTTAACACAAGTAAAAAAACAACAGATGGCATCTTTTCCCCACAAAATCCCAATTTTCTGCGTGAACTAAATGAAACAAAAATGTTTTAGGGATTCAGGATGTAAAGATGAGGCCCTGAATGTGAAAAATACTAAACCATGAATGCAGCTTCAGAAGATGCACATCAAATTAGTTGAACATGTCCCTGATTTTACAGTAATATCAAAGTTCAAGTAGTACTTTCATTGCAAACTGAAAGTAAAAATGTGAACTTTTATGCCTTCTGGTGACTGAAGCTTCAACTGTTAATATTTTGAAAGTAATTTACACATGCGAAAAGATCTGTAAAAACAAACGTCCTATTGTCCAGCTGGTTTTGAGGTATATGATATGGGTGTACTATACATTATTTAAAAGCCTTTTGACTGCCCAAAGAGTCTCTTTAATAATATGTTTTTAGTAGGCTGAGTAGCACCACGTGAAATAATCAGCTGAAACTCAAAGAAGTACAACATAAAATCTCTAAATCCATCATTAAAATTAATTTACTGTACAAATCTCCCCTCGTTATCTGTGTTAGATTACATTAGTAAAATATGGCAGAACAAGCCAGCTGCCCTCTGAACCTGACACTGAACTTACCCTGTTTTATGTCTCTCAGTGTATTAAAATCACAATATTTGAGCACTACAGACATAAAACTAGAAGTATTCACAAGGCAGGGTATTTTGAGAACCTGCTGTAAGGAACTGTAAAAAATCTTGCTGACAATAAAGTAAACCAGGTCAAATAACCCCCTTTTTTTTGTTTCATAATGTCTAAAAATGCACCGTACGAATGGCTCAATGTTACAACAGAACAGCATCTGCATAAGTGATAAAAGCACCAATAAAATGACAGTTTTATAAAATGACGTTTTGAGTACTTAAAACATTGTCATGGATTGTAAATACAAAACCTTTAAAAAAATTTATAACCTGATTTTTTTTTAAAGTTATTCCAAAACATTTTTTTTTTTAACGATTCAAAAAGTGCTTCAGAAACACTGACTTTTCCACAACTCTGATGCTCATGACAGAACAGATATGATATAGTCAGTGTCCTGTTCACAGAAGTTAAACGAGTGTCACTCCTAGCGTGTATTATGGTTTTAGTGTAAAGGCATTTAAACTGAAATAAATGGTAGAAGCACCGACTTTAGCACCATGACTGTTGTTGCTTACAAACTCAGTGTTTTTTTGTTGTTGTTGTTTTTCAAAATATCCAAAGTTTTGTAAGAAAAATGAAATCACAACAAATGAAACTTTGTTTCCAGCTAAAATAGATCCTCATCAATAAAACTGAAAGCACCACAGAATTATTTTTTTTTGTATGTTGCAAAGTTGCTAATTTGAAAAAAATACATCCTTTGTAGGTTTAACAAGTAAAGCTTGGCTGTGAAAGAAGTGTAAGACCTGATGTAAGAAGTTCTTTATGTCCCATCACAGGTCTATGTTTGACTATGTAAGGGCTGTTGATGGGGCTCTGATGGACATGGTCAGGGGAAGGGGTTGTTTTCTACACAAACTGGTTGTAAGGCCCTGTGACCTTGGTGAATGCATATGGGGTTGTTATGGCATATGTGTTAGTTGTGCATGATGAGGATCCTTCCATGAGTGCCTTAATAAAACGCTTGTACGGAGGTTCTCCAGTGGTCTCTGATGATTCAGAATGCTCACGCTTCACCCCCTTTTTACTGCCCTTGCTGGGGGTCCCCTCACCACCATTCCTTTCTGCCTCTTCCTCTTTCTCTCGAGCCTTCTCTGCCATCTTAGCTTCCCACATTGCCAACCCATGCTTTGCCTCATTCAGATTCTTATGCTGGTAGAAGACTAAGGAGATGCGTGTTGGGTGGTTTCGATCGGGATTTTTAAGAGGTGTTGTAGCATGGAGCTCCCGTTTTGCACACTCAATGAGGACTGAGCCATGACTTGGTGCCACAGCAACACCACCGATGTCAGGATCTAAGAAATTGTGCTCGTTGTCTGACCACATTTCAGGCTTTTGTGGAGTTGTTGGTGTTTGTGGCATTCCAGGCTCCTGCTTAATAATGGAGCTCAAAACTCCCCCGTTAGGCTGACCCAGACCTGATTGCATTTCAGGGTTTAAACACCCAGTACTAAGTTGAGCGGAGAGCATTTGTGGGCCAGGCATACCTGTCTCTGTCTTGATTTGCATATGGAAAGGAGCTTGGCCCGGGGTTAAGACATGTGGGCTTGGTTGCAGATATGGATTGGGGTATTCTCCAAACTGATTACCTTTGCTTACAGCAAGTGTGTAATCAATTTCTCCATGGGCAGAGGGTGCCCTTAAGAGGGGGTCAATAAACTGAGTCCTGTTAGGACCACCTGGGCCATAATGTGTCATTGGATGAGTTGGTCGTATGGCATTGTAACCGTTAAATTGTAAACCTGTTTCACTGTAACTTGGTGGATAATTGACATCAAAACGATGTACACCATACTGTTGCTCTGAGTACAGTGTTGTTTGCTGTTGTCCATACATATCTGGGTGCTTTTGGCTTGAAGCATAAAGTGGGTGGAAGTTGTCAGTGGGCATTCCCCCATTACACTGATGGCTTGGGTATGGACAATTTGACCCATTAATGTAGGAGTTTGGTACATGGAACGTAGAAAGGTATGGGTTAGCTGGTGAAGGTGGCTGAGGGTTAAACATGCCTGGCTTGGAAGTGCTTGGAAAAAGTCCAGAATGATTGGAAAACCTTGCAACTGCTGCATTTGTTGGGGCAGGGAATGGAGGAAATATGCTCTTGTGCTTTTGTTGCTGTATTTGTTGTGATTGAGCCCCAAGAGGGCAACCTGATTGAAGAGATGGTCCCACAGCACCTAAAAAACAAAATCCAGTCATATTTCTTTACCAATCCATTGTTCTTGTTTATTTTTTGCCTTAGGTGCTCATAAAAACATTAACAAAACTAAAATACAATTTATAAAGCGTAGCTTTAAAAGGTTACTCTACCTGCCAATAGAGTGCTTGGAGCAGTATTTTCATAAGTGCCTGCTTTTGACTTGGCCTGGAGAGCCTTTTCTGCCTTATCATTAGAGCTTTCCAGCGTGGCATTCTTGTTGGCGGCTGCCTTTTTTGCATCTAGCTTCTTCTGCCGGCAAGACTTGGCAGGCTCTGCAAGCATGCGCACCTGGCGACGGAAGGCACTGAGAACTTGGATGGCCCCAGTCTTTATTTTTTCCTGCTGGCCCTCCTCACTTCCAAATTCATCAGTGTTAGAGGGCTTATAAAGAGGTAAGACATGAAGCTGCTCATCCTCTGGTATCTTTCCAATTTCTCGATTATCTTCCCTTGTTAATGTACAAACCTGGAAAAGGAAGTGAATACCGTTTTAAGGTATAGGGTTGATGGTAAACGCCTAGTCTATTTTATTGTACCATTTTGTTTATAATTTTATTAATGTTGTGCAATTTGAGTGTCTCTGAATCACTTCTATTCCTGAATAAAAAGGCATTCATATAGCAGTAGTTCAGTCATCCAACATGGCTAAACTCTGTCTACACAATTTTCATAAAATTATTTGGGTTTTTGAAGTGAGCTGTATAACACAGAAAACTGCTGTCTCAAATGTCTTTATAACAAAGATACAAAATTTAATTTAAAGCCAGATTTTACCTGGCTCTGCTTTATTTTTTATGACGAAAGGGAAATAAGAAAAATGCTTATTTTCAATGTTCAGCTTACCACAGTGCTGCCACCCTGCATGTTGTGGACGTCT
Source organism: Hypsolebias longignatus (assembly GCA_031762435.1). Taxonomy (NCBI): domain Eukaryota; kingdom Metazoa; phylum Chordata; class Actinopteri; order Cyprinodontiformes; family Rivulidae; genus Hypsolebias; species Hypsolebias longignatus. Next base: position 31,348,688 of record JARVGV010000861.1, read on the forward strand.
CTGTGAGCATGGGCACAAAAGTCCATACAAGCAGTGACCCCTGAGAATGGACGACCCTCCATGTGTCCCAAACGACAATCTGGTGCTCTATGCTCATATTCCACCTGTGACCAGAAAAAATAAGGCATAAGCAAACTCAAAAGTTCACTAAATGCTACAAATCCTGTCACCTACAGGGATGGAAGTAATGAATTAAAAATACATTACTGCAATTAAGTAGATTTTTTTGGGCACTTGTACTTTTATGAGTATTTCTTTCAAGTGTAATTTTACACATACTTGAGAACAATTTAGACCATGTAATCTACTTTTCTACTTTTAAAATCAGAAGTTGCTACTGAGTACGGCAACAATTTGTATTAAAATTTAAACCGTACTTCATCTTTGTAGTCAGTAAGGCTCTCAGATAGCGAACGTGCCAATTGCCTATGATGTAAGCAAAGGACAACTCTGTAAAGTAGAGAGTTATTATGGACTGAAGATTTGGAGAAAAAGCCAAAATGGAGACAGAGGACAACACTGTCAACAGAGAAAATGACGAGGTAAAGGCTGAGGACAAGTGCTCGTGGCCATACTTGGAGGAATTTTTCATGTACAGATGGTGAAAAGGAGACTACGTCCAGATACAATGCAAACTCTGTGTGATCTCTACAGTGACAGCAGCTTACAAAACTTCAGCATCTAATCTCAAAAAACATTGCGGTGTATCAGGTTTTACAGCTACCTGTATGATATTGTTTTTTTTATTGTTTGTGTGTGTGGGTTATTAGTTTGGCTAAGTATGCAAATATCTTAGATTTTGTCACTGCCATTGGTTTGCCTGGTACTAAAATAACACAGAGCGTCTGAGAAATAGGCTTTAAATGCAGATATTATACTGTATACAGTAAATCAAATTGAATGCCTTCTATTGACAACATAATAAAACATCAATTGGTTAAAAAGTAATTAATACTCTGAGTAGTTTTTGAGAAGGGTACTTTGCACTTTTACTTAAGTATTTTTGTAACACAAGTACTTGTACTTGAGTACAAATTTTCAGTACTCTTTCCACCTCTGGTCACCTGTGTGTATTTGTCATTTTTAAAAGATGCACTGATTGAGTGGCATCTGACTGCAATCAAAGCATTTTTTGTCCAACCGGCCCTGACCAGCAATCTACCTGTCAAGCCTTTTCTTGGTGCAGTTTAAATGTAAAACCGAACTACAGGATAGTTTGTGTCATAACACAACATAGCCCAGTTTGACATTACTGACTCAATCAGGCTGCTTCCTTCTTCAGGGCTCACCACAGTGATCAAACTCACATAAAATATTTGGCTATGGTTTTCCAGATACCTTTCCTGATGCAACCTTGGCTTGAACCTGCAGCCTTGGAATTACAACACTGCAACACTGATCACTGAGCTACAACAGCTCTCATGCAATTTTTACAGTTACACTTAGTGAAATGTTCTTGCCACGCTATGATTATTTAACCCCTCTGTTCAACCTAAAAAATTATTATATTTTTAATAAATGACAAAAATGTGCACTTGTGGAAATCCATGAGTCTTGTACAGTGGATCTCGAGTATGTCAGTTTTGGGCTGTTGTGTGTCAAATGACTTCTGAGATCAGCAGTGTTTTAAAAACTGCAAAGTTAGCATGACATATAGCAACAACAACCCCATTAAACAAATTTAAGAAAGGGATGAAATGAAACTATCGGTAAACATTGCTAACAGTGCATGAGACTATAACATGTTTACTTGAAATTTGATCCAAAGATCGGTTAGCTTTTGATAAACATCCCCTTTTATAACATGTTTCACATCCAAGAAATACTTCAATTTAAAGAATATTAAAATGTTCAAATAAAATCACCTGGTTTCCATAGGCTTCAGGTGCCATGGCTTTATACAAAGGGGCCAGTAATGTTGCTAAATTTTGAAAATTTTGCTCAATTTTTTCCTCCTGGAAAAAACAAACAAAAAAAAAACAGTAATGTTAACTTCGTAAATTCTAATATTAAAATCAAAATTCAAACTTGAAATACATTTTTTTAAATTCCCATAAAATACCTCTTTGGCATCATCTACTAGTAACTTAAATCTTCTTGGAATTTTGCTACGAGCAAACTTGCAGCCATTGTAGTACATGCTCCAGGAGCAGCCAAAAGAGAAAGATGCTCCACAGGCATCAGGATTTAATCCCTGGCATGCACACGTCCTCCTGAAATTGCAGATGGCATTGGTTCGTTCACAGTGTGCCAGAGAAATACTTAAAACACAGTTTGACTTGCATGTAAAAAAGCAGTAAAGTTCTGTGTTGGTGTTCCTTACTCTTCGTTGAAAGCACAACGTCTCTGGGTGAGGGCTCCATGTTTTGTCAGAGTTTCTCTCAGCTCGAGGTAGAGGTGGTCTGCCAGATTGGGTTGGATGCCTTCCCAGACCAAGATGACCACTATGATGCAGGCAGTATCACATCTGTGACCGGTACGTTCACGCACCAACACCAAGAGCTTTTCTTCCACACTGGATCGACGAATCACCTGAAACATGTCATAAATTATAATATACTGTATAATAATATAATAATATAATAAATGTAAGAATGTACATACGCTGATAAAAGATGGATAATCACAGACACATTATTTGTCTGTATTTTAAATAAAATAAGCAATCATACCCATTTTGCTATGGGGCAACCTTGTGTGCTTTTCCCTTCTTTGCCAGTGTAGAGAACTTTTTCGATCCTGATGGCATGGCCAGTAAGCCCCGACCTTTGATGCAGAGGAAAAGCATTAAAATAAACAAAAAATAAAACATTACCGTATTTTCCGGCGTATAAGTCACAGTTTTTTTCCTAATTTGCATGTCCTGCGACTTATAGGGCAAAGCGACATATTTATGGATTCCCCCTCATATTTTTAGACCCATTTTTGGCTCAGATATGACCGTTTTTCATTTTGGCCAAAATGGTGTAGTACCACGTTTGTCCGCTAGGTTCCACCGACCTTTTCCAGCTCGTGTGTCCGACGGCAGCTCCTTTTTTCGGACAACTCTGTGGCAGCCCGGCCTCCTGCTCTGGAGGTATGAACTACAGTTAGCTCT
>JARVGV010000861.1:31413943-31425179 GCA_031762435.1 Hypsolebias longignatus
AAATGGTGGAAGCTGAAGAAGGAAGAATGTTGTGAGAAATTCAGAGAGGAGCTGTTAAAGGCTCTGGGTGGTAAGAAGTACTTTGTCAAACTTTCCCTTCAAGTATTAAAGTATGTTTTACTGTTCTGTCTGATTTTAATTTTAGTAAAAGCGACTCTTACTTGCCGGGTTGTGACTCGTCCTTCAAGGCGTACCAGTCAGGCCTGAAGACCTCATACATGCACCACAGGGCCCAGTCAAAGCCGTGAGCGTTAGTGGAGTAGGGAACGAGAGTCAAGTCGTCATAGCTGACTTTATCAAAAACTGGTGTCAGTATCACGGTGCGGTCCTCCTTGATCCGAGCCAGCAGAGGCTCCGCCCTGCACACACAAACACATTTCAATTGGTGCAAAAGCTTCATTATCACATAAACATCTTAAATTAATATCTCAGTTTGCTCAGCACTTGAACCCACCATTGCACATGGACTTCTATGTGAGCATCCAAGATGGCCACCACGTCTCCTACAGCTGTCTTCCACCCGGACAGTCTGGCCTGAGTGAGACCGAGCTGCTCCGAGTGCCACACCTTCTTGATCAGGCCTGGACGCTCCTCATGGGTGGAGTTTATGTATCCGTCCAGTTTCTCCATTAAATCCTCTGGAAAAAATGAACACATTAAAGACGAGATGCGGAGTCAGACTCCAGACAACCGAGCAGTGACCAAATAAGGAGAATTGTCCTAATTTAACAGTTCTGGTCGAATTTTTTTTGTTTGATCTGATCGTAAAAACTTATTTTAAAGATCTCCTCATGAATATATTTAAATAAGACATTTAAAAGCAGGTGGTTGTGCTTATTCAGCCTGAAAAGACTGGGGTCAAATTTACAGTTTCATATTTCTACCCTTCCTGTTTTGGTGCAACCTTTGATAAATTACAAACCTTAAATAGAAATAAAGCAGGTTGTAGCATGTGTCTCCTAAATTGCTGACCAGAAAACAAACTCGTTACTTTAACTGCTTTTCCAGAAATATCACTTTTGATCCTGCTGGGAGCTCCAAAAGTGATCGGAGACAGAAACGTCAGTTAAAAGTAACGTCTTTCTAAAAACCCCATCATGGCCACAAACAGGTAAATGAGCGAACGTGCCGTTGGTGCTGTGATCGTCCACCAGGATGATTTCCTGCAGCAGCCGCGCAGGCGTCTTGTCGATTATGCTGCGGACGGCCCGCTTGATGACGGACAGAGCTTCATCCAGGTAGATGATCACGACGCTGAGGGAGGGGAGGTCCTCTGGATACTTTTTCTCTGCACATCTGAGAGAGAGAGAGAAGTATTTACATTAAATGGAAAGTCTAATATGCAAACGTTTTAAGATGATCGTGGGAAAACGAGCAGTTCAACTCAAAATTTGTAAAAAAAATAAAAAAAGTTTCACTCCCCCCCCCCCCCCAGACTTGTGGAAAGTTTTTCCAACAGCATGTTGACTGAACAGTTATGCAAATCAAATGTAAACTTTCTGCTATCTTATAAAAACAAATCATCTTCTGCAGCAGCACAGCGTCAGGTGGTATAAATGTAATTTAAAGTAAATGTGAATAAATCAAAAGATTTAAAAGTGTTTAACAATGTTTTTTGTGTGCATTAAACAAACCCAACAGGACAGTTTTTTTTTTTTTATTTTTTAATCTAAATGCAGAACTCCTCCCACGCCTGAGTTTTTGCCTCAGCAACCACCCGAGCCGCATGCCGTTTGGACTGCTGGTACCCATCAGCTGCTTCCGGGGTCCCACAGGCCAAAAAGGCCCAATAGGACTCCTTCTTCAGCCTGACAGCATCCCTCACCGCCTGAGTCCACCACTGGGTTTGAGGGTTGCCGCCATGACATGCACCAACAACCTTGTGGCCACAGCTCCGATAAGCCACCACGACAATAGAGGCGTGGAACATGGCCCACTTGGACTCAATGTCCCCTGCCTCCCTCAGAATGTGTTCAAAGCTTTCCCGGAGGCGGGAGTTAAAGCTCCGTCTCATGGGAGACTCTGCCAGACATTCCAAGCAGACCCTCACACTACATTTGGGTCTGCCAGGTCTGACCAGCATCCTCCCCCACCGTCGGAGCAAACTCAACACCAGGTAGTGGTCAGTTGACAGCTCCGCCCCTCTCTTCACCCGAGTGTCCAAAACATGCAACCGCAGATCAGATGAGATGACAACAAAGTCGCTCATCAAACTGCAACCTAGGGAGCTGGCTAAAGTTAGAAGCATCTTGTCCAAAAGTGATGCAGAAAAACTGGTCCATACATTCATCATGTCTAGGCTGGACTATTGCAATTGTTTATTATTTGGGTGTGCAAATACTTTTTTAAAGCCTTCAGTTGATCAAAAATGCTGCTGCCAAAGTTTTAATGAGAGTTGGTAAGAAAGATCATATCTCTCCAATTTTAACTTCTCTCCTTGTCAAATTCAGAGTAGAATTCAAAATCTTACTTCTAACCTACAAAGCTCTCCTCCATCCTTTTTTACAGACCTACCTCCATGTTATATTACAGATCTTATTGTTTCTTGTTTTCCTAACAGAGCACTTGACTTAATTGTGATTGCAAGAGTTTCCAAAAGTAGAATGGGAGGCACTGCTTTCAGTTATCAGGCTCCTCTCTCGTGGAATTAACTTCCAGTTTCTGTCTGTGAGGCTGACACATTGTCCAGTTTTAAGATTAGGCTTAAGTCTTTCCTTTTTGATAAATCCTATAGTTAGGGTTGGCTTGAGTTTCCTGAGCTGTCCCTTAGTTATGCTGCTCTAGGCTTAGACTACTGCAGGACAAATTGACCACAATTTTTATTTACTTGCTCTACTTTACCTTTTTATATTTGTAAATATTTCTATCGTGGTTTTTTTTTTTCTCCAAGAAAAAGTGCAGAAAGTACACCTGGACCTGTCATTCTGTGTTTGTTTCTCTTTCCTGTTCTCTCAAACCCAGCCAGCTGAAGCAGATGACCACTCGTCTTGAGCCTGGTTCTGTTGGAGGTTTGTTCTTGTTAAAAGGGAGTCTTTCCTTTCCATTGTTCTCTTTGTGCTTGGTCAGGATGGGAGACTGTGACCAAGTGAAGATTCAACACAATCTGTTGACTTCCTTAGATAGATAACTTTTACTAATTGGTTGTATAATGTATGTGAATGTTTTTGTACAGTGCCCTGAGATGACTTCTGTTGGGACTTGGAGCTATAGAAATAAACTGAATTTAATATAATTGAATATTCTCATTAAACTACTCACCTTGTCATATCTCCTTCAGCTCCCTCCTTTGCTCCTGTGACTTACTTTTGCAAATAAAATACTTACGAGTTTTACAAACTATTTGATCTCCTGTATCTCAGTAAAAGTTATTGGTATTGAAAACACACTGAACGTGATAGTTCCTGCTTGTTCAAACATTAGAAATATTATATACTGAACACGTATAGCTGTAATTGTGTATTTCATGTTTCAAAGAAAGATCATGTGATACCATGAATGTGTGTGCAGGAGAAAAGTTGGGACATGAAGACCCACATCACAAATGGTGCTTCCAAAAATATCACATTTCAGATTACCAGTATGTAAACCAGTTTGGCTTCAGTGAAGCTAAGTCAGGCCATCTGGACGTTATTATTTTTTTAAACATTTCCAAAAGATTTTTATCAGTCCGAGGAGCCACAGCAAACTCAGTCTTAAAAGCACCTTTAGTGGATCAACCAGTTTGATGGTGTTAAGATGGTTTCTGGAGTCTGCCCTCTTCGCCACTGACTTGTCTGAGGCAGTCATTTGGCTTCACTTCTCAACTATGAGAAAAGGCATGTATGGTTAGTTTGTCAGGGAAATTAATCTATGATTTTCTTACAATTTTGTTTCTAGCTAGTTACCAACATTCACAGTGAGCGAGACAGTGGCTGAAACAATGTCCTGCATCATTCCTACAGGTTACAGGATGAGTCTCTTTGCCTTAAAAGGATCTCAGGACCAGGAGTGATAGGTTGGATGTGGATTAGAGTTGCATTTGGGCCCAAATAAATCCGATCTGACCTGGCCCCAGCATGTAGTCGTCATTTCCGAACTCCACCCAACCTGGCAAATTAACAGTAATTACAGGTCCAAACCCGAAAAAAGTGACATTTTTAATAAAGCTTTGACTGCTTATAGTATAGTAACGGTCAGTGGATGCACAGACTGCGGTAAAGTTAGCTTTATATTGGATGTTGGACATTTGAGCTCTGTGGCTTCAGCAGTGTGTTCCTCTCGTTTGAGTTCGGCTGACCAAACTCAGACTGCCTGCATCAGATCAAACAAGAGGAACACAACGCTGAAGCCACGGAGCTCGAATGTCCAACATAAAACTAACTTCACCATGGTGACACACGGCTGAATAAAAGGGGCAGAAGATAGGAGCTGAGGGGGTGTTTGTCCTTTCATGGCCGTCAAAGAGCATTAAAACCCTGTTTCTGCCTGCATTCTGATTTATTCAGACACAGACCACTTTGCCATGTCTGTTTTTGGATCTCACCTGGTTGGGTCGCCGGCCACGCACGTCCGCTGATTGCAGTGGCTGAATGAACATCCATTTAGGTGATGGGTTGCTCCATCTGAAGCTTAAATGAACTTTATTTGACCTCAAGGCCAGTCAGCTCGTGGAGAAATGGCTGCATGTGGCTGTTGAAAGTATGGAAGGCCATATTGCCATATAATTGGATTTTATAGCAAGCCGTGTTGCCATTTAATTGGATCACGGCTTATGCAATCAAAATCCAGACACAGACACGGCTCCCCTATCCAGTACATTATCATGGCCTGGCCCATCCTGAATTTGGGGTAGGGTTGGGGCGGGCTTCTGGCCCAGGTTAGAAAATACAGCTCTAATGTGGGTGGAGCGGGAGATTGATTGGTGGATCGGGGCCTCTTCCCCAATAAGGACAGTGATTAAGTTTATTGTGGTTAAGAAAAAGTTGAGTCAAAAGGTAAAGCTCACAGTTTGCTGGTCTGTATATGTTCAAATCATCACTGATCAGGGCAAAAAGCAAAACAAGATTTCGGATACAACCTGCTGAAAAAAGCTTCTGGGTCTCTGGGCTCAGCCTTAAATACAAGGTCATCCTGGGAGAGCTCAGATTAGAGATACTGCTCCTTCACAAAAGGAGTGGGTTCTGTGGTTGGAATATTTGATTAAAGACGCCTCCTTTTGGAGATTTTGCAGACATGTTTCACTGGGAGGAGGTCACAGAGCAGACAGAACCGTTTTCTGTCCTGGACAGGACTCATGATCCCCCAGGAGGAACTGGAGAGGGAGGTTTGGGTTTTCCTCCTGGATGGTTGTCCTGTGGCCTGACCACAGACAAGCAGTAGAAGATGGATGGATGGATATCACTTTAAAACTCCAATGACCCCTTGCTTCTTTTAGATGAGAGGGCAAACTTCTTCAAGAACCAAGAACAGTCTAGATCTCTTCCATAATAAATAAGGATACACTGCTAACTAGACCTGCCTAACACATACCTGACCGGAAGCTGTTGTGCTTTATTTTCTGAACTGTACAGAGATGTATAAATCTGTTCCATTTGACTGGAGCCATGATTCCAACCAGAGCTGGGCTCACCAGTCCTCACATGGGGTTGCTGTCAGGTGCAGCAGAGGCCACACATGTGGCACGTCTTGGAGCACCCATTGTGGTTGAAGCTGGGGGGGTGGGCAACAACCCGACAGAGGCATTTTGTCTTAATCACAGCTCTGCTCCATTCAAATTAATTGGACAAGTTTCCTCCAAACCTCTATTAAAGTGGCTGGGCGCGTGCGCGGCTGAATAATAGCAGCCGCACATTAACTGTCCCATCATAAAACGCTGTTAAAAAGGAAAAGAGGTGCGTATGTTTTCCTGTAGACGTCCCAACCCCACCCACCCCATGCCTCGAGCCATCTCCCCCTCCCCTCCAAGTGTTTCTATAGTAATTTCCAGCCAATGATCAGTGGGTGTCCACAGCCGCGCGTGCTCACCTCAGCACCAATCAGCCACACACAGCGGTAGGAGTCACGGACCGAGCAGAGAGCGAGGCACACACAACACAGCTGAAAGGATCCGGAGGTGAGGAGAGGAGGCACCTCTTCTTCCATTTCTCTCCTTCTAGGCTTTGATTTTGTCCTCTGGGCTTATTGAGGTGCCTCTTGTTGCAGCTCAGGAGCAAAAATGGCTGAAATGAAGCTTTTGTTTTGAGCCATTGCTCTCACCGGTCGATCTGCTCTCCTCAGGAAGCTCTCTTTCCGTTGTCCCCCCCCCCCCACCCCCACACACATACACACATACACCCCTCCTCCTGACGCGCATCTTGCAGAGATGTGCCTTCACGTGTTCTCTGACTGGTAGCACCTTGTTTGGAGTTCCTATCAACAGGAAACCAGGTATGTGACACTCATTGTTTCTGTCCCGACTTTTTGCCAGATTATTGCTTTTTCATCTTGTTTATTCTTATGTGTTGTTATTTATGTTATTTCAACTGTTGCACCACTCCTTCAGTCTTTATTTTATTTATTTTAATAATCTAGGATTGACCTGTGGGCCAAATGTTCAACACAGAACAGACGTGGAATTAAAGGCATCTTTGTGGGGTGCACTTTCCATGTTCACTTTAAGCCTTTTCTCCTCCTCCTCCTCATACCCCCCCCCACCACCCTTTCTCTGTCTCCTTGTCTCTCTCCAGCTCCCAGTATTGAACATTTCTGTCTCTTGAAACTTTGTTTACAGGCGGAAAATCAATGTCCGTGACTTGATTGCCTCTGGGCTGTGTATTCCGCTCCAGGGGTGAATTGATTAAGTAATAATGACCCTGAGGATGGCCGATCATTAAGCCAAGGAGGTTCTGTTTACGGGTGGCTGCTGGCTTTGGACTTAACTTCCAGCTCTGGAATATTCAAGTGGGATTGTCACTTTGGACAAGACCTTTTTTTGCCACTATTTGTGCTTTTATTGTTGTTTTCTTGTGGGTACTTACATATGGTGCCACCCAGCTCCATGAAAATTTACTCCTTTAAATCAGGATTCTAAATGCTTTAGAAATACATAAACTTTAGCAATTAAAAGATAAATCCCTAAAAGAAAAACAAGGTAATGGATACAGGGAGAAACAAGACTAATGGGCTTTTATCTGTGGAAACCAAATCCAGACATAGAGGAGAGATGGAGAGAGGAGATGGACACACACACAGATGTGGTATCCTGAGGCAGCTGACACAGTGGTCACTCAGGTCCATGATCTGGTTGTAAATTCAGCCGTGGCTATCACTGAGAGTTGTCACTGTAATGGAGGCGGTGAATGAAGACCAGGTGGTGCTCAGAGACAGGACAGTCTTGTTTACACCAACGGATGACCTCTGCTACTGTTGCGTTTATGGGAAGATAGGTTCGATATGTTTTACAGTATCTGACAGTGTTCCCTCTCCTGTCTGGACGTGAATGATTTCAAGTGCCAGTATTACAGGAGACCAGGTAAATTGTGTTGTGCTGTCGTTTCCACAACTGACACCTGAGATTCTGATATAAATATATTTTACCATGTGCTCCAATCAAACTTATTGTGTGGAAAAGCTCATTAGGCTTTCTTGAAAATATGCTCTGACAAGAGATCTAAAAACAATTCAATTTCCCCTCTTATTATGAAAATGCCCTGTTGGTCTGTCACACATAATGTCTTCTTGTCACCAGTTCTGTTTTTAATGGTCCCACAAAGTAAACAATGCTCCCATAGGAGGAGCAAAATCAAAACCTGATTTCAATGAAATCATCTCTCTTTTATATGTAACTGTTTTTCTTTTCCTTGTTTTCTGCTTTTAGTGTCGAAAAGGACCAACCAGGATGGTGGCACATTATTCGTAACGAGCTTCTTTTTGACAAAGGCCACAGGAAACGCACACTCTCCTCCAGAAACAGTGACTACCACCCCTCAACCATGTCTGCCATAAACAATGCACTTTGCATTGAGAATGGACAGAATTCAGACGTGTCTCTCTTACACAAGGATAACCTTCAGGATAGTGGATTAAGCCAGCTTTTGGATTATAATGCAGAGATGGAACGGTACAGGTCTTTTGCAAACTTTTATAAAACCAATGGAGCATTTCCGCAGACTGCTAAAATTGCCCGCATCACAACGCCCATTTTTCCCAGTGCCAGAATTGGCATGTCCCCTTGGAACTGTGATAACGCCATGCTCTGGGGAAGGAAATCAGCGGCAATAAACCCTAATAGGACCGGCATGCATAGAAATGACTCCCAGAGGCCGGGGAAGCCTGGCGTGTCGCCAGAAACGCTGCAAATGGCAAATAACAATTTCCTTTCTACCTTATCCCCTGAACACTGCAGACCTTTAGCAGGAGAATGCATGAACAAGCTGAAATGCGGTGCTGCTGAAGCAGAGATAATGAATCTCCCAGAACGCGTTGGAACTTTTTCCGCTATTCCGGCTTTAGGGGGCATCTCATTACCTCCCGGGGTCATCGTCATGACAGCCCTTCACTCCCCCGCAGCCTCAGCAGCCGTTACAGACAGTGCGTTTCAAATTGCCAATCTGGCAGACTGCCCACAGAATAATTCCTCAGCATCCAGTGGAAACCCAGCGAAGAAGAAAAGGAAAAGGTGTGGGGTGTGTGCACCCTGCAGGCGGCTAATCAACTGTGGTGTTTGCAGTAGTTGTCGGAACCGCAAAACAGGCCACCAGATCTGCAAATTTAGGAAATGTGAGGAGCTGAAGAAGAAGCCAGGCTCATCCCTGGAGGTGAGAACCGGAGCTCTGTTTCCCCTTCTTTTCTTATTATCCCCTAGGAATCCAAAGCATTAACCTTTTCATCTAGTCACGTTCTAAGCTCTTGAAAATTGTTTCCATGCCCACCCATGCCTGAACATCCCCTGCTCTCTCAAATCTGCCTACCCGCCTAGCCTAATTGGCAGTAATTAGGGGTGTTTGTGCGGAGCACAAGCTGAGCTTGGCTCAGACACCCCTAATTGCTGCCAGTCAGGCTGTGGCTGGAATGCATCCGAACAAGCCCGAGCTTGGCTCTGCTCCAAGCAGGGCTGGGAAATGGTTTTCAACAGAGAGCCGTCTCTCTCTGTACCCGGTCATTTTAACCAATTATGGAAACTGTCTCTGGATGGGAGAATCAATATCCCACAAAGCCTCAGCCACTGACCACCACGAGATGGTGAAAGTGATGGCAGGGCTGCAGATGGCACCTCTTCAAACACCCCCTGAGTTGTGTGTGTGTATGTGAGGCACATAAACAGATCTTTTCCCACTGATTTGAACTGATAATTCAAGTATAGCAGTGTGTGTGCATTCACTGTCTGTCTGGTGCATACAGCATCTAAAGAGAGAATTTAAACACAATTTTTCCAGATGATCAATTTAGGAGATGCATATTGTTTTTCAAGAGCCAAGGTGAAATTTGAATGATCAGCAGGAGTGAGGCTTTTGCCTGAGAGTTTGAACTCTGTCACCGCCCTACAGGAGCCCAGAAGGAGAACAGGTTTCCAACAAATGCATCCTGAGGCCCGGATCATTTGCTCATTAATTAAACCATTACCCAGAGAGAAAAGATGGGTTAATTATAATTTATTACCTAATCGATGTCTGGAAAAATGCAATGCATGAACTCCTTCATGTGCTTTGAATTTAAAATGTCACCTTGTCAGATTACTGTTTTAATCTGGATTAATTTTTATCTTAATGTCCAGTTCTAAGCCTGTGTGTGTTTTAGCTGTTTTATTTATTTTTAAGTAACCAGAATATTTTTTTCAAAGTGGATGCAGTTTTGTGCATATTTCTGGTGGTCTTCAGCAGGTCATTGTGACCAGACAGATTGAAAAAAATTGGATGCTCATCAGTTACGTCTCATGAGCTCACCTATCAAACATGACTGGAGATAGTTTTCATTTCTCTCCTGGTGTGACTGCATGTCTGTATTACTGATATTTCTGGTTAAAGGTTCTCAAGGTATGCAATATTTTGTCAATAACAGTTTTTATTTATTTATTTTACTTTAAAGGAAAAGACAAACCTAATATCTAAGGCCTTGTCTACATGAAATTCTGTCTCCACCCCCCACCCCCATAATTCATTCAATGTTGTTACTTAATACATTCTCGTAAACATGGTGGTGTTTTTTTAAACGTTTAATTTGTGCAGAAACAGAGAAAGAAAACATTATAGTAACTATGCCAGACCTATATGTGGTGCTGTGATGCTGCCTCATGAACACACCAGAAACAAGTCGTGGAGTCGGTGCTACAAACTCTAAACACAAGAGGAGAGAGAAATAGAACTTCTTCTTCTTTGTGTCACATTAATCCACAGAAATGCAGGACAGTGAGTGCACATCAGGTCATGTCTGTCCAAATACGTGGACATATTGGGCACTTTTCAGGAACAGTGACTAGTGAGGGGTGGCTGCAAAGAAAGAAAAGGACATCAGTTTTTCATTTTAATACGAGTGTCAGGCTTTTAAATCTATTCCCATTTTCTTTTATGTATGTATGTTTTCTTTTATATATATTAGGGATGGAGCTGATTCGATATCGGTGTCCAATACCAGCACAATTTATGTATCGGATGTTTCCAATCCAACCTGCAGACATTTCCGATCCATGATACATATCTGTGTCTGATGAAATGTCTCCACATGTAATTCCCTGCCGGCTGCTCTGCAAATTGCCTTCAAACTATGGAATGGATTTCCTGAACGGAGACATGTCTCATGAAACCCAAAGTAATAAGACCCGCCTCACATTCAGGAAATCCATTTCATAGTTTGCAGCCAGCTAAAACACGAGGACTGAACACCAGCACTGTGGCTAACGGCTAACCAATTTTTCATTCAAACATGTCCACTGTGTTAAAATATTTTACATTAAAAACACCATAAAGCAAGAAAGCAACATGCAATGTCTGCAGAGCTGCTGTACAGAGAGGAGGAAGCTCAGTCGCGATGTACAGTACAACAAACTTAATCAAACATAGCATCACATTAAACTGTAGTAAAGTTAGTTTTACATTCAGTGTTGTGTTTTTCTTGTTCAGTCTGAAGCAGGCAGTCTGATTTAGGTCAGTTGTGCTCAATCTGCCCTGCTCAGTCTGCCTGTCTCGGACGAGGGGGCAGACTGAGTGCAGGTGGTCCCCGACTTACGGCGCCATCGACTTACGGCGCTCCGTACTTACGGCTCCACCCCCAGTGACGTCATTGC
>JARVGV010000861.1:31853020-31863512 GCA_031762435.1 Hypsolebias longignatus
CCAAAAAAAAAAAAAAAAAAAAAAAAAAAAAAAAAGAAAAACAACCTGTACGCAGTAGTTTTTTGTGTTTCTCAAAAATTAACTTAATTTTTGTGAGGATCTGTGTCTTCTAGTGTCTCTCTCTTATGTTCGTTCCTGTTCCTCAGTGTTCATTCCTTGTGTAATCAAGTACTTCCTCATCCACCTGTTGTCCTTCCCAGGTGTTATCAATTGTCTGTCATTAACATCCCTAAAGTCTGTGTCTCTATGTTCCTCGTTGTCTATGTATTCCTTGTCTACCTCCATGTTGTGTGTTCCCAGCATCAAGTACGTTTGCTGCCCCATCAGGCTTTTGTTTTTGTTAATAAACTATCTCTTATTACAATTATCTAAGTCTCCGTGGTCTGCCTGCACTTGGGCTTAACATCTAACCATTAGAACATGACAATTTTTTTTAATCACCGGGTTCAGACTGTAATAAATGAAAACAAAACATATGTGCAGAAAGTTTTCCAACATAACTTAATCCACACGTAGCAATTGTCGAGATCAGATGTCTAGAGGCAATGATATTTTATCATCACCTTTTATCTTAATATGACAGAAATAAATGGAGCTTACTTATACAGTATTGCGCTTTCCAGCCCCCTATGAGGGGCCCCTAAGCGCTTCACAGTACCAGCCATCCACCCATTCATACACACATTCATACACCGGTATTGGTAGGCTGTCATGCAAGGCGCCAGCCAGTCCTACCGGGAGCAACTTGGGGTCAAGTGTCTTGCCCAGGGACACGAGGTATGCAGTGACCGGGGATCGAACCTGGGACCTTCCGGTCCTGAGCCGGCTGCCCTGCCTCTACACCATGTAGAGTGGTCATCTATGTGCAGCCACATAATAATGGAAGTTGGTCACTTGCTTATTGGTCAAGTTATCGTGCTCAAAACGTGCACGGGCAGATGGAGGGTATTTCCATTTGGCCCCTTTTATCTCTGTGTTGGGAAACAAACAGAAACAGGACACTGGTAGCCCTAAGAATGCAAGCTAAAACAGAAGATAAATGATAAAATAAAATTTAACCTAATCATTGAGAAACTATTATCATGTAATAATCTAATCTATAAAAAAAGGATGATCTAATCCGTCTTAAATTTCTACGTGTGTTACTTTTGGATCAGATTAGACACAATCCTCTTCAAAGCTGGATGTTTTAATGAAATATTTAGAGTTTTTAATGCTCAGACGTGGATTTTTCAGTCTAAAATCTGATACTAACCTGAACAAGAACTCCACCAAAACATCTGTTGAGGTACAAAAAAAAAAACAAAAATGCAACAAAGAAAGCAAACTTGGCTTTTCTGGACATGCGACCTACGTTTAATTCTCAGCTTCAAATGGACAATAAAATAGTATATTAAAGTAAAACGTGTCTTTTTTTCAGCTTGCCATCTTACAAAGCTGAGTTATGAAACATTAAAGAAAAGAAGAAAAAAACTCTGGAGATGGGCGATCTGATGGTTTATGATCTGTGGTAAATTAAGTACATCCCCAACAACTTCTGCTTTAGAGAAATCTGTGTTGCGCTGATGAAAACATCCAGAAAAACAATGATTTGTAGAAAATGTTGACCATGAGGAGGAGCGTTTTGGGAGTAAACTTCAGCTTTAATGACTACTTTGCTGCTGAGAGGGGAAAAAAATACAATGTTCCTAAAGCCTTTAATGTTAATGTTCCAGTAGACACCAGGAGCTCAGCCTCACCTCCTCACAGAGATCTGACACCGTGGCATCAATGAAAACAGCATGTCATCTGTTATAAAACCTGCACTAATCTTCATCCCTAATCTCCGTTCAAGTTCAAATTCACAGTGTGCTTGAAGGAGCAAATCATCCAAGTGCAGGAAGCAGTGAGCTAATAAACCTGCCCGACCTGCGGAACGGCAATAAACTCAAACAGCCTTCCTTCCTCAGGTGCTTTCCAAACAAACAAATCCTTCTAGCAATTACCGGTAGCCTTGAGTCATTCTGTGGGCAGAAAAAAGATAAAAACACTTTGTGTGGAGTAAGATGAAGGTTCATCATCCCTCCGGGGCTTTTAGAGCTGGTTTTAAAAACCAACAAAACAACAGCTGCTGTCTTCTTTTAGCTCACAGATTTTAAACGTGAACTTTAAGTTATTTAAACTAGTGCAATCAACACATTAATGCAATCCCCTTATGCTGATGACACCGCCTCCTCTCAGGAACAATACCTAAACAGTCCAGAGGTACAAATATACACTTTTCCAACTTCATAGGAAGTGTGTGGTTCAGCTGAGCAGCCTCCAGATGTTGGCGTGCCGTATGAAAGGCAGCTTCGGCTCAGCGGTGGCAGGTTCGGTGTGACAGCTGGCTGTTGTCCCGCAGGTTGAGGTGAAGCGTGCAGACTCTGGCAGATGGAGACCAGATGAGGCTTTGAGAGGTAGATAATAACAGCGCACCACACCCAGACGCGCTGTGAGCCCTGGACGCCACCCAATGACATCAGCCTTCTTCTGACTGGGGGTGGGGGGGCAGATAAAGACTAAGGTAGGTAAAGATCAGGCGGGCAGATTAGAGTCAGCGTCTGTTCTCCAGTTGAAGAAGTCATCACTGAAAAACTAGCCAGCACTGAAGAAATCACCTAAACAAGCCCCTACTGGGGACTGCCTCTGAAGGCAGCACCTATTATCCACCTGACAAGGGTTTCTTAACTTTAGATCTTACCCTTCCATCAACTTTAATGCAGCCCAAACTGAAATGTGTACCCCCACAAATGTTATATCAAAATGACCGGCTTGACACCGTGATGTGTGCTACTAATTTTAGTAGTGTTTTGAGTTACCATGGTGATGTAAGTTGCAAACAAAGAAGCCAATATTATTAGTCCATTGTTCATAGACTGGTTGAAAATTGTATATCCAAAATGGCCACCACAGCTAATAAGGAAAAATATTGTAAATCTGCCATTTAAAAAAAATATTAAGCTGAATTTTGGTGTGGTGGTAGAGAGTAATGCTCAATAAATAATTTTTAAAAAATTCCAAGATGGCTGCAAAAGCCCATTTTAAATGGACATTTTTGCACACTGAGCTAAAATTTAGTGAGGTTATAGCTGAGAACCTTCCAATCAAATACTGAATCCAAATCAAAATCCAAGGTGGCCACGATAGCTAAAAAGAAAAAAATGACGGTATGGTGGTAGCCGAGAGTGAACCCCAACACATAATACTGTCAAATCAAAACTTTAAAACGGCTGCCACGTGACTGTCCCCGTCAGAGTTTCTCCAGGAACTTTCTAGTTTAATTTACAAATATGTAGAAATAAATCGAAAAAGTACAAATAGCTATTTTGTTTTAGCAGATTTTTGGTTTATGATAGTTATAATGAATTCCAGTACATCTGGACACTATTGATTTTATTCTATTTTCTTTACACCTAAAGAGAGCACAAAACTTCTACATCTTAAAGCAAACAGAGCACACAGCTGCAAACTCTAAGCTGCTGGGTTGCCATGATACAAGAAATATAAACCTGATAACACCAATAAAACTCAAAACCATCAATTCATCTTTGATGAGTTCCACCCATTTGACTGGAGGCAGAGATCCCAGTGAAAACATTCACCGTGAAACACAGCAAAGCAAAAACAACTTTATATAATTTTCACAATTTTAGAGTTAGAAAATCAGTAGAAAACAAGCAGACAGTACTATTCTGAGTACTGCCGGCATCAGTAAAGTTAAACAGTACTCATCAGTTTAGTGTCTGCAGCAAGCAAAGACAACACTATTGGGATTAGGTTGCAGACTATTTTCTATTAGATACAGTCGTTAGGGTAGAATATATTTTCTATAAAATACTAGCAACCCTTATAAAGACGTATAAAAAACAAATAGTCATGCCGTGCCACAAGTTGACGAGAAGTCCCACATTGATGACCAACAATACAGAGAAAGAATGTTGATAGCCTGACTGAGGGTTTCCCCAAAACATTGTAGTCTTATTTTTTTGTTTACATTTATCTTTTATACAGTGACAATTCAGCAATTAAATTCTAATTTAATGGCATCAAGTAAGGCGTCCCGATACTACTTTTATCAGACCGACTACAAGTACAAGTATTTCCGTTGGGGATACTGAGTTGTACCTAAACATTACACAATGATTTTATTAAGAACACAACAGTCTGCTGTATAAAAGATCGGCTTTAATAGTTTATTTTTTTGTAAATGTGGTACAGCTTTGAAGTATCGGGGTGTTTTTATGAGCACAAGTACTAGTACTTGAAGCTGGTATCGGGACACCACTAGTGCCAAGTTCAGGTTCAAGCCAAACAGATGCAGAGAAACCAGTTAACATTGCTCCATTGTTGTTTTGGTTTCTGGTACGCAATGCAACAGTGGAAACAAGAGATACAGGCTGCTACGGTCTCTCTAAATTATAATGCATCCAACCTACATGGAGTCATTGAAAAATGGTTTCTTTTTTATTTTTCAGTTTTTACTTGTACTACTTTTTTACACACACACACACACGCACGCACGCACGCACGCACGCACGCACGCACGCACGCACGCACGCACGCACGCACTCACGCACGCACACACACACACACACACACACACACAGTGATTGGTTGTGATTTAATGACTTGGCCTTGGAGCTCAGTGTGGATCAGTACAAATCCATGTTACAGGTTAAGCATGTTCATGTTCCTTCAGTGTCAGCTGGTGTACTAAAACAGCACTCATAGCTGTTAAAAGAAGGATTGTTGTCAGGGCAGGGTGTGAGTTCTTGGATACCACATTATTCAGAGGAATGCAATTACAAATAAATTATTCACGCATCTCTAATCACACTTCACACAAAATACTGATATACAAATAATCTCTCAGAACTAAAAGAAACAAAATATTTTCTGCATAAGACTGTTTTCATTTAGACAAGATTTTGGGAACTGAAGGAACAAAAAGTATTCTGAATGCTGAAGACATTAAGTCTGTGCCTCTTGATGTTCATGTTAGAGATTTATTACCTGTTTCCACTACTTTGTTTTTGGTCCCATTGTGGTGTTGGAATGGCTGTGCCATTGTTTCATTCATAGGATGATCATGTTCTACTGAGACTCAGGAAGGTGCAACATAAGGTATCATCTCACTTAGTAAAGGTGAGGAGAAGTTGCTGTTTCAAAAATGCAAGAAAATTGCGAGAAAATAAGCAAATCTTCATTTAGAGTCTCTATGAATTCTGAGTGTCACAATCTGAGGGGTCAGTTTAAAATAACTGCTTATCTTTGTTTTCATGGTTTGAAAAACTGTGTTCTGAGCTGTGCATGTTATTTTTTGCTCACCCTCACCTGCATTGTACCCACCTTGGCAGCTGTCCTCAAGTCTATAGTTTAATCCACTGCAGTACACTTTTGAAACAAAGAGAGGTAAAAGTTTTGGAGACATTCTGGAAACTACTTCACAGATGTCATTCACTAACTAGTCACCATCAGTCGCAGCCCAAATATTAAACTTTAGCAGCAGCAGCAGTGAAGTGATAATAACTGTTCTGCTCACAGATGTGCCTGCTTTTTATTAGCTTACCATGATAAGGTGTGTCAAAGTCTAATGATTTTAAAATGAATAGAAAGTCCAGTTCTTCAGCTAAACATCACTCGGTCTATCTCTAGTAGTTGGTATGAAGATCATGTAACACAAGTAGGAAACTGACTTGTTTTGTGTCTTGGTTCAGGACCTCCGGAACAGCAGCCATGGCAGACGGAGCTGAGTATTTCCACTCTGCAGTCATGTGACTTCCTCTTCCCTCTTTCTAATGAACTCCTCCAGCTGCCCCGTTTCAACCATGACAGGACCTGAAAGGTGTCTGACCTCATACTGGCGCTGCCATCGTGCTGTGTGAGCGCCCACTCTCCTCCAGCAGTGACTGCACGGAATGGCCTCTCTGGACCTGCCGTACCGCTGTCCTCGCTGCGGGGAGCACAAGCGCTTTCGAAGCCTGTCGTCCCTACGTGCCCATCTGGAATACAACCACACGTACGAGACCCTCTACGTTCTCTCCAAATCCAATAGTGTGTGTGACGCCGCTGCTCTGCTGCCCCTAGTGGCTGAGGGGGCCCTCCTCACACCAGCCAATAACAACGACCCTTTTGAGCCGCTACGACCCTCAGCTTTAAACGAGCGCCGCTTTCCCTGTCGGGAGCTCCCTTGTGCTGACGACCTGAGTGTGACCCCGGCTAACTCCAACTCTGCAGCCAGGTATATTCCAAATGTGGAGTTCCCACTGGGGGAGCTTTTCATGAAGAAAGCAATGACATCCACAGATCCGGGCCCCCATGGAAACCCCAGCACAGCCGTAGCCGTGGCAGCCAATGTGGCAGCTAGTGCTGTAGAGGCAGCCTACGAGGAGGGCCTGGCCAGGCTGAAGGCGCGTGCGTTTGAACGGCTGGAGTTGGATGAGAGGCTGGAGAAACTGTCAGAGGAGGTGAGTAGGACTGTTGTTACCAGAATCAACTTCATCAGCCAGAAGAGTTCAGGAGTCAGACTCTGGCTGCTGTAGACCTGGCTTCAGTGCAAGTTTGGTTTCTAGAGAGGAGTAGTTGTTCAGTTTAGAAGCATTCAAAGGACAAACACTTCAGATGTAGCCTGATAGGAGGTTAGTGTCTCATTTTCAGGTCCTTCATAACCAAAGTGAGTATATAGCCAATAGGAACTAAGAACAAGAGATTTCATGGCTACATTATGGTCCGTATGTCTACAAGTGACTCACTGGATGCACAACATATGGAGTTCAGATGATTGTAACGCTTAAAAGATATGCTTTACTAAACATAACCATCTGAACTGAAAATGGAATTGGGCTAAAATAAACAAAAACAATGAGAAGCCTTGAACCAACCAGCAGTAGACTATTGGATTTGGGATGCTCTACTCACCCTGTGGTCCAGGATCTTACCCTACAACCAAAAACCAGGGAATAGAACAGCCATTAACTCCCTGAACAATCACTATTAACAAAAGGTGACAGGTGCAAGGTAGGTGTCTATGGGGACAAGTGGGAGCGAGCTTAAAGACAAAGAACCAGCAACGACCAGACTTCAGAGTAACACCTCAGGTTTCTCCTCTCTGCCCCTCTAACAGGTGGGGGCTTACACCATATAAAGTCCCATCAGCCAATTAGAAACTGATAAGAGATGACAAACCCATTAACCAGACATGTGTTCATAAAAGGTGACTCAGGGATGTACAGCCCCACATTTGTAGACACCAGACAAGTTTAATGCTGCAATGCTTCAGTGGATGAAGGTGATGAGTTGTTTGTTTGGGCTGCATGTGGTGGGTGGTGTGCATTCCTTCAAGGAATGTTAGACCTTTCATAATTTTCTGTTTCATTTAATTTATGAACACCTAGTTTCATTTAAACCTTGGTAAAGCAGAAAGTTTATTTCAATGCAATACTTGTTCACAGCTGTTGTCTGCAGAGACTGGCTGACAGAACCCTTTGTTTCCTGATGCTTTAGTTTATGACCTCAACTGTAATCAGCAGCCAGCGTATTGATCAGCACCTGCCATCGGACAGCTCCAATCATCCTCCTTGTGTTGTAGGTGGAGCAGAAAATAGCGGCCCGTGTAGGCCGTCTCCAGGCGGAGCTGGAGAGGAAGAGCTCTGAGCTGGAGCGGGCCAAGCAGGAGAGCGAGCGGCTGAGCCAGGAGAAACAAGACCTGGAGGACAAGGCCTTGGAGCTGTCTCGGCAGGTGGACGTCTCTGTGGAAATGCTGGCCAACCTCAAGCAGGACCTGGTGAACAAGGAGGCAGAGCTGACCCACAAACAACAGTAAGAGACATTAATCTGCTTCACAGAAAACAAAGACAAAGTTTGTAGCAGAAAATTAGCATTTTGTTCAAAACAGTCATTATACTGTTTTTAGTATGAGCATTTTGAGGCAATTAACAGAGCTAAAATGTCCATTTCTTATATTTAAAAAAAAACCTGTCTTTTAAAAATTAGCATCTGTTTGTAAATAGATACTGTTCACATCTGTTGGTCCTAATACTGACTGATCTACAAACACAGCTGCAACCGGCTCAGTTCAAGTAATGACTCAAGCAGAACAACACAAATTAGAGCAGACACACAAAAAGCCGAGCTGTTAATCACCAAGTCTGTAATTTACCAACGCAGCTTGTTTCCTGGAGCTACACCACGAGAACCAGGAACCTTTGGTCCAGATCAGCTCCAGGAATTAGGATGTGCTCTTTCAATTAGTAAGATAGTTAATTAAGTGTACTTTTGACAGTTAACTTGTCAAATACTTCTAATAATGAAATTAATTTGTTTTATGGTTGAAGTTTTGACAAAAAATAGAAATTAACTAACGATGAAAATGGTAAATAATAATTAGGATAATACTTTTAGTATTGACTGTCACTGAGGAGGTTTATTTCAGAAAGGAGAGAATAAACCAATTATAAAGATTAGGAGTAAAAATAACCACAAGGAGAAATATCAGTTTCACTGTCTTAAAACAAAATAAATCAAAACTGATTTGTTCTTGTTGTTGTTTTTATTTAAAAGTGTTGATCAACTATTACTGCTCCCACCTTAAAATGACCACACTTTGCTCAGTAACTTTTATATTGTAGGCATAATGGTATAATAATTTGTACTTTAAACTTTAAAATTAATTTAAAGTTTAATGTACAAATATAAATTAGGACAGAGTTGTTGACAGTCTGTTCAAAATCTGAGTCACTTTTTTGATTTGTACCGTTTTAATTTACAATCGTCTCATAATCAAAACTTAATTTTAACTTGAATCACTGTTATTGATATTACTTTTTTAATTTATCATCAAGGAGTGACAGCTGTTTTGAACAGATTGTAGAGGACATTATGGACATAACAGGGAGTGGATCCAGTCAGGGACATGTTGATGCTCTGTGGGTGAACCTGCTCCCTCCTCTTGTTGTTCCCCTGACTAGAGGTAAGGGACATTCACTTTAGGACAAAATGAGGTTGCTGACTGGTCAGTTGCTGATGTGCCTACTGGATTGATTGACAGGTGGCGTGACTCGTGTAAAAAAAGTATAGATTTTACTGGCCCGTTTGAGATTGTTGTCATTTATTCCATATTTATTCAACATTTATTCAATATTTTGGTGAATCTAAGGTTTAAGAACTGTTTCCTTACAAAATCCTAATGACGGTTTCTTAATTTTTCAGAGATGCTGAGTTAAAATTTAGGGGTGCTCAAGAAGGGTGTGTGACAGGCACCTCCATGATGCTCAGCTTTGTCAAAGGAAATTTATTCAGCAGCAAGAAGCTACTGAGATAGTATGAAGTCTGTCAAAATAAAATATAAATGATTAAAAAAAAAAAGCACAAATTAGTCACTCCAGCTGTGTAGTGTCATTACAGTAGTCATTGGGCCAATTTTCCATCCAGCATTAAACTTGGAATGACTGAGTGTAAACACATTGATTTTTCAAAGGAAATTTTAATATAGTAATGAGGACAACTTGTGGGCCCCACTTTGGGCACCCCTGAGTTATGTTATATGGTCTGAAGACAGAGACATGGACAAAAAGACAGGAGAAAGAACTGGAAGTAGCAAAAATGAAGATGTTGAGGTTCTTCTTAGGAGTGACAAGGATGGATAAGATTAGGAATGAGATCGTCAGAGGTCCTGCACAGGTTGAAGGACTGGGAGAAAACTCTTCCTCTACCCCCCATGTCATGTCTCTGTGTCCTGCCTGTCCTTCCATAAAGCTGGCCGCTGCTCCTGAAATAGACTTGGACATAAATCACAGTTAGGAAACAAGCTGAACATTATTTTGATCTCTCTGGTGGCACAAAAAGCAAGAACTGGAAGACTTTCACAGCTTTTAGTGAAATGAATCCCAGGATGGCTCATCATGTGGTCCAAACATTGCTCTGAATTTTACTTTGAGGAGCAACGGGTTATGTTTTACTGCAGATGGGCTTCAGTTAAACAAGTTTGTTGCCATTTCCCCTGATTTGTTTTAACACCATAAATAATGATAATAGTTTTACTGAAATATCTAGTTTAATAATTAATTTATAGTAATAACTAAGAATATGTGTTGCTGCAACCATGCCACATTTTACTAAAACATCTGTAAAATTGAATTCATTATAGCTGTTCTGTGTTTCTGAGGGTCAGTTGGCTGTGGTCAGGTTAGGTTTCAGGACAGATCTGGTAAATCCAAACACATAGTAAACTGGGAACATCTGATGGAATCTTCGTTCCAAGTCTTTGTTCAACTCACACCACCAAGATAATTTTTCACATGTCCCAGGTGAAGCTGGGGAGTTAGAATCTTAACGGGCCATGTTCAGGTTCTCTATTGTAGATTTGGCTTCCAGGAGCTGTGTCCTGAAGGTCTCTGTTGCCTGTCAGGATGGCTACCAAAGGACCCGTTGATTGATACCAGCGGTGATGGAGGCCATCAAGCTGAAGAAGGAG
>JARVGV010000861.1:31922855-31935285 GCA_031762435.1 Hypsolebias longignatus
TCATTCTTAGTTTGTAGCCAGGTCTCTCTTGTAAATGAGTCCTTGAGGCTCAATGGGATTAACCTGCCTAAATAAAGGTTGAATTTATAGCAATAAATGGAAAATTATGTCAAAGACAAAAATTCAAAATAAAAAAGGAAAGAAAAAATTATCTAATAAGACTCCTCCCGTTAAAACGATGTAATCAACAAAGCAACAACCTGTATGTAGAAAACATTTATCTGAGTTTCGACTGTAGAAGCACACGGACTGTTCTTTTATTTTGAAAAGCTGCAGTACCGGAAGCGGCCGCAGGGTTAGGTTCTCTGGGCTTTTTGTTTCTTACAGAACGACCGAAGCGCCCTGTCCCGGCGGGAGGAAACCTCCTGCCCGGGATGGACCCACCGACAGCGGGTCAGTGCGGCGCAGACCCGAACCGGGAGCCCCCTACAGACCAGATCTGGGTCTCCAGACCAGAACCAGGAGCCCCGTTCTGCCTTCCGCGGCAGCAACTAATTTCCGACACCGAGTGCCGTCAGCAGGTTCCGGGTCGTACCCCAGCGCAGCCGGGTTGGGCCGAACCTTACCTGTGCGGGTAGAACTCAGGCGGGTTCGGAGGATCCTTGTACAGCCGCGCTGAGGTTCGAGGGGCGGGATTTCCTGCCAACGACCGTGTCTGAGTCTTGGATTGGTCCGCACTTGTCTTACGTCACTTCCCTTAAAAAACTTCGCTGCCTCTGATTGGTCCGTGAAATTTTTCCTGGCTGAACTGAAGTCTACTGCGGGTTTTCAGTTTACCGAAGATTTACCGGCCGGAGAGTCTCCGATAAACCGGAGCAGCGGAACTCACCAGCTCAAATATACAAATGAATACAACACGAACCAACATGGCGGACAGGAGGCGCCAAAAAAACAGAAACATCTAAAATGTCAGACGCAGAAGACCTCACAGGCTGCCATTTTGTTTTTGTTTTTTACTGAGGGGGCGTGGCCATGCGCCATGACGTCAGAAACCAACTTTTTAAAACAAGGCAAGGTGCCTCATGTGTAAAATATAAACCAATCCCTGAATGTATAATTCACAAAAACTTTTTAATAAATATATTTAAAAATAGTTTTAAACAAGGTCAATCTCATTGAGCCTTGAGGACTCATTTACAAGAGAGACCTGGCTACAAACTAAGGATGCAGATTTTTTTTTTCTTACAAGTTAAAACAAAGATGTCAAAAATTGCTAAAACAGACAGATTATAAGGCAGATGTAGAAAATCAAGAACAAGAACATGTCTGCATTGGTTTTTGCCAGGATTCCAACAGATTCTTAAAACCATTTAGAGAAGTCAGGGTCGAGAGCAATGTGTTGCTGCACAAAGCCCAGCTTTCCTCCCCTCTCCTCCTCCCCTCCTTCCATGTCTGTTCCTGTCCCATCCTGCCTCTTGAGGTGCCGCTGGGCAAGAAAATGCACCTGCCTGAAATCCACACCTCAGGTCCTGACGTCTATCTTCTCCATCTCCATGGTTTTACAGAAACACTTTATGCTCCATACTTAATGACATTGTATTTATGTACATCCAACTTCAGGACACTCACGGAAATGTAAATTTAAGATAATTTAGAGCAATTATTTGATTGTTTTTGGAGAGTTAAGCTTGACTCATGCAAAATTCAGATGTAATCACATAAGTTAACAACCAAAAATGCCATTTGCTCATTCATAGAATTCATAGAATGTGGACTCAGACTGCAGGCTTACCATACTTGTGGTTCCTAGAGTTTCTAAAAGTAGAATGGGAGGAAGATCTTTCGGTTATCAGGCTCCCGTCTTGTGGAACCAACTTCCAGTGTCCATCCAAAAGGCTGACACATTGTCCAGTTTTAAGACTGGACTTAAGACTTTCCTTTTTGATAGATCCTATAGTTAGTCAGCTTGGTTTCCTGGCCTATTCCTTATCCTATGTTGCTATAACCTTAGATTACTGGAGGACAAATTGACCTCATTTCATCAAATGAACAGTCACAAATACATACTTATTATTGTTAAATACTTTGGTAACAGCTGCTCTTTTAAATGTGCTTAATAAATAAATTTGACTTGACATAAAATGAATAGTTTGTATTTGTATTTATTCTTTCTTACCATGTAATTTCCATCTCATTGTGTTTCCCATAGAGAAAACCTGATGGCCTCCATCCTGGACCTGTCATTGTGTGTTTGTTTTCTCCTTCCTGTCCTCTCAAACCAGCCAGGTGAAGCAGATGACCGCTTGTCCTGAGCCTGGTTCTGCTGGAGGTTTCTTCCGCATGAGGGAGTTTTTCCTTTCCACTGTTGCCTCTGTGCTCGCTTTGGATGGGAGACTGTGTGATGAAGTGAAAACACAAAGTAATCTGTTGGCTCCTTATATGAATAATATTGATATGAATATTTCTGTTCAGTGCCATGAGACGACTTCTGTTGTGATTTGGCGCTAAATAAATAAACTGAACTGAATAGAAATAACATTTATTGAACCAGAGAAAATGACCCTCTTACACTAACCCTAATCCTGACAGCTTATCATTGTCAGTCTGCAACCTAGATGTCTACAAATTATTTATTTTCAAACTATTTGGCACAATTTTAACTTAGACATGTAATCATAGATGTCCATATGTTTTAAAAATATATGCCTAATTAAGTTAATAAAAGTTAATTGCAAACTATACATCTACTAAACTACATTTTAAACTAAGTTAAGCCCAATTTTAGCATCAACATATAATTCATGACTTTTAGATGTCGGTTGCAACTTAGAAAGAGCTTTACTTCCACACAAAACCCCTGATTCCCAACCATTTAAATAGATCTATACACAGTTTTTACTTGGGATTTAGCTTTGGAAGCAATCTGTCTTACATGGGACTATGGTGAGAGACCCTACTGTATAAAAAGATGAGGAGTGGTCCGTGAATAAATCCCTGCTGGATGCCACATGTTACAAGGCCCATCAATTAAAGTCAAACTCTTGCACTGTTCATTTTATAAATGTTTGGGTTAATCTGTCGTTAAAATAGTTACCAAAATTGGTCTTGTACATTTTTCTCATTTTACCTCAACACACATGAAGCACACAGAGACACTTAATACTCGCTGCTCGCCCACATGACAAGACCCCTACATACAATCAAGCCCTGCATGAGTCCTGCTCAGTTTATACAACCTGCCATGTCGAACTGTAATCACGTTGTTCTGCTACAGAGCTCAGTTTCCTGTGTTGACTTTGGCATAACGAGAATCCTCCTGGTTTGTTTTGACTCGCAGATTTGCAAAGCACGAGAGGGTCGATGGGCTTATGTTGCACGTTAGAACACATGGTCAACATGTTGTGTGTGTGTAACCAGACCCTCTTGTGCAAGTGGGCACAAGTGTGTAACCACCTGACCACACCCCCAGGCCACACGGCACCTCCTGTCCCCAACACCTGTCCCCATCGTCTGTGAAAAGACCTGAGTACCTCTCCTCTTTCTGACTCGCTATCCCCCCCGCACACACACACACAGGGAGGAAGGCAGGTTGCTGAGCTGTGACAGAGCTGGGGGTGGTGGTGCTGATGGTAGGGGGTCACCAGTTTGTCTTGAGTATCGACACAGCTGTCCTTCTGAAACTGGAACTTCAGTGAAGGATCCATAACAATGTGGTGTCCTCTCTGCAGTGACATCGCTGCAAGCTGTCGGAGAGCGGCTCCAGACCTTCATGTCTCCTCTGAACGACAGATGGGACTGGATCAGAACACATCTTCCATCGTTGACACCAACACACAACTCAAAGATTTAGTTTCACAGCTTTGACTACCAGTACCAGTAGTGCAGGGTTCAGCATGTCACAATGCCACATTGATGAGAAAAATCCTTTGTTGTTGCCTGTTGCTAATAAAACGATGGGCGATCATGTAATTGTGTCTGTTTGTATTCATTTGTCTGATGGTAAAACATCTCATGCACCAGATTTGATCTAAAATCTAAAAAATGATCCATCTGATTAACTTTTAGAGCTAACCCAATTCAAGATGGCTGCCACACGCACTGAAATTGACAAACACATAAATGATCATAATTCAGTCAATTTTACAGATATTCAGCTGAAATTTGGTGTGGTAGTAGCTGAGCGTCATCTCCAACACGTACTTTGAGCACTAAAGGGTCACTATAGGGGAACTGGCATGCAAGGCGGTGAGAGACATGAATTCTCAGTCAGAAATATTTAAGATATTTTCCATCACAGAGATTAAAACCACAAGAAAACAGTTGTTTTAGTGTTATTTAAGAGCTAGATTTTTATTTAATTTAGTTTCTTCTGAAAAAAAAAAAAGTAATGTCTTCAAAGGTTTTCTCTCTTTTGTCTTTGATAACCTCCTCAGATTTTAAAGTTTGTGAAAACACCCACAAAATCAAATCCCAAAAAAGTTTGAGAAAATGCACGTTATGGAATGACAACTTCCCCCCAAACATAAACAACAAGATGTTAAAAACTTTTTTTTTTTTTACTTTAATTCACCATAAAGAGTATGAATTAAAAAAAAAAAAAGATGTTTCATTAAAAATTGAAGATTTTGCTACATTGTAATGCTGGTATTCTCCTAATCCTTAGAAGATGTTCCAGCATCGAGGGTACCAACAAATAAAACGTTTCAGGTGTTGCAGTAGAAATCAGAACGCTCCAAAGCGCCTGGTGTATTGAAAATCAATTACCGGTAGTTCTTCAGTGTGCAAGAGTCACAGGGAGAAAGGGAGGGAGAGGTCAAAGCAGCCTGAAGGCCATTGTAAATTCCTCCCTGGCTAAACCAAAGAAATTCTTCTCTGCTGTTTTTCTTTCTAATCTCTATGCTCAGATTACCAGCTAGAGGGCCTGAGAGGAGAGCAGGGTGGCATGCACGCACGCACATGTGCCCCAACATGCAGCAACATCCACCAGCGTCCATCCATCAAGCAGGAGAACACCTCACAGCACACGGAGGGGATGCCGGATCGACCTCTGAACAGGATGAAATTCTGTGGCGTAAAACGTCGTGAAAAACTTCAGCAGCACACTGAAATCATTAGCTGGTGTTTTTGAAAGCCAAGGAAAACATCACCCCTGTGGAGAACACTGAAAGGATTCCCACATGACAGCCCCCACCCCAAGTGCCACCCAAAAACACACAAAAAACACTATTTTATTTTTCTTTTAAATAAAGCCTTTCCAGATGTACACAAATCAGTTTCACTGGAGGAGAGATTTACTCATCAGAGTGAGTTAATCAGTGAAACAAAGAACGTATCTGTTGCAGAAACCTGGAGGCTGGCAGCTCTTCCCGTAGTTTAAATCCCCGTTCTGCTTTTCACTTCATTTTGTTTCATTTTATAAATAGAACAATGTCATAAACGTTCAAAAAAACAAACAAAAAAAAAAAGGCATGCAGACAGTCAAGCGATGCACTTCCTGGCTGTCATGTGACCCCATGAGCTGCAGTAATCCACTTGTTTGTGTAGGTGATGTTTTTTTTATTTATTTATATATTTTTTTTAGGTTTATTTGTTTTGAAAGCTTCTAAAATTGGAATATGTTTTATTAGTTGAAGTTAATTAGGAACTTTTACCTTAACGGAGTTTTCTTGGATGGAGGTGTTTTTAAAAGTGTCTGCCTCTATCAGCTTTTGTCTCTTTGGAGCAGCTTCAAAAATAATGGTAAGATGGAATTTTATGGAAAATGAGAAATGTACCGGTATTCAAATGGTTTCCAAGTATGGCTCTGATAATTATGTATACTGTACATTAATTAATGAGGGCAGGTGTGTAAAAATAAGCAGAATGTCTTAAACTTGACTCCCTGCCCATTTTGTTAAATTAATTTTAATTTACTGGCTACGTTATCTCAAAATTTGATAGTTTTTCCACCAACAACACATGGAGAAATGGGAAACTTTTAACAAAAGAAAAAAATAATAGTAATGATGTCACAATGTCATCAATGTATGTTTCCATACAAGGACAAAATTAGTCTCTGCATTTAACCCATCCACCACCAGGTGGTGCAGTGGGCAGCTATTAAAGGTGCCTGGGGGCAATTTGGGGATGAAGTGTGCTGCCCAGAGACACCACAAGGTGTGCTGTGACTGGGGATTGAACCTGGGTCTTTTGGGTCTCAAGCTGGCTGTCTTGCCTCTACACCATCTTGGCATGGCCCTCAATATGTTAAGATAGAAATAATTACAATACAAATAAAAAAGAAGTATATGTACAGTAAAATGTTTTGGTCCAAGCACTGAACCCTGAGGAACTCCATGACTAACTTTGGTGTATGAAAAAAAAAATTATTTACATTTACAAACTGGAGTCTATCAAACAAATATGATTTAAACCAATTTAGAACCATTCCTGTAATCCCAATGTCATTTTCAAACCTATGTAGTAGAATGTTGTGATCAACTGTATCAAATGCAGCACTAAGGTCTAACTGGACCAGTATAGACACCTGTCCATTGTCTGAGGCCATGTGAATATCATTAGTAACTTTCACCAGTGCCGTACTGTGCTATGGTGAACTCTAAACCCTGACTGAAACTCCTCAAACATATTATTTCTGGTCAGATGTTCACATAATTGATTTGCAACAATTTTCTCAATAATTTTTTTTAGCTCAAAGTTAGATTAGATATAGGTCTACAATTGACCAGAATTCCCGAATCAAGATCAGGTTTCTTAAGTAAAGGTTTAATTACAGCAACCATAAAGTACTATGGTACTTAACCATTCACAAAACGTTATTTGTAAATTGGGGGAAATGCCTCTTTAAACAATCTGGTTAGGATGGGATCTAGCAGACATGTGGATGGTTTGGATGAGGCTATTATTTTTGACAATTCAGAGAGATCAACAGGACAAAAACAGTTCAAACATAAATCAGGTTCTAGTGACATTTTTAAAGTTGCCTCATCTGACATGGAATCAGTGGCAGTAGTAGGAAAGATGGTGTGAATTTTTAAAACACACGAGTTCTGTCGAAATCTTAATTCTCAAACTTCAGCATTCTGCCTCTGTTTGTTTTCTTTCACTCCTTTCACATAAGGCTATTCTTTTTTTCTTACAGTTTTAATATTGTTTGCTTTTTGCAAGTTTCTTTATTTTAGCAACAATTCTACTTAGTTTTTTTTAGCAATTTTTTTTCATTCGACCTTTATACAGCCTAGACTCATTGAGCCACTAGGACTCATTTACAAGAGGGACCTCTATTTAGCTGCTCTGCAAAAAAAATTATAAATTCAGCTGTTTCAGCTTCTCTTCTTGTTTTGACTTCGGCTCATTTCAGCAGGCATTCAGCTCGCTGCATTTTTTCAGTGCAGATAAAGTTTTTTGTTTTTGTTGTTGCTATTTTCCCCTCTGTATAAATAAAGTTATCTTATATGTTGGATCAATCCCCAGGCCAGACTTTGAGCTCGAGCAGAAACTTGCAGGACAGCGGGTGATAGGCATTCCTTTCCACTTTCAGACTTTATAACTAAGCTCAGATAAGAATTGAAAAACAGTTTTCACATTAACTACCAAGTTCACTCAAATGACAGAGAGTTTTTGTTTATTCACAAGTATTTTCTCTGAAGTATAAAACTCTCCATCCTTTATGAACAAACGTGGTTTTTTTCTTTGTACCAGATCAGTGAACTGTGTCAGACACAAATAAACCTTTGGTAAGGATTTTAGTTCACTTTATTTTTGTCCTCTGCACATCATCACTGCTCATATTAGTCCTTTTATTGTTGTTGTAAAACAAGAAATGTCAAAAATACATAAATAGTTTATCTTGTTTCTGGTATCGTTGCATCTTTTGTCTTCTCTTATGCACAGTCAGTTCTGTTTTAATATTCTGATGTGTTGAATGTAAAAGCACGACTTTAAACGTCAGGGGGTAAAATGCTACCAAACAACATGATGAACGGTAAGCTGGCTGAAGCGTTCAGAGTATTTCCAGAGGTTAATTCATGTCGTCGGGCTCGTGTTGCATTCACAATAACTCAGAAATCTCCAAAGATTGTCCATCATCAGCAGTTGTAGTCATAAATGAGGAGAGTCGATCCTCTGTCCTTCAACAGTTAAACATTAAAACCTTTTCACTTCACTGTTTTCAAAAATGTCAACATCTGCGTTAGGATCATAAACTTTTTATTTGTTAAAATCTTCACAATTTGAGTTTAGACTCTCCAATATCTTGAAGTAACATGGCGTTACGTACAGAAGGCACTTACAAAAACAAGTAAATGTTATAAACTTATAAACGTACTGATTTAAAAGACAACACATGATGTCAGAATGACAGACAGGAGCTAACAGCACCAACGTTGGCAACGTTTCGACATCTCTGTTAAAACTTAACATGATTCAGATCTACAGTACAATAAAAATAATATTCATTAGTTGTCAGAGTGAAAATGCCCAAGCTATGCTTTTAAAGTAAACTCTAATGAGAAAGACAAAAGCTTTTAACTCAACGTTTGGACTCTTTTTGTCTCTAGTCGGAGGCTGGACAGGGGTTAGACTGTTGGCTTCGTAGTCTGCGCTCCGCGTACGTCCTGGTACATCTCCGTGAGGCGAGTGGCCTCCCTCTGCCCTGACAGCAGGGCACCATGTGTGGTGGAGTAGTACTTTCTGTGGGTGGACTCTCCAGCAAACAGAACCTGCAGGGGCTGAGGCACAGCAAGGTGGGGGGGCAAGAGAAGAGATGTGAGATGAGACCAGAAAAACACGCCATCCAGTGTCTCCTGCAGCATTGTTCCATGTTCCTCATGGAGAAAACATCCTGAGGGCTTGTTTTATTTCTGAAGGACTCCCAGCAGCGAGATCAGACTGTTCCTTCAGCAGTCAAGTATGTACAAAGTACACAACCCCCCCACCCCACCCCCACACACACCAAACACACCTCCAGCTCCTGTTGCCCTTCACCCACAGTCCTCAGGTTTCACGTTTAGCCTTCGGGCTTGTAATCAGTTTCTATTTGCCTCCCGACACCAGCTGAGCGCTCTGACTGTCCTGCAGTGGTGATGAAACTGCAGCGTTTAAACGCACCATGTTTGTTAGAGGGATGCATATCACCCGCTGCCATTTGGACCAGAGCGTGAAACTAAGATTACCTTGAAGTGTTGGAGTCGTTCTGGTTGAACCCTGTAAATGACGTTATGTGTGACCTGTTAGCGCTCAGAGTATGAGCTGTGAACGACCCTCAGCTACTACCACACCAAATTTTAGCTCCACGGCTGTCAAACTCACTGAGTTGTAGTCCTTTATGTGTCGGCTGAAGTGGATTCGCTGCGGCGGCCATCTTTGCCAGGTCTTCATTGTAAATGAGGGCCGTGTAAATTGTGGTTTTAGAGGAAGCAGATCTGGTGTGAGGTTGTTCTTACTGGAGCCTTGGTGCTGTTGGCGTACGGCAGCGGCATGGCCAGCCTTTCACAGTCGGCACCACTGGACCCGACTCTGGTGAAGGAGTAGGAGCCTCGGATGTACGGGTTGCTGCCCCAGGACGAGCGCAGGATCCGTCTGGGCTTTGGAATGTCAGGGTTCCCTGGAGACGGACGACAGGAGGGACAAGAGTTACAGATACTGAAGGGCAAAAGAAAAAGTTCTGACGTGTTGACGTAGGATTCTGAGGAGCTCTGAGGAGTCAGGATCTTATCTCCAGAGCATCATCAATGTGACAGAAAATGTAAAAACTTTGACCAGATATTATGCTAAATAAAGAGCATTTCTGCCATCTCAAAACAACAATAAATAAATAAATAAAATAAACAAACAGAGCCGACTCTTTAAATGCAGATTGTTTTATATAAACAGAAACATTTGTTTTATTTATGTAACTTCAGAAACTTTGGCCTTTGTTTCATAAGGAAAATCTGACCTATCAGCATTGTTTGTTTGTTTTTTACCAAAGGAAAGGAAAATATCCTGCTTTTCTATTTGTCTAAAAGTTCTTTGAACAAGCCGTGCAGAAATCTATCAGCACCGCCGCCTTGCAGCAAGAAGGTTGCATGTTTGATTCCTGGTCGGGGCCTTCCTGTGTTCTACCTGTGTTCCCTCAAGGTGCTTCCTCCCATAATCCTAACGTGCACGTTAGGCTGACTTAACTGTCCCCAGGTGTGCGTGAGAGCACCGATGTCCTGTTTGTCCCCATGTGACCCTGTGATGGACAGGTGTCCAGTTGTGCACCGGCTCCTGACTAAAGATGGCCACTGATGTCCAGTTATAAAAGACAACGTCCAACAATTAACAACCATCTCGACTGTTGGTTTTGTTGTTTAACATTGGCACGTTGTTTGTCCTGTCAGGTGCGTTATTTGACAGAACACCTATGGCCCAGAAAATAAATGAAACAATATGGAGGCCCCACCACCACCACCCATCCAGCATCTTTCTGCCATTGTGGATTATTTTGGAAGGACTATAAAATGGAAACTAGGGTCACAGATGAGCTCTGCTTTACTAACAGAATGTGTTCATCCATCTCTCTGCTGATCCATCAGATTGGCTAGCAGGACTAGCAGCAACACACCTCTGTTTTACCAGACTGGGGGGGGTTACAGTTGCAGGACTCGGTGAGTAAAGTAAAAACTTTTTTTTTATTTTTATAAAAATGTGAAATAGATAAAATAATTAGCAGACAAGTTTCGGGGAGTGTGGCGCAGAGGTTAGAGAAGGTGGGCCTGTGATTGGAAGATTGCCAGTTCAACTCCCAGTACCGACATCATCAAAAATGTGGGTGGAATAGGTGAAGCACCCACACCTGTCTCCACCCTCATCTGCTCCAATCTGGGCCCTTGAGCAAGGCCCTTAACCCCCACCATCCGCTCCTCCAGGTGCCCTAGATAGCAGCTCTCTGCTCCACACAGAGGGCTGTGGTAGCTTGATGGTCTGTGTTTGTGCCAGGAAGGGCAGCCGGCATAAAAACAATTGCCAATTCTTTGTGAGACTTAGTTTTCTGTAGCAACCCCTGATGCAGGGAGCAGCCGAAAGAAGAAGAGTTAGCTGACAAAATATCCCAATGCATGTTCAATAATCCAGGTAGAAAAATCTACAAAAGTTAAGTCAGGTCCTCTGGACATTCAAAAAAAAAAAAAAAAAAAAAAAAATTAGAAACATTTTGTCTTTCATCCGAAAGACTTCTTCAGTATTCAGACTTGAGACTTCAAATTAGCAGACAAGTTTCTGATGAGCATGCACAGGAACAAGCAGGTAAAGACTGTATAGACAGACGACAACAGAACCGTGGCCCGCCTGGCTGGTACTCATCTTTTGTATTCCCACTGCAGATGTTTATTATCCACATGATTCACAGAGATGAGATTCTTTCTAAAAGACGAGTCTGACCAGAGTATTCACAGTCAACTTAAAAGATAAAGAAAGTAAATATGTGAGAAAACGTCATGTCTAACAGTTTGCTGGATGATTGACTGTGTGCTCTTGGGAGCTGTCTAAATACCGAAGGCTCTCTTGAACATTCAGGATAACTCGTGTGTCTGCAACAATCTACAAAGACACATGTTGTGCAGAAGAAAGTCCCCTATAATCAGCTGCAAAGAATAGCCCAAAGCAGAGCTTTGATACAGCAATGTTGTACTTTCACATCTTAATGCCACAAATATTCAACTAAGGAGGAATCAACTCAACTCCCTGCTTAACCAGTGGGGAATTTAAGACAACCCAGTGATAGCTTTAAATATTTGAATCTGGACTGAGGACTCAATGATTTGCCCTGAGCTGCAGCCAAAAGATGGTGGAGATTAGACTGCTCCAACCTAAAGGAGGAATGTGAGCATCTCCCTCAGAGTCGTTCACATTCAGGATACACAGGAAGTTCAATGACCACATCATGAAGCGACAGTCACTGTGCTCACGATGTGACCTGCTTCTGAAGCGCACGTCCTTCCTGATCTACAGCTGAGTGGTGAATGAGTCACCTCGAAGAAAACATGTCGGGTTAAACTCTTTAAAGCAAATTATATATTTTTAGGAATAACTTGTGGCAGGCCCATGAAACTTAAGGTCTCATTCCTCCTGTGTCTGACAGAAGGAAACAGACGTCAGTAAAAGGGTCTTATGTATCCCCCAACTGGGGGAGTGGTGGCGCAGAGGTTAGAGATGGTGGGCCTGTGATCAGAAGATCGCCGGTTCAAGCCCCGGTACCAACAACATCAAAAATGTGGGTGGAAAAGGTGAAACATCCGCACCTGCCTCCACCCTCATTCGCTGCACTCTGGGCCCCTGAGCAAGGCCCTTAACCCCCACCATCTGTTCCCTAAAAAAACAAGTCTCTTGAAAATGAGCTCTCGTGGCTCAATGAGACTACCTGGATAAATAAAGTTTTTTTTTTTTTTTTTTTTTTGGTTTCTTCCCTTCGTTAGGGGTCACCACAGCGAACTAGTCGCACGAAGACTTGGCAATTGTTTTTACGCCG
>JARVGV010000861.1:32189233-32205595 GCA_031762435.1 Hypsolebias longignatus
TCGCTTTCGTCAATATCACAGTACAGAAACCGCATTATTAAAAGTTGTGAATGATATTAGGATGAACTCTGATGCTGGCTGTTGTACTGTCTTAGTGCTCCTAGATCTTTCTGCTGCGTTTGATACAGTTGATCATGATATTCTATTGAGCCGACTAAATTATTGGTTAGGTGTTAAATACATTGCTTTGAAGTGGTTCAAATAAATAATAATAATCATTATCTTCATGACAGAACTTTGTCTATAATTTCTGGCAATAATTCCTCCAGTTCAGCTTCTCTCACCTGTGGTGTCCCCCAAGGGTCTATTTTTGGGCCACTATTATTTTCTATTTATATGCTACCACTTGGTCAGGTTATTCATAAATTCAAGGCTTCTTTTCATTTTTATGCATACAATTCCCAGATTTATTTGGCTATTAACCCATCAGACCTCTCTACACTCAACAAACTTACCCTCTGTCTTACAAAAACCTGGATGTCTGATAATTTACTTTCACTCAACAATGATAAAACTGTGGTGATGGTGTTTGGACCCAAGGCCAAAAGGGATTTAGTAGTTCAGTCCCTTGGTTTTAACTGCACTCGTGAAGCCAGAAATTTGTGGGTGACCTTTGATTCTGATCTTAGTTTTTCTAAATATTTTAAGAACATCACTGAAGCAGCATTTTTTTTTTCAAGTAAGGAATTTGCCAAAATCAGAGCATTCATCTCTTTAACAGATGCAGAAACTCTTATTCATGTTTTTGTGTCCTGTCATTTTGATTATTGTAACTCTTTATTTTCTGGTCTGCCCCATATTCTCTTAATCGTCTTCAACTAAAACAAAACATTGCAGCTAGAGTTCTCACAAGATCCCATAAATATCAGCACATCACTCCTGTTCTGTCCTCATTGCATTGGCTCCCTGTGGTTTTTAGAATTGACTTAAAAATTTTATTGTTTGTTTTTAAATCCCTGAATGGTCTTGTGCCATCATATCTATCTGAGCTTCTTACCCCCTATATCCCAATCTCAGATCCTTAAATTGGTTATTACTTTCCACTCCCAGAGCTCGACTGGTGACAGAAGGAGGAAGTGCTTTTATGGTCAGGACTCCTAATTTGTCTTCCTTTAAATATTAGACAGGCCTCTTCATTGTCTTTTTTAAAATCGTTAGTTAAAACTTACTTGTTTTATTAAGACTTTTAATATATAAATGTCTTTTTTTCTTATATTGTTATCTATTTTAATTGATTTGGTATACTTTTGTGTTTCTGATGTAATTTATGATGTTGTAATTGATTAATGTGGAGCACTTTGTATTATTTGTTTGAAAGGTGCTACCGGTATACAAATAAAGTATTCTTATTATTATTTTGTCCATTTACCTAAAATAATAATGCTACTTTAACTTGAAGGAGTACATTAAACTATTGGGGGGAGGGGGGTCACTGTTGCAGGTGCTTGCTTGTTGCTGTGTAAGTTATTGAACAAAATTATGTTATTATAATTGTCCAAAACTGGGAATAAATACATAAAAACAGCACAGTTACACACTGTAGCTTTGCACCAAACTATTTATTTATGTTTTCATAGTTTCAGAAATGCTCTGTCATTATTCAACTTATTAAAGCTAGTCCTCTCCTAAAATTATTAATAAAAAATAGTGTGCATAAAACCATGTAAGACCCGTCATCCTATATGTTGAGGACATTGGTTTTAGAATGCACCAACTTTTAAAAAATTTAATCTTAAGTGCTGGCTTCTTTACATACATCACTTTTACGAATTGCCATTTTAAAAATTATTCAAATGTTTTAGTTTAGTGTCCTGAGATGACTCTAGTTGTGAAATGGTGCTGCTCATCACATCAAATCAGGGATGAAGTCGTATTTGGTCAAAATGAACGAGGCATATTTCCAGATTCTCGGCATTTGAAGCTACGTTTTGAGAGCATCCTGACACCACGAGCGGTTCCAGACACATGGCTTGATTTGTCCTATTTGGGAGAACCCCTGGAAAATTGATCCGGATCCTTTTTTCAGAGTACTGTATTCTAATGTGGATTTCTGGAAAGAATTAGCTTCAAAGCTCAGAAAAGTGCTTGGAAACATTAGAAACATTCTTTAGGATTGTAATTTGGACAATTCCTTCAAGGCACCCATAGAAAAGGAATTTATTTCTAGCGTATAGACAAAATTAAATTATTGCACATCTTTCAACCATTGCACTTTACCTGTGTCCTCAACATACATTAAGGATGTTGTCTGTACTGTCAGTAAAATATCATATACAAATATCATATAAATCATTTAAACCTCCAGTAATTACTGAATGAACATCTATAATAAATAACCTTTTAGAAGCAATCCAGTTCAAGATGGATGCCACAGCAGCGAGATCTTAGCAAACAAAAACATAAACACCTATAACTCTCTAGGTTTTCCTGATATTCGGCTGAAATGTGCTTTGGTTGTAGCTGAAAATCATTCACAACACAAACTCGGGGATGATGCATGAGATTGTGCATCGTTGTTTCATGTTTCACTTCAGTCGTCTACCGAGAATTCACATGTGTTAAAGTGATAGTTCAGATGTTTTAAAGTGAGCTTTGTGGAAAAGTTGTGAACAGTCAATATCTTACCTGATATTTACATGGACTTTAAACTGCTTTATCTTTGCATTACATGGGTACTCCTGCAGAAACACAACAAACAAACCAAAAAAAGCTCTTGACATCATTTAATTTTTTGATTTTTATTCCACAATAACGTCACAACAACTTTTAGAAGCTCTCAGTTTTGTCCAGGTCAGAGTCTTTTTGTTCTGCGTGGGTCGGTTCTCTTATCAAATCATATGGTAAATGGACTGTACTTAATAACACCTTTCTATCTTATCAAGACACTCAAAGCACTTTACAACACAATCTGTGCCTCATTTACCCATTCATACAGGTCACATTCATACAGATCACATTCATACAGATCACATTCATACAGGTCACATTCATACAGATCACATTCATACAGATCACATTCATACACTGATGGGACACACATCAGAGGCAAGGAGAGGTACAGTGTCTTGCCCAGGGACACTTCGACATGTGACTGGTGGTGGATTCAAACCCCCAACCCTCTCAGTGGAGGACGACTGCTCTATTTACTCAGCCACAGCCACCATTTTCATCATTGGTGATCTTTATTTTCTGTGAAAAGAAGTTTTAGACACCATCGTCCTCACGAAGCTGACTTCTGACCTTAATCTGAATGGTTTTAATCCGGCCTCACATTCATAATCTCCATTATTCCTGAGCTGCTTCTTGTCTCACGCGGTGAAAATAAAAATGGGTCCGTCTCACTTGCGTCTTTAGCTGATAAAAATCTCTGACTGCACGAGCTGTGTATTTGTGTTGTGTGTGTGTGTGTGTGTGTGTGTGTGTGGGGGGGGCCTAAGAGTCTGACACCTGCAGCTCTTCACACTCAAAATGCTAATCCAGCCTCACCCCGGCCCCCTCCCTCTATCTCCAAAATCTGAGCTCAACTGCTGCAAAACTGGATTAAATTTAGACAAGAGCCTAATCCTTTCTGTCATCATCACATTTCCAGATAAGTCTTCCTCTCTGACGTGCAGTAATGACTTATAAAAATAAAAACTTGTTAAATGTGGGCGCGGCCCTACAGGAGCAGGAACTGACCCAATGAGGGCGTCCTGAACTCCTGAGCAGGTGATGCCCTGCAGCACGGCCTGACCTCTGACCTCTCTGATAAGAGTTAACGCTTCACTTAAACAGAACATTTAAGAATAAATGTCTTCTTCAAAATAACATAAACCCATAAAACGCAGCCTGAAGCTCC
This sequence comes from Hypsolebias longignatus, assembly GCA_031762435.1. NCBI lineage: Eukaryota > Metazoa > Chordata > Actinopteri > Cyprinodontiformes > Rivulidae > Hypsolebias > Hypsolebias longignatus. The sequence continues at coordinate 32,193,072 of JARVGV010000861.1, forward strand.
ATGCATGTCATCTTTAAATAACATATTTATGCTGAGATAAAAACAACATGACACCTGTCTTGACACATTTTGTGTTAATGTTGGCAATAGTTTATCTGCTTCAGTGCCCCTGTCCTACTTGGTCCCGCAAGGCTCTATTCTTGGACTTCTTCTGTTTTCATTCTATCTGCTCCCCTTGGGGTTTATCCTGAGGAAAATCAGTCTTTTGTTGCTGATAATTGTTAGATTTATCTGCCCTTAAAACCCAACAGTTCTTGCTCCATTCATCCTCTGTTGATGACATCAAGGCATGGATAACTTCAATTTTTTTTAAGTTTCAACGCTCAGTGTTTAGCCCTAGCTCTACTGCTGTCTCTGTTCCTGTAAACCTGGACTTCCTAGAGCCATATCTTAAGCAGTCTGTTACAAATCTCTGGATGGTTTTAGATTCTGACTTCAAGTTTAATAAACAAATTAACTCTGTTCAACAAAAAAGCTTCTTCCAGTTAAGGCTAAGCTTAAGTCTGTGTTGTCCAGCTTTGACCTTGAAAAAATAGTTCATGCATTCATTACAACCCAGCTGGTCTACTGTAACTCGCTTAACAGGAACTCATAGGTTTGATCCCATTTCACCAGTTTTGTTCTCTGTGTCAGAACTGATTTTAACATTCTCCATTTGACCTTTCAGAGCATTCATGTCCTTGCACCCTCATACATCTCTGACCTCCTTCAACCATATGTTCCTTTTCTGGCGCTGAGATCATCTGATTTTGCTTGTACCAAAAACCAGACTGAAGCTCAGAGGAGATTGGGCTTTTTCAGTCACGGGCCCTCAACTTTGGAACAATCTGCCCCGCAACATCAGACAGTCCGCTTCACTTCCTGTTTTAAAATTTCTTTTAAAAACATCTGTTTTCACTGATGTTTAAATCAGTGTGATCTGATTCACTATTTCCATCCATCCATTATCTTTTACCTGCTTCTTCCATTTTGGGTTGGGGGGTCGCCGGTGCCCATATCCAGCAATCACTGCAAGGGGCGGGGTGCACCCTGGACAGGTCACACGTCCATCACTGGGCAATTTACTATTTCATTGTTTCTCATTGTTTTCATGTTATTATGTCTGAGCTTATTGTTAAGCACTTTGGTAACAGCTGCAGTTTTAAATGTGCTGTACAAATAAAGTTGACTTTACTAAAAATATGTTTTCTGTTGGTTGTAAAATGTTTATTTCCCTGTGATGAAGAGAAATCATATCATAGTTATAATAAATGAAAAGGAGCTCTTCTGTGTCCAACATTTCCAGCTGATCTCAGCTGAACCCATCACAGATCAAACATCTTGTTGTCTCCAGAGCAGCAGCTCATCTTCCTGATGCCTTTGAAATGTTCTCGTGGAGACACGCTGAGGACTGAGCAGCTCTTTGTGTCATCAGCGATCAAAAGGACTGAGCTCAAAAACACGAACCTGTTCAGGTTTAGTCTCTTTGTCCATCTGAAGACAGAGCACGAGACGTGGGCCTCGATGAAGAGGAGTCATTTTAAACAGCTCTGTATTTGTATTCTCAGTTGGGCTGATGTTCATCTGGATGCAGGCTGTGCAGAATGTGTGCAAACAGCGCCACCACGTGGCCACAGGCTGTCAAAGCTTTACTGAACAGTTTTATTCCAGAGCACACGTCACTTGGATTATTTTATAGTTTTGTTTGTGAAACTGATCTTGTTTCGTGCCTGTGGGTGAAATAATCTGTAATCCAGGGTTTGTAAAAACATCCCTGATCTTTGGACAGATCATGAAGTGGCTTCTCTTCAGAGTCTGGTGAAAGTGTTTGAGGCTCAGTAATTTAATCTGTAATCCAGTGTCTGCTGCTGTAAAGAACAAGATGTTCCACATCTGAGCCGTTCCACCTCCTCTGTTGGGTCAATTCTGACAGATTAGGATTAGGATTGAACATTTGACTCTTCATGAGATGATGACCTCGTGCTGGTTTCATTTATTCTGGCCTCAGTAATTGGGAGTTTTAATCCCAGTTTAGATGTCTTCACTTCAGGTCCACTTTGATTCGGGTTCAGGTTCGGTCCAAGACAAAGATGTCCACTCAGATGAATTATGGTTTTTATGAATTAATGGGAACAGTTATCAGCCCTTCATGTCCTTTAATCGACCCCCCCAGGACAAAACATGGCGCCGGGTTTGAACTTCAACCCCGGACACTTGTCCTGCCTCGTGGCTCGGTTCGAGCAGCTGCCGGTCCATCACTCCAGGTTCTCGCGATGAACGCCCCCCATATATAAGAAGAGCCGGGGGGCTCCTCGGCCACTTGGAGGCGTGTGGGGGTTCGTGAAGTTCGGGTCTGGTTCTGGTGTGCACGCGCGCAGTCATGTCGGACGCTGTGATCAGTTTCATGAAGGACTTCCTGGCGGGGGGAGTCGCCGCTGCCATCTCCAAAACCGCCGTGGCCCCCATCGAGAGGGTCAAACTGTTGCTGCAGGTACAGGAACTGTGACAGGCGCATGATGCGCGCGCGTAACGCGTGCGTAATTTGATGGTGACGGGTGAAGCAAACATTAAAAGTTTAATTGAGATGTGCTCTGAGAGGAGGGGGGGGGGGCGTCCTGCTGCACCCTGAGGTGGGGGCTCTGATCTCCTGCTTAATGTCACTGCGCACGTGAAGGTGTGACGACAGCGGAGGTGTAGTTTTACTCAGGTGTCAGGAGCTGCGGTCACGTGCTTGCATCACAGCTCATTAAAGTGAAAGCATGGCCTCTTGTGTCCAACAGGTGCAGCACGCCAGCAAACAGATCACGGCTGAGATGCAGTACAAGGGCATCATCGACTGCGTGGTGAGGATCCCCAAGGAGCAGGGCTTCATCTCCTTCTGGAGGGGCAACCTGGCCAACGTCATCCGATACTTCCCTACCCAGGCGTTGAACTTCGCCTTCAAAGACAAGTACAAGAAGGTCTTCCTGGGGGGCGTGGACCAGAAAACACAGTTCTGGCGTTACTTTGCAGGTAACCTGGCGTCTGGCGGCGCCGCCGGAGCCACATCGCTCTGCTTCGTCTACCCGCTCGATTTCGCCAGGACGAGGTTGGCTGCCGACATCGGCAAGGGCCCCGCGGAGAGGGAGTTCACCGGCCTCGGAAACTGCATCGCCAAGATCTTCAAGACGGACGGCCTCAAGGGTCTGTACCTGGGCTTCAACGTGTCCGTGCAGGGCATCATCATCTACAGAGCGGCCTACTTCGGATGCTTCGACACAGCCAAAGGTGCGCACGCCTGATCTGACGCCATGTTTGAAATGTTCTCCACTCACTCGCTGACTTGTTCGACAGGGATGCTGCCGGACCCGAAGAACACGCACATCATCATCAGCTGGATGATCGCGCAGACCGTCACGGCGGTCGCGGGTCTCGTGTCGTACCCCTTCGACACGGTCAGGCGTCGCATGATGATGCAGTCGGGACGCAAAGGAGGTGAGCACCTGTCTGAGCCTGTTGGACTCGTCACGCTGAGCCCGCGAGCCTCACTGTGTCTGTCTCCGCAGCTGACATCATGTACAAGGGCACGATCGACTGCTGGAGGAAGATCCTGAAAGACGAGGGAGGAAGAGCGTTCTTCAAGGGCGCCTGGTCCAACGTCATCAGAGGCATGGGGGGCGCCTTCGTGTTGGTGTTGTACGACGAAATCAAGAAGGTCACGTACTAAAGTCTGCCTCCTCCCGCCCCGTCTTCAAGTCTTACTGTTGTGATGTGTGGCAGCAGCCTGGGGGGGTCCGTTGGGCTGTAGGCTCCGGTGCAGCAGCCCGGGGGGTCAGTGCGGACCTGACCCGAGTCACAAGTGCGTGTATATTTCTACAGGTCGTTGTCAGGCGGCTGGCACAGACTACGAGCTGCTCAGGCCCACACCACGCTCCTCTAACGTTATTTATTAATAAAATATCTTCTGTGATTCAGTCGTGCTCGTTCTTGTGTTTTACTTGATGTGAGGGAAAACTGGAACGGTAAATGGACTAAAAAGTACTCGTGGAACACCTTCATGTCAAGTCAAGATACTTCAAGCTCTTTACAACACAATCTGTCCTCATTCATACAGCACTGTTGATCTATACAAACATAATCTGTAGATTAATCACAGCTTTATCACATTCACACACCACTGGGACACATCGGAGGCTATGAGGGGGTCAGCGTCTCACCCAGGGACACTTCAGCATGTGACTGCTGGTGGAATTGAACCCCCAACTCTCCCATAGGATGACTGATCTAACCTCTCAGCCACAGCTGCTCCAAGTCTTGAAACTTGAGTGTTCCTGGTGTTGGTACCAGCAGAGCTGCAGCCACAAGACCCAATGACTGAATGAACTTTGCCTCCACTTGTAGACATCTTTATTAAAAAACATAAAAAGCAACTTTAAACATCTGAAACGGCACAGAGAAGTCTGCACCCTGACTTCCACCTGAAGTCAACGTGGCACGCTGAGCTCGGCTCCAGTGAGCATGCAGAACTAAAACAGCTGATGTGACAGATTAGGATTAAAACACACCATAAATAGAAACAAACGAGAGAACGGAGACAAAATCCAGAATAATCCTCAGTTTAGATAGTTTCCAGCAGCGGACATGTAAAGAGTTCTGGTTGTGATCAAAGGTCCACTTTCGATCCTGATGGGAGGACTTCAAACCAGAAAACTGATCTGGATCAAACAGAGGAGCTTCACATCTTCCAGAGCGACAGAAACTGGGTCTGGGTTGATTCTGTCAGCACCAGGTGGGTCGGGCTGCGCTCAGCTGTTTGGACCTGGGTCCAGGTGTGCTGCTGGACTCGGTGTTGGTGAAAGCTGCTCTGGAACTGACTGGTCTGGGATCTGTGAGCCCTGACAAAACAAAAACATGATCACAACAGGAAGTTGTTTTCTTGCTTCTTTCACAGATTAAATGTAAACAAGGAATTATTGGAGTTATTAGACGTGTCAGGAGAAACAAGAACATCTTCAGAACTGTTTGGGTGGATGGGTTCTGGTCCTGTTGGTTCATTTGGACTGCTGAGACGAGTGTGAAGAGTAGAGCACTCACACCTGGGCCCCACAGGTGAATCACACCAATCATTTGACTGACACACCAAGCATCTTTACTCGCTTCTTTTTTGGGTCACAGGAGTCACTGGTGCCCATATCCAGCATCACTGTGTGAGAGGTGGGGGACACCTGGACAGGTCTCCAGTCCATCCCAGGGACACAGAGACAAACAACCATTCACTTTCACTCACACCTAGAGACAATTTAGTTACCAATCAGTCCAACATGCAGGTTTTTGGTCAGTGGGAGGAAACTGGAGTAACTGGAGAAAACCCACACATGCACAGAGAGAACATGCACACTCCACCCAGAAAGGCTCCGGCCAGGAGTTGAACCAGGTAGGTTTGTTTTGGTTGCTGTCTTCTTCAGGGGTCACCACAGCCACCGACCTGGCATGAAAGATTTGGCATTTTGTTAACGCCAGATGCCCTTCCTGATGCAACCTGGGCTCGAACCAGCAACCTCAGGATTACAAGATCACAACACTGACCACCAAGCTACCACAGCCCCATATAAATATATATATATACATTTTAAAAAGCATGGTGGTGGCCATCTTGGATTTTGACATGGCGACCTAATTTTTTGAAAGGAACCTTTCTTAAGCCTCCATGCAGCCACACCAAAGTGGAAATTGACACTTCTCTTAATTTTTCCAAGTTATCGTGCTCATAACGTGCACGGATGGACTGAAGGTATGTCCAATCCAGCGACGGGGACAATAAGCTCAGAGACGAGACACAAGCAGAACATGGAGCTGCTTCTTATTTGGGCCGACGTGAGGCTGAACGTGTGTTTGGTTGTGTTTTTCTGTTTCCCTCTGATTGTAAATCCCCAGAAGTTTAAACCCCCCCCCCAAAACTCACCTGTGGACGTCGTCTCGCTCCGCCTCTGTCTTTTCACGTTGGTTCTGTAGAGCGGACCTGACGGAGCTCCCAGGTATCCGGTGTAGCGCTGATAGTCTGCCAGCTGCTCTGAACGCCTCAGGCCCGGCGTGGACTTCACCCGCTCCAGTCTCTTCAGGAGAGCCTGTTTAACAGACGAGACTCTTTTGACCTCGCTCGTTACACGTCTCCACAAACTACCAGAGGCCGAGAAACATGTTTTTATTGTTTTCATCTTTCATTAAACTAAAAACTAATTATCTGAGGAGTACAGCAAACAGGTTAACTAGTTATTAATGACAAACAACTTCTAATATACTGAAAAACATATTTTATTACATTTATTAGTGAAACACTGGAGTATCTCCACACTTCATCTGCCTATAATCATTTTAATCTTCAAATTGCCTAATAATCTGATGTATAATCTGTCTAATAATCAGAATACAGTATTACCCTGCTTATTGAGATAATTTCACATCTTTGCGAAAGCAGGACAAACGTGTTCTTTTGTGTTGAATGAGTGTGTGTGTGTGTGTGTGTGTGTGTGTGTCACTCTGATCACACGGCAGATTAAATTACGTCCCTCTCAGAATAGAGACATTGAACAGCCGTCCTGACAAGCTGCAGTTCAGTCGGAACAGTTTGTCCTGAAAACGACTGAAAGTTATTTCTATCAAAGTTCATGCTCAGTGATGCAGGTAAAACTACGAGCAGAGTTCAGGCAGGTCCTCTGGACGATGTCTCACCGTCCAGAGGACCTGCCTGAACTCTGCTGTTTACACAAAGTTTCAGACAAAAATTACAGTTTAGTTACTGATGTGTCTAAACTTTAACACATGAAACAGGAACAAGAATCAAACCAGTTCTTCACCTTTTTAAACTGTTGAACAAACTTCTTTATTCTGATGTCATTGATAAATATCAGCGCTCCGTTTGTGTGTGTGTCTGTGTGTGTGTGTCTGTGTGTGTGTGTCTGTGTGTCATCACTCTGTAGGTCTGGAGCTGCCCCCCCCCACCCCACCTGCTGCTGTCTATAAATGTTCAGTATCAGTTTTCAGAACCGGGCTCTCAGACCAAACCCTATGGAAACCAAACGAGTGGTACCAGTCAGCCATAAGATTATGACCACCTCTATAAAACCAAACTGGTCACCTTCCAAATGCTGATACCTGAGCCCCAGATGATATGGATTATCCCCAGAACTAATCTGCATGGTTCTGTATGGCCTACCCTGACCTGCACTGGATGACAGAGCTCCTCATCTCAACTCTGAAGATGAGCTCAGACGTCCCACAAATAAAGCTAATTTCAGCTGCATGGATCTGGAATTTCTTTGATTCAGTCGTTCCCCAAAATGACCACACACATGAGAGGATGAATGTAGACAGCCTGTCAGAAGAGCTTCTTGTTCACCATAAATGACCGGAGCAACTCCCTTATTACTGAGGACGAGGCCACAACCCATCTCTGCTGTCTCAAGGTGACGGAGTAAATGATGCAAACATCTCCCATGCCGGTTCCTACAGGAAGCTTAAGGGTGCTGGAAGGTGCAACAATTTCAAACATCCCTTTAAGAACAAACGTTTGTCTGATGCACTTCAGCTCTGTAAAAATGAGCTGGTACTACAACATCTGGACTTCTTTAGCTGTTTTTTATTAATGACTGGATATCTCAGTGTCTAACACCTCTCTCAGGTCCCAGCTCTCAGACAGAATGAGTGGTTTGTGTAGAAAGGGACGTGTTATGGTGAAGAAGTTTCCCTGAACTGTAGAAACTGAACATATACCTCTCTGTTGTCTACCAAGACTTTCTCCTGTGATGCTTCATTAGATGTCCTCAGCTCACTTGTTGCTAAGCTACAAACACCTCGATGCGTTCACAGTAATCTGTGGAGGTTTGGACCCTGTTCTCCCTCTGCCAGAGTTTCTTACTATTACTAGCTGACAAAAGACGGAGGAGGACAATAATGTGTTTGCTCGTGTCCATCTGTCATTAAAATCACTTTGAATGGATTTTAAAGAAACGTTCAAAAAGTAAATCATTTGACGATGTACCTACAAATAAAGCCAACCCCATTCAAGATGTCTAACTGGTCAATAAAACTACAAAATCAGCTATACCTCTGTCAACTTTACTGATGAGCTGAAGTTTGATGTGGTTGCAGTTAGTTTCTGCCTGGGTTTGACTCAAACAGCTCCAACTCCATCATTTCTAACACCAGATGATCTTAGTCTAAATCTCTGGCATAAAGGCGATGGGTGGTCGGCATTCCCTCAAGGACTTTAATGGCCAACAGCTTTGGTGCATTTTTTTTTCTTAGTTTGTAGCCAGGTCTCTCTTGTAAATGAGTCCTCGAGGCTCAATGAGATTAACCTGCCTAAATAAAGATTGAATGAAAAGTTTAGTCACATTTTAAAGACATCAAAGTCTCACACTGACCTATAAGTTCATATTTGTGCTACTTAGAACAAACAGAACATTTTAATTGTATTTATTATGGGTGACAGCAGAACAGTGGGTGGAGCCGTCACCTCTCAGCAAGAAGATCACCTGAGATCTTTCTGGGTGGAGCTGACATGTTCTCCCTGTGAGTTTTCTCCCACAAATTAAAAACCTCCACATTAGGTTCATCTGTAACTTGAACTTGTCCCTCAGTGTGAGTGAGAGGGTGAACAGTTGTCTTATTTGCCTCTATGTGTCCCTGTGATGGACTTGTGTCCTGTCCTGGGTGTCCCCCGGCTCTCACATAATGACCGCTGGAGAAAAGACACCAGCGTCCCGTGACCGGCAACGAGTAAATAAAACGGATGGATAAATGTATTTATTATGTGATCGGCTACGACAAGATGTTTAATAAATGCAGAATATTAAACACTGGTAAATGTTTTAAAGCAAATAAAAACATGTTTGAAAATCAAGAAGTCATAAGAGTCTCCAGTTAAATGTGTTACAGATTCCAGATTGATTAACGGCATCGAATCAGTGTGAAGTTCTGAACAAAGTCTCGTTCCTCACCAGGTTCTCCCGCTCGATGCGTCGCTGTTCTCGCTGCCTGTTGAGGGCGCTGTGAGACGCGTGGATCAGAGGGGTGCTGGTGGACATGCAGGCTTTCTGCCCCGCTGCTTTCCTCCATCTGGGAGCCGGAGACACCCGAGAAAGCTCTCGAAGAAGTCGCTGATTCTCTCGATCTATGCGCAGGACCTCATCGTTGGTAAACGAGTAGTTCTTCCTGTTCCTCCCTCCAGGACAGTTGATGACCAGTTTGTGTTCAAGCAGACTTTCTAAGCTGAAGGAGGAGCCTGGATGGTGAAAAGCACATTAGTTATTTAAACACTGCATGTAAGAGATTTACTGTGAACTAGAAATGAAAGAAATACGGTTTATTGATTCCTGACGCAACCTAAATTATGAACACACAAGTTTAGTAAAAGGCTAGTTTATTCATTTCATTTAAGAGAACAAATATGTATTTAAATTAAGACTGAATCTTGTGCCATAGCCAAGATATAAACAATCAGAAGATTTTAACAAATAAAACAAACCAACATGAGTAGGACTGTAAACATGGCTGGACTCACTTTCATCCATTTCCTGATATGAACGCTCCTCCTGATGGATGCTGCTGAGGCCACTGGAGGGCACCTTCTCCTGCTCCACTTCATCACTTCCCCTCTCCTCCTCGGTGTGGTTCAGATTAGACCGGGGAGGGCTGAAATCAGGTGAGGAGAGGGGGCTCACATCGGTCACTGTGTCGTCGGACTCATCTGTACTTACGGCGGGCAAATCCTGAGCTCCTGCTGAGCCCACTCTGGTCCTTCTTAGTCCATGACGTGAAGATGACTTGGTGGTTTTGGGCAGGGTGGGGGACCTCTGACTGCTACAGGAGCTCTCAGAGTCTGCATCTGCATCAGTCGAAGTGAGAGATGGATGAAGGTTATGTGATGGTTTTCCAGCAGATTTCTCTCTGCTCCTTTTAAGGCCGTCACTCATAGCTAAGTCATTTTCTTCTGGTTTATTTGTCATTTGAGTGTGGACACAATCTATCTCTAGCTCTTCAGCCATCAAAGCCAAAAGGGTTCCACTGGACTCTTTAGAGCACAGCTTGGACGCATCCTCACTGTCAATGTGTCTCCTTTCTGTCTTTGAGGATGGAGCAGTAGCTGCATCTTGGGCATGTTTTGAAGGTAACTGCTCAAGTGTTTTGGAGCTCCGCTTTCCTTCTTTCTTTTCTCTTCCATCTTCTCTGCCCTCATCACAATCACTGTCAAAAAACGAGTGATCCACTTCACCTTCCAGTTCACGGGGGTTGAACATGGCAGCTTCTTGCAACAGACCTGTGAGATGAAAAATGGGTGAAGGTTAAATAATACTCTAGAACGGCTGAAGTACACTGACAGTATGTTTTAAGTTGATCATGCCATAGCAGTATTAACTTGGTGAAAAAAAAAAAAAAAAAAAGTTTAGGTCTGTTTTAACCCAAAAACACCGAGGTGGTTTTTGCTGGAAAAACCAAGCAGAAATGCTGCCTGCTAAACCCCCCTCAATAACAGACTAATGATTTAAATGGATACACTGTATTTTAAGTAGTTTTTGTTGGAGAACATCAAGGGCTAAATTAGGATGGTCCAAATGGCCCTTCTGGTCCTCGGGCCACATTAAGCCCAGGTGTGATATAAAGAATAAATGGCCTAAATGAACATCAAGCCCACAAGGTCAGGGCAGGCTTGTGGTTCTGGATGAATGTGGACAGATAAGAGATGACTAGGGATCCCAGAAACTTTTTTTTTTTTTTTTTAATCATCAAATACAAAATGAGTAGAGAAACATGAGAAATATGGTTTTAATTTATACTGTAAAGACAACTTTACATTAAGAGATGCAAAGGCACAGCAGTTAGAATAGAAACAGCCTTTATTGTCCCACAGATGGGAAATTCAAGTGTAACAGCAGCAACAGATAAAAAGATAAAAAGATTCACACAATAGTTCCTAAATGTTAAGAACAATATATAAATATATAAGATAAACAATATCAATAATAATGTTCAATACTGTATGTTATGTTCAATTTTAGCAACAAAGACTCAAAATAAAACAACTGCAGTTTGACTGCAGTTAAAATTAACATTTGAATAATATTCAGAGCTGCTGGAGAAAAACAACGACTAAAGTGTAGAAGACGCAGAGCAGCGGACAGACATTGATGTTTGACGGTTCAACCACAGCTAGCTAACGTTAGCTAGCTTTAGCTGTGCGGACACAAAGCGACATCTCACCTTCAGGAGGCAGAACCTGGCAGCGCTTCACCTTATAGCTCTATCAGAGGAAATAACACATCATCTTAAAATGAAAAAAAGATGAAATCCCAAACCTTCCAACAGAAAAATACAAAACAACCGGATACAGCAACAGAGCGCTTGGTAACCATGCAGCGTCACTTCCTGGTAACGGCTCCTACGCAAGACAGGCTATGCGCATGTGTAAACTACAAAGACTGAACGAATATAAATAAATAAATAAGTAAATAAATACAATAATAATAATAGCCTCTAATGAAAATAAACAAGTAAATAAAAAAACAAACCTTTGTAACACTTAAAACTATGCCAGTTATCAGCCTAAAGACAGAGGCCAAATCTCAGATTTATACTGAACAGTATTGTCACAACACAAATCTGAGAACCGTGTTAAGTTTTTATTTAAATCAGTTATTCTTTTACATTTGCCATTTTTTACAAATGAGCATAATTTCCCCACATAAACACTGCCTTTTGATGATGAACTTTCAAAACAGCTGAAGCTTTGAAAAAATCTAAATTGCCCCTTTTAAATTTAGATTTCTCAAGTTATGATTTAGCAAACACAATCGCTTCATGAATACATTCACAAATTGGCTGATTTTTATTTTATTTTTTATATTTCATTATATAAAGAGTGTTTTCTGTAAATATGTAGTAGCCTACCCCAATTTAGTACATTATGTAGTACCATAATTATCTATTTGCTTTGCAAACATTTAATTTCAATGTTAAAAACTATATTTATATTGTGATGTTTAGTAAGGATCATAAACATATTGATACTATTCATTAGCCTTTCTGAATTTAGTTTCTATTCATCAAAAACTCCTTCAACAAGAAGGATTATTGTAATTTAACGTCTTATTCTAACTACATAACCCTGTTTTCCCATGAGCGGCACAAGCTTTTGGAGTGAAACAAAGATTGTCATGTTTTAAACTTCAGGATGAGTTTAACTTCACTACAATCCTCCCAAAGTATAAAACTCTAATAATGCTTCTTACCTCCTCTACAATAAATCTAAATAGACACAAAGTGATTCTAAATGAAAAATATATACAGTAGTTGGTTTACTGAAACTGGGCAAAAAAAAATTCTTCATACTTTAGTGAGAACAAGTCTTTCTGGGTTCTTGGAGATCTGGGTGAGGATTAGATTTCTTTCTGAGTGCTGACACATTTCAATTTGATTAGATGACATACCTCCTCCCTGGGCTGCCACCTTACCGTGGTGGAGGGGTTTGAGTGTCCCAATGATCCTAGGAGCTATACTGTCAGGGGCTT
>JARVGV010000861.1:32230609-32244042 GCA_031762435.1 Hypsolebias longignatus
TCTCTAATTACTGTTGTTGTAGTAGCCCAGTCATTTGGAAGCTCTTTCTTACCACCCAGAGCCTTTAACAGCTCCTCTCTGAATTTCTCACAGCATTCTTCCTTCTTTAGCTTCCACCATTTGGTCTTCTTCTCTTATTTTACTCTTTTTCTCTTCTTCACAACAACAGTCATTCTACACGCAACCATCCAATGCTGTCTGGTCATGATCTCCCCTGCCACAACCTTACAGTCTCCAATCTCACTCAGGTTTCCTCTTCTACACAGAATGTAGTCGACCAGTATACTCCTTCCTCCACTCTTATAGGTCACTCTACGTTCCTCCCTCTTTTGGAAATAGGTGTTGACTATAACCATTTCCATTCTCTTGGCAAACTCCATACCATCTGTCCTTCCCAGTTTCTTTCCTTGACACCAAACCTACCCATCACTTCCTCATCCCCTCTGTTTCGTTCACCAACATGTCCATTTAGATCTGCTCCGATCACCACTCTTTCCTCCCTGGGAATACTTTTTATCACTTCATCCAGATCTTTCCAAAATGTACTTTCTACTCCCTATCACATCCAACATATGGAGCATAACCACTGGAATACTTTTTATCACTTCATCCAGATCTTTCCAAAATGTATCTTTCTACTCCCCATCACATTCAACATGTGGAGCATAACCACTGACTATGTTTAGCATCAGACCTTCTACTTATACCTTCAGGCACATTGCCCTATCTGACACTCTCTTCACCTGTACTACATCATTTGCCAACTCCTCCTTCAGGACCACCCCTACTCCATTGCTTTTTCTATCCACACCATGGTAAAACAGTTTGAACCCTGCTCCAATGCTGCGAGTCTTGCTGCCCTTCCACTTGGTCTCTTGGGCACATAAAACATTTACCTTTCTTCTCTGCATCATGTCAGCCAGCTCTCTACCTTTGCCTGTCATTGTCCCCACATTTAGAGTTGCAACCCTCAGTCCTACATTCTTCACTTTCCTCTTCTCCCTCTGTCTTCTGACACGTTTCCCTCCTCGGGGTCTTCGACTAACAGTAGCACCATTTCCGCCAGCACTCTGTTTGTCAACAGCACCAGTGGCGGTCGCTGTTAACCCGGGCCTCAACCGATCCGGTATGGTTTCGCTTTGATGTACTCGCATTATGGTTTTTGCAAAAGTGTTTTACATTGGATGCCCTTCCTGACACAACCCTCACCATTTACCCGGCTTAGGACCGGCACAAGAGATACACTGGCTTGTGCTCCCTAGTGGTTGGTTTACATCTTAAAAGAATAATCAAAACAATTAACAATACAGTATAGGATAAAACAATGTTATAGCCACATAAATGGGTTTTGATTTCAAAGTGCGAGGGTAGTAATGGTCTTAAAAGCCTGGTCTTTGGGAGCCGTTCAAGGAGTCATTTCAGTGGGCTTCATCATAGAGCCATCATTTCTAACCTGGGCCTGAAGCCCGGCCCGGCCCGACCCAAATTTGGACCAGGTCATAATAATGTGCTGGATGGACAGGCCGGATTGGTGTTGGGCTTTTGATTGTGTCAACGGATTTGCCGCTATCCAATTATATGGCAACATGTCTTGCCATATATTTACCAGCCACACGCGGCCATTTCACCACGAGCTGACTGGCCTTGAAAGAGGTCAAATGAAGTTCAGTTAAGCATCAGATGGGACTATACTGCCATGAAGCGATCCATCATACAAATGGATATTCAGCCTGCACTCTGCAAGACACACGTGGCCGACGACCCAAACAGGTGAGATCCTGAAATGACAAACACCTGCTCAGCTCCAATCTTCTGCCCCTTTTATTTAGACCCGCGCATCTGCCAGCCGTTAATAACTATATAAGAAGTCAAAGCTTAATTAAAAATGTTGGGGGGGGCGGGGTTTCGGGTGCGGACCTGTAATTACTGTTAATTCGTCAAGTCGGGTTCAGAAATGATAGCTATGGGCTGGGGCCAGGTCGGATCTGGTTTTTTTGGGGGGGGGGCTGAATGCAACTCTAGTTCATGGCTTTCAATTTTTTACTCTTGGCCATGCACATTATTTTGTTTGATCCACCTCAGCCCACACACCTCAGCCAGCTTTGAACCCACCATTCATGTAAGGTTAGTTGCAGTGGCTCATGGCTCTCCATTTTGATGGTCCCTTCAGATCAGTAGTAGACATCCAGCACACAGTCCAGGGAGGTTTGAGATGGGTCGGGGATGCCTGTGCTGACTCTGTGATGTTTTTCAGAGAAAAGTTCTCACACATGTTTTGAACATGTTTCAGACTCGAGTCAGGACTGCACATGTCGGCCACTCACCCAAAGCAATTGAGAACCCAGAAAAAGTTGCAAAACTTTCTGGAGACACTTTCATGACTGCAGTTCACTAACTAGTCCCAGCCCCTGTGATACCACCTTTATGCAGGCTGTGGATGTGGCCCATGTGAAGTCAGTGGACAGGTGCAGGCTTCAGTTGTCACCTGGCTTCTCCTTCGTTGATGAAGGGAGACGAAGTGTGAGCTTTCCTCCTGGAGTATACCTCTATCTCTTTGGTTCATGTCCCACTGATGCATCAAATGAACAAGGTATTCTACTTCCCTCCTACACATGGACTCATCATTGTTGGAAATCAGTCTAACAATGGTGTCATCTGCAAACACACCCATACAGGAGCAAAAAGTCCAAGACAGGGCTCAGGACTCATTCATGTGAGGAGAACAATGCTAGAGGACGAGACACCACAGACCTTCAGACTGCAGACTACCTGCCAAAAAGTCCTAAAACCAGTGGCACATGGATGGATTTAGTCTATCAGCAGTCTGTGGGATGATGGGGTCAAATGCCCAGGCCTCCAGATGAGCAAGAACAGGGTAATGACAATCTACATCTGACATGCACGGATCCTTCCTGAAAGAGGGTCCACAGTGGTGTTGACCAAGCTCTTGATGCAAACCAAAACCAGCTGTTCCAGAGATGTTACAGCAGCCAAGGCAGCTCAAAGAGAGAGCCGCTGGATGATAGTCATTCATTCCTTTTGCAGACGAACATTTTGGTTCAGGGAAAATAGTGGATATTTTTTAGAACAGACCGGCACCATAGCTTGAGACAGACAGATGTCAAAATGTTTGGCAGAACCTAGACACTCTTAGCACCTGACTTGGCCCAGCTGCTTCCCGTGTGTTCATCCTCTGCAGGGTCCTCCTGACGGCAGCTGCAGACACACTAAAGGGCAGCTTCCCGGTGAGATGGAATGAGAATAAGAAGCATAGAAATTATTCAGAGCATCAGGCAGAGATGGGTCTGGAGAGTGATCAGCATCCTTCCTCCATCTTCATGCCCTTCCATACGCTTCAATATTGGTTGTAAAACAACTTCATATCCTGTCAGCCTAGTTCGTTTTCCTGATGTACTTTTCATCAAAAAGAGTAAAAGTTTAAAGAAAAGAAAAATAAATATTTTGTTCCATTTCACACAATGTTTTGTAGTTATTTTTATACTAAATTTAGTCTTTTATTTTGAATTATTGAGTTAACCTTGCTTGTGAACTTTCACAGACATGGTTCTATCAATGATAATTATTGCACAGCTCAAAAGTATAATTCCAAAAGTAACAATCCATAACCTTTTTCTAAATATGAGCGTACATTTTTCCTTTCTGGTGAGCGTAAAACTGTGTTTAGCTCTTTAGTATTTTCAGCAAAGTGTTATACAATGAGAAGTCAGAGTGTGATGACAGATTTGGCTGCTATCGTCTGCTAAAGGCTGCTCATCTGCAGGGAGGTTGGATCATGTAATCAAAGTGTCACTAAAGCAAAACAGAAAGAGAAGCACGTTTGTCAAACGTCTCGTAAAAACTTGTTTCAGGACCCTGTTTCCACTCCAAATGGACGAGCCTAAAAATAGTTTCATTTTATCTCAGTTGCTTGGCTAAGTGCTTTCCAGTGCAGATTTATACTAAAACGGAAAAAAACACACCAAACAAAGGAAACCCTTGACTTCTTAACGTGTGAAGATTATGTCTTGTTACAAATCTTATGAAAAGAGTTTTCTGTTTAATTTTTGTCTCCAAGGGCAGGAAATATTGAAGGGATTTTGATGAATGTCCACTTGACATTTGTCATTGTGTTTAAGCTTCCTCGTCTTTCTTGTCGCAGAGCTAATTTAAGACTTTCAGATGAAAATGAAAAATGCAGAAGCTTGAAGTGTGACAATAGTTGCTGTGAAGAAGCTCCAGACTTTGGGTGGGAGTGACCACAAAAAAGCTCCTATGAGCCTTTATTCAGTCTCAGCAGGTTGAGTTCACTGTAACAGTCTTCCACTCTGTCCAGGTGGAGACCATCGGTGACGCCTATTGTGTAGCTGGTGGTTTACACAAAGAGAGTGAGATCCACGCTGTCCAGATCGCACTCATGGCTTTAAAGATGATGGAGCTCTCAGATGAATGCATGACACCAACTGGAGAACCAATACAGGTGAGGGCTGAGCACCAATCTCCGTGACCCTACTTATTAAATCGGATTACACAGCATCCAGGAATGGAAGAGTTTTCACATCAAGAATTTTATTTTAAAAACTCATATTCTATCAGTAAAGAACACATAACTGCAGGACAAGGCGTCACAATTTAACAACAAAACCTTATTGTTTTGGGCTCAAATCTCATTCCTTAATGTTGGCTCAAATCCTCCTCCAGCCAGCTCTTTTGGTGTCATTCTGTGCAAAAGCTATATGAACAATTACAATCAGACTTATAAAAAGCTCTTGGAATTATCTTATTTTAAATAAATTGTTTATTTTTCTGACAGGACGGGCAGGATAACAGCTAGTCTGAGTAGGATCAATGTCAAGGTGGACTGTTGCTGTTTTAATTCCAACTTATTGACCTGTTTTTTCCACTTGGGCTGTTCCACTTCACTTCAAACTCAGGTCCTCTACCAGAGGCCTGGGCTCTGAGGGTTCTGTTCAGTATCTCAGCTGTTCCAAGGACTGAGCTCTTCTGGACAGAGATCTCTGAGGTTGTTCCTGGGATCTGTTGGTGCCAATCTTCCAGTTTGGGTGTCACAGCACTGAGTGCTACAATGACCACTGGGACTACTGATGCTTTGACTCTCCATAGTTTCTGTATTTCCTCTTTCAGCTCCTGGTATTTCTCCAGCTGCTCCTTCTTCCTGATGTTGCAGTCTATTGGGATTGCAACATCTATCACCACTGCCTTCTTGCTTGTGGACTACCACAACATGGTTGGTTAGCCATCGCCTGATTGTCAGTCTGGATCTGGACATCCTACAGTAGCTTAACCCTTCCATGCTCCACCACCCTTGATCGAGTCTCCCACTTTGACTGTGGGACCTCCAGTCCATATTTAGCACAGATGTGACTGCATGTTAT
Organism: Hypsolebias longignatus; assembly: GCA_031762435.1. NCBI lineage: Eukaryota > Metazoa > Chordata > Actinopteri > Cyprinodontiformes > Rivulidae > Hypsolebias > Hypsolebias longignatus. The sequence continues at coordinate 32,236,003 of JARVGV010000861.1, forward strand.
TCTTGGTTATGGAGCTCCATGAACACTTTGTCTGCCTGAACTCTGCAATGTTAGACTGTCTCAGGGGAACCAGGACATTTTGATGAATGAAGGGCTACTGGAGCAAGACATTCATGGGCATGGGCAAGCAACACTGTTCAAATGCTATTATAAATGCAAGTATAGAGAAATAGGCTACATGGGAAGGATGGGGGATAATGGATACCCATCATCCAGATTGACTCAAAAGCAATTTCAGACCCAGTGTTCCAACAATCAAGAGAGAAATCTGCTGTCAGATCGATGAAGTACAAAAACGATCCCATTGCAAATGGGATCCAGTATAAATCATCATCCCCACCATGTGTGTGTGGGTACCAAACACCACTGGAAAGCCCCGAGGAACTGAATACAAGGGCAGCTGACCAGAGACTGAAGATCATGACCAAGCTTGCTGCAACTGTTTCCATGGCTAGATGACAACATACTCTCTGATAGTCTACTAAAAGATGTAAATGCAGCATTGACACTATGGCAAATATATTAAATATGATCCTTTATATCCCCGTCAGATGAATGGTACATGGTTGTTTTTACTTGGTATTCTGTGGTTTGTGCAAATAGCAGCAGCAGCTAGCTGTAGCTCTACCAACAGGAATACAATAAACCTGGAGGCATATCTGTGTAATGTTTAACCGAGAGCAGTTTAAAGGTTTTTAAAGTGCCATTTGCATGAACAGTTATAACATTTTTGAAATTAGTCGTGTTAAGACAACAGCAGTCCGCTTTGGTTTGGGCCCCACCCAGAGTACCTGTTAGGTCATCAGTCCTACGAAATTAAAGGTTTTGTTTCTTCAAACTGAGATCATTCTAAGAGTTGTTTACAGCAGACAAGATGTTAACTCTTCATAACCTTATAGCAGAACTTTATTTAAAAATTTTCAATTATCATTTTAAATCAAAATCTCTGGGTCACTCCAATAAACCCATTCACCATGAATTCTTCCTAATATTCTTTAGCAAGCACAGCATTATTACAGCTGTACATGCCATGTAGGTCAGCTATTGCTGCAGACCTCAAGATATGATGTATTTTTTATGCTCATTAAGGAAGCCTGTGAAAAATATATTGCAGTAGTTGCTGGGACATGTTTTGATGAAGAAAAATACTAACATTGATGAGTCTCCATTCAAAAGGTCAAAAAACCCAACCCGTTCCCCATCCCCCTGAAATATAACTCAGAAAAACCTGGGAGACCCTGACCCACCTTATAAATCTACAAAACGTAGGACCAAAGAGTAAGGGAAGGGGTGGAATGGAGTCTAACTTTCAAATGACAGTTGTGTTATACTTTCAATAAGATAAAAGATTGTCAAAATGTCTATTTTGACACATTTAGCCTTTGAGGGGGAAAAAAAACCCCTGAATTAGAACCAGTTAAAACCTTTAGAACCAATACTGGAGTCAAATAATATTATATGTTGTTTATGAGTGGATGAGATTACAGACCTGGTTCTGGTACTGTGCATCAGCAGGACCCCAAACCATCACAGTACCAAAACCAGGTTACATAACCCGGATGCCTCTGGACATAATTGAACTTGTCACAATCAATCCCAAATGTGTGAACAACGTGCATCAATAGTGCTTGTCTCTGCACCCCCACTGTAACGAGCCACCTCGTTAGAAATGAACAGTTGTGGCTGGCCTGGGACGGACAAGACCTTTTGGAAATATGTTTGAGTAAATAAAACAAAATGTTCTCACAATCCTCTGCTTCCCAGGCTACACATTAGCAGAAAAGCCTTTTAAATGCCACCAAGGACATCTCTCCTCTGGTTGCTATGAGCCTGTCTGAATCCCCCTTGAAATTTAAAAAAAAAACTTTTCATGTTGGCTTTAACCATTGAGAACACAATCAAATAAGCATAAAGTACTTTTGAAAAAGATTCAGAGATGTTTGAGATTGTGTATGGTTGTGGATGTGCTGGATTGATCCCAGCCTTGTTCTTTTCAAGGACATGACCCCAAACATGCACTCAGATCTTTATTACAGTTCCCCAGAGCCCTGATCCCAACGTCAGTCTGTGATGAGCTGGACATCAATGAACTTATTAACTGCAGTGCAGAGATTCAAATGGCTGTTTCCATTCAGTGTTGCAGATTAAAACCCTCCGTATACAGAAACTTCAGATTTAACAAGTCTATTATTGTCCATGGGCAAGAAATGGTGAACAATCTGTCTGTTCGGAAAATATTTCATGGATCAGAGGTCAGATTTTAATTACCTTTGCAGTAATTAATCATTGGATTTAAATCTATGATTGATTAATGTTTGGAGGCAACCTAATTCAACATGGCTGCCACAGCTAACTGATATTAGCAAACACAAAATAATGCTATAAATCATCCAGCGTTATAAATAATGAGCTGAAATTCAGTGTGGTAGTAGCTGAGAGTCACCCCCAACACATACTCTGAGCACAAATAGTTCCAATAAGAATTAGTTTTAAAATTTTACATTATTAACTGTTAGAATCATGCCTGCTCTGTCTGTTATCAAAAATATTTCATGAACTTCTATATGTCTATAAGTCTCAGAGACTAATAACTGATTATGCATCTACAACTGACTAACTTTTGAAGTCAACCCAATTTAAGATGGCCACCACAGCTAATCAACTTTTGCTATCACAAAAAGACTAACTCAGATAATAATCTGAAATTTGGTGTGGTAGTAGCTGAGAGTCATGCCCATCACATACTGTAAATACTGACAGATCACTTAAAGCAGGTGTGCCAAACATTGTTAAAAACAGAACTTGGTTCAAACCAAGTGTTAATTTCAATAAAGTCAACTACCTGAGTGGTAGATTTGGTTGCAGGTTCCTCAACAAGTATCATTGTTCTCATTTGATGTTTCCTGTCGCTCTTTCTACTTGTACATCAAAGTCAAAGATTACTGAAATGTTCAAAATTTCTCAAGAGAAGTCTGTTTCAAAAGAGTATGCTCCATTTTATGTAAAATGAGAGAAAAAACAAAACACAGTAGTCCCTCGCCACTTCGTTGTTCGTTTATCGCGGACTCGCTCTATCGTGGTTTTTCAAAATAAGATTGCACATGACACACAATTGGCTGACTGATGAATGAGCTAAACGATGGGCATGGAATTTTTATTTAAAATAAATTATTTTAAAATAGTTAGCACCAGCTGCACATTTGTGCAGCCCATACTGCAGGATAATAGTCTTCAAATACACAGTTAACAATAAAGAGTATTTGTGTGAAGATTTATTGATTGATTGATTTCTTTCAGATGCGTATCGGCCTCCACAGTGGGTCGGTGTTGGCTGGCGTTGTTGGGGTCAAGATGCCACGGTACTGCCTTTTTGGAAACAACGTCACGCTGGCCAACAAGTTTGAGTCCTGCAGCCAGCCCAGGAAGATCAACATCAGCCCTACAACCCACAGGTGACCACGCCGCCGTCACAGCGGCTCCTACCTGCTGATAACACACAGTCCTCTTCAACAAGCTATGAACCATCCAGAGTATAGTCTGAGCCAGAAACAGGGAACTCTAATCTAAGTGCTCTTGACAGGAAACACAACTTGTTAGAGGGGAACTGTGTCTTCTCTGCTGTCAAATAATTTGCCACATTGTTTCTAGATTCACGTTTTATTTGTGTGTTCTTCTTCGCTCCAGGTTGCTGAGAGGTCGCCCAGAGTTCATCTTTGTTCCCAGGAGTCGACAGGAGCTTCCGCCCAACTTCCCAGAAGACATCCCTGGTGTTTGTTACTTTCTGGAGGCGGCCTTCAAAACTTCCAAACTGACTAAGAAATGAAGCCAAGCTGCCACGAATCCCTGAAATGCAGATATGAGAAATAAAAAACAGAGTCAAAGAATTACAGTGCAACTAGAAATTAATTCTGTGAACTGATTGAGGTTGTCTCTTTGTCAAAACCTTCGCAGCTGCTGCTTGATTACAAAGATGTCAGTTCGTTGTCAGACGTGTTGTCTCTGTATTATTATATATTTGTACAACTGTTGTAGAAAGAAGCTCACCACGTTTTCTTCCAGAATGAGTCATCTCTGCAATTCGGTATCCTTGTGTTTTCACTTCCTGCTTCCACCACAGAGATGCAGACCGTCAAGGAAAGACTTTGGGACTGTTTTATTCTTTTTAACACAAAGGGTGCAAAATGCAGAGAATAATAATAATTAAAAAAAACAGTAATTGTTGCCAAAAAATGTTTTTCACATAAAGTAAAATTGTCTTACACAGTGAGATTGTTACAGTATTTTTGTTATATGACATAGTTATATTTGTTATAAAAATACATTTTAGATGTGATGTAGCTGAACTGATAGTGCTCTGTAATGATGTGCACACGTATAACCTGCTAAAGCACCTTGCCCTCGAGCAGCAATTAAAACAAATACAACAAATAAAAAGGAACACAAATAAACTGATAAAAAGTTAATTTAATTTGTGGAATTTTACTTCAATCAATTATATCAACGCAGAGCAGATTCAGGTGCCTTATGGGAATTCATGGCTGTGCCAACAATGAAACGGTCTCATTGTCTTCAGTTGGTATTTTTAATTTTTACTTTTATTTTAGCCTAGTAGTCAACATGAATAGTTTAATTTGAAAGTTTAATTTTGCTCACAACTTTTCTGATTAAAGTTTCTTTCACAAGCAGCACACCACAGACATTTGTTTGAAGGTGTGTTTTCTTGTCACAGTGAATTTCTTGACATTTATTTACAAGTTGTTTTTCCTCCTTTACGCACCGTATTTAATGAGTTGTTCTTCACCTTCATGTAGCGGACGATGACGCAGCAAGACTTCACTGAATGTCTTACTATCATTCATAATGATGTGCTTTATTCATTATTGTAATAAAAGTGCAATAAATATTGTTATGAACTAAGTGACTAATTGTCTGTGTCTGCAGGTGACATCTATATTTATTGAGTAGATAAAAGTGCGTACTAAAACCTGTTTCTGACAATGAAACACTAGGAAACCATAAGAAAATTAATAGACATTAGCTGTTAGCATTTTCACTACCTTAGTGGGAATGACAGGTTGACAAGCGTCACTAGGACAACAGTAGCTTCGCTCCCATTGGTCAGATACAGATGACGTCACAAGGTTCCCGCTCTGCTATTGGTTGAACCCAACGTCGGTAACGCGCGTGGGAACAGTCGGGATGGACTCGGAGACGCTCAGCATCTGTACCGAACGATGAAGGCTTTGCCTGAATTATCATTTTTTATCGCCAAGTAAAGTCGAAGAGGCAAAGCAGCCGCAGCCATGGTACGTAGACGAAGCTTCAAACTGTTTGTATTCTCTACGAATCCTCCCAGGTCAGGGTGTCTCGCGCTCCGTGGTTCGTCTGCGTTTTGACGTTTCCTGTTTGGAGGCAGAGCAGTCTCGCGCCGGGGATGTCACCGGAATTAATGAACATTTGTAACGTTTGAATGTTGCTTTAGTTCGTTTGTTCACGACGGCAGACAGGAAAGACCAGCTCGAATGGATATTTGTGATGAAAGCTGCGTGTTTGGATGAGATAAAGATGTCTGATGTATTTTGTTACAGTATGGGTTTGTGAATCACGCCCTGGAGCTCCTGGTTTTGAGGAACTATGGACCTGAAGTGTGGGAGGACATCAAGTGAGTTCTGATTGGGTTTGGTTCTGTTGGGTTCATGGTTTCATGTCAGAGGTCCAGGTTCAAACAGACTAAACCTGATTTTCCAATCAAATTCAGAGATTCAGCTGTTAAAGAGTTTTTAAAAAACGTCCTGCCCAAGCTAAGATATAAAAACATTAACTTTGTTAAAGTAGTATATGCATTCAAAGATCAGCAAATGAGTGGACATCAGCATCTGTAACTGTAATATCTATATCTGTATGTAAAACAAATAAAACCACAAAATGTAAGGAGGTAAAGCTTATTTATATAACGTCAAATGACAATCACAAATATATATTGCTGATTTCTGCTGCTGATCTCTAAACTCTTACTGAAAGTCAAATTTGAACAGCTGACACTTGCTGAAATCAGCAGAGAAACAGCTGATACAGGAGGCAGAATAGATTACAAAACAACTCTGAAATTAGCAACAACAACAAAAAGCTGAAATTAGCAGAAAGAGGCTGAAAGGAGCATAAAAAGCTTAATATGCTAGAAAGAAGCTGAAAAAAGAACAAAAGCTAAAATTAGCAGAACTGACCAGAACAAAAGCTGAAATTAGCAGAAAAAAGCTAAAGGAGATGAAGCAGAACAACCGCTGAAACGAGCTGAAAGGAGCTGAAAGGAGCTGAAAGGAGCTGAAGCTGAACAAAAGCTGAAATTAGCAAAAAGAAGCTTACAGCTGAAATGAGCTGAAATAATCTAAAAGGAGATGATGCAGAACAACAGCTGAAATGAGCTGAAAGAATCTAAAAGGAGATCATGCAGAATAACAGCTGAAATGAGCTGAAAGAAGCTGAAGCAAAACAACAGCTTGTAGGGTTTCTGGGTTTTTGTCCCGTCTCTTTCCGTTTCCTCACATTTTCTGATTCAGCTCTCGGTGTTTTCCCTGCCTGTGTTCAGCACGTCTCATGTTAATCACCACAGGTGGCTGTCATTGTCCTAATCAGTGTGTGTACATATTCAGCTCTCTTCTGTCTTGTCTTTGTCTCCGGATTGCCCTTCAATTGTGTCTTGGTCTGCCTCCCGTGCTGTTTGTCCTGATCTGTTCGCTGCACCAGTAAGTGGCTGCCCTGTCAGCCTTTTGATTTTATTTTTTGGAGAATAAATATTTTTGATCTTTTTACCTCGAGCCTCCTTGTCATCTTCCTGCACTTGGGTCCAACACTCCTCATGGCAGATCATGATAGAATCCGGAGACCATACAGAACCCAACAGGAAGATGATAATTTTTTTTGAGTGTTTGGCCTGTGAGGTGGATAAAACTGCTCGAGACAGAGAACAGGAGGAGAGAAAGAAGAATCAGTTTTTGGGGACCCATCTCACCATTAAACCTGGGTCCTCAGCTTCACTGTCTCTCCTTCCCTCATCAACATGTCTCACTGCTGCACCCTGCTGCCCACCTGAGAGAGGGGGGCGAATTACTGGTCCCCCCCGAGTCCAGCACATAGAAGAGAGAGCTTCACAGGCGAGGGGGAAGCCCAGCCCCCAGCCCTCAGTTGCCAGTCGAACGGCAGAAAATTTTGTTCCAGGGGAGGTACCCGTGCCCCTAGAGGAGCGGTCCGGCTCTTGCTTGCTGGAGGAGCGAGGGGGGAGTTCTCTGGGGGAGAAGAGCCCATGCCCCCACTTGCCGGAGGAGCAGTCTTGCCCTCCCTCACTGGAGGAGCTGGAACGGTGGCAGGCTTCTATGGTAGCACTGTACCTGGATCCACTTCTGCCCTGCTGCAAGGAGACCCAGGTGGAAAGTCCTCGCTCCAGTCCTCCTGAGGGGTTCACGGCTGCAGATCTTCTGACTCCTTCATCACCTGCTGCAGCTCTGGTCCCATCACCAGCTGCAGCCCCGTCTCTGGTCCTTGGTTCTCCAGCTGCAGCCCAGCCTCCATCACCTGCTGCAGATCTAGACCCCAACTCGTCTCTGGAGGTCCTCGCGCCATCAGCTGCTGCAGATCTGGACCCCAGCTCATCTGCGGTCTTCGCTCCTGGTCTGCTCAAGGTCCACATTCCTGGCTCTTCAGCTGAGGTCTTCGTCCCTGTTTCGTCCACCGAAGATCCTGGCCCACCTGAGGTCTACGTCCCTGTTTCATCCGCAGAAGATCAGGACTGGTCAGCCCAAAGAGGTCATTCTCTGCCTGAGTTCAGGATGGCACAGATGGACACCTGTGCGACCCCGAGATGGACGATCCCCTAGCCACCCACCAGAGCTCTGGCCTGAGGGTGGATGGTTTCCAGGCCGCCCCCTGATCTCCTGTGTCATTGGGGTCGGTCACCTGGCTGCCCTCCTGAACAGTGGACCTGCCTTGGATGGTCTCCTGACCGTTCACCTTGACTCTGAGTGTGTGTGTGTGTGTGTGTGTGTG
>JARVGV010000861.1:32444942-32455426 GCA_031762435.1 Hypsolebias longignatus
CACACACACACACACACACACACACACACACACACACACACACACACACACACACACACACACACGCACACGCACACACAAAATCCTTCCTATCAGAAACAAAACCCCTCTGGAACAAAAGACCAGCCTAGTCTCTTTTAACACAAAAATTATAAGATGCCAATACAAAATAACCACTCAATGTTATATTATGTAATATAATAGTAAGATAAAAGTATATTTCATCCCCCAACTTCAGTGACTCTTGTGAGAGGGTGGGGGTTGCAGACACATGGCGACTGCCCACATCACAGCTCCTTAGTTTTAAAAATATTGAATTCTAATGAGCTCTTAGAACCAGATGGCCATGGTATTCACGAATAGCTTGTATGTAGTGTGTGAGTGTTCATAAGTCTATCAGGCCACCAAGAACATATCGTCTGCATACTTAAAGAGTACCAGTCCATTATTGTTACAGGTTATTTCATTGGTGTAGATGGAAACAAGAATGCAGCCTTGTAGGACCCCAGTAATCCAAACAATGCTGCTAGATTCAAAACCTTTGACCTTGAAATGCCGGGGCCTGTTTGTTAAAGAATCTTTAATCCATAAAACCAATTTGTATTAACTTGCAGTGCTTGAAGGTGATGAAGAAGAGTATTTATATTTACTGTATTGAAGGCAAATGAAGAATCCATAAATAAAATCCTCAAAACTGATATCTATTGAACTGATGACACCCAGGCGTAGATGCTGGTGCTTTCCCACCTGATTGGACTGTTTGCCCTGGGAGGGTTTTCTACCACATGCATACAGCAGCCTAGCTTGCAAGAGGGTTATTGATACTGGTAAGTGTTAAAACAAAATAAAAACTGCAAACAGTGGGGCAAATGATGTAAATTTGAAAGGTCACAGATGTGTTTCACTTTTTAATGTCAACTGTGAACCGTGTACAGTATTAGAGTGTCTGATCTGGTAACATTATAAAAATACACTTTTTCATGCTCTCTTTGAGCAGACGCTTGGAGACAAAGTGACATGTAAACATCTTGCCTGCTTGTATTTCAACTCTGTTCCATCTTGCAAGATGAAACTTGGATTAAGAAAAGTATCTACTCGTTCCAGTGTGGCATATGTTATTGAAAGGATAATAATAATAATATTAAATTATCCTAACGTCTAGAGTTGCAGGAGTCCAGGTGCTTTTCCACTGTGTATCCAGGAGCAGTAGGCTGGCATTCATGATCCCCCACTGCAGCCTGTAGACCAACTGTAATGATCCAAGCTCCCCTCAACCATGGTAATAAGCCCCTTCCCCACCACCCACTCCATGCACTTGCAGAGGATGTCGGTGAGTATCACAGGTCTAAAGTCATTCATGGCTTTTACACGTCTTTTTAAGAACAGGGATAATCATTGTCTCCTTCCATGTTCTAGGGACAAAGGTGGATGTTAAAATCAGTTGAAAGAGCTCTTCAGCACTCATCTTCTGAGCCCATTGGGACTAGGGTCTTTCTTTGGATGTACGTATTTTAGATAGGATTGAAACAAGCCTACTTTCCCTGTTGTGATTGGAGCATTAGTCAGGGGACGTCTAGTCCATTAGCTGCAGTGCTGTTGCACCTGAAAGATGTTAAGCTGTTCTGTAAAAAAAAAAAAGTAGGGTCCAGACATTGTAGCTTCACTGGACTTTGTGCTCTACTTATCATTCTATTAAGGTTCTGCCATGCTGCCTTCACAGTAGTCCTGGAGAACTTCTCCTCCATCTTAACTTTGTACCAGAGCTTAGCAATCTAAGGTGTCCTGACCTGATGAACTTCCTCACCTGACTCCTTTTGATGTGGAGGAGCAGCGGCTCTACCACTCTACTCCTCACCCTACCTCTAAGGCTGAGCCCGGCCACCCTTCTAAGGAAGCTCATTTCAGCCTTGTGGTACCTGGATTTGGTTCTTTGGGTCCTGATCCAAACCTCGTGACCACAGACGAGAGTTGGAACGTAGATTCTAGAGCTTTCCCTTTTGAATGAACTCTTCATCACAACTGACCAAAGCAACACCCTCATTACTGAGGACGCAACCCCGATTTGTTTATCCATCTCTCTCTCCATGCTCCCATCAGTCAGGAACAAGACATGATCAAATACTTGAACTCCACCTGAGGCTTTAAAGTCACACATAAAAAGTTGTAAAAACAATTATTTGAGGTCAATCATTAACTCGTTCCATCTGTGACCTAGCAGGTAGTTGATTCATTGAGTGCCAAAGGTTATTCAATCTGGAAAAAGATTTGAATGGTGGTTTACATTTTTACTATAGGAGTAGGTAAAAGAGGGCAGTTTCCATTTTTTTGTTGGTGTTGAAGGACGACACATCGGTTCATCGGAGACCACGATGAGGTTTGAAAATGTTCTTTCTGATATTAATGGCTTTGGAAGGTTTCAGATAATGATCATTGTGATCAGTTTCCTTGGGCGCTTCACGCTCCCCTGCCACTTCATGCTGAACAACTTTGTGGCCGCGGTACCTGCTCACCATTGTGACATCAGTTCTCTGGAAGATGGAGAGATTTTTACAAACTTATCCCAAAATCAAAAACTCGTCGTTGGGATTCCAGTCCAGCTGGATGGGAGTCTGAGCTCCTGTCAAATGTTCGCAGCACCTCAGTATCATCTGCTGTTCAACTCCTCCAACGTCACAGATGTGCCCAGTGTGCTGTGCGACAACGGATGGGTGTACGACAACACAACCTTCAAGTCCACTATAACCACAGAGGTGATCTCTTTTTGTTTCTGTTTAAACCAAATCATTGGTTCAGCCTCATGAATGATTTTCTTTTCTCACTTGTTTATTTAAGTGGGACCTGGTGTGTCACAGACGAGGCAAAAATAAAGCGACTGCTACCATCTTCTTCATTGGAGTCATGTTAGGAGCTGTATGCTTTGGAAGCCTGAGTGACAGGTACCACAGCTCTTTAATTTAGGCCATAAAACCTAAAAATAACCTTAGAACACATTATTATGGTACTGTTTAGATTTTTGAAGGGAAGTTTTAAAGAGTAATTATTAAAATTCACATTTACCTGTTATAGCCTCAGTTAGAAATAAAGTTTAAATCTGACAACAAAATGGCTCATTTGAAGTTGTTTTAAGTTGGCTGCAGTCTCTCAGCTGGGAGCTCAACAATCTAAACTAATCCCCATTTATCCAGTTGTGTTCAAAGATCCACAAACAAGTGAAGTTATCACTAAACCTACATCAGGTTGTCCCACTTCAGGTATAAATGCAGGTGAACTGTGGCTCTGTAGGTTTGGCCGAAGGATCATGCTGCTCGTGTCCTACATGTCTGGTTTGCTGTTTGCCATCGCATCTGCCTTTTCTACGACTTACGTGATGTTTGCAGCGCTCAGGTTCTTCACGGGCTTTTGCATCACTGGCATCGTCATCGTCTCAACAGTCCTCAGTAAATCATTTCTGTCATGTCTGGTTACACATTCTTCCACGTCTCACATTACACTGAGCGCACCTCAGAAACCCAGGCGAACAAACACAGCCTTTACTCATCAGAAATTAGACCAGTTTTCAAGCTTTGTCTTTGTTATGTCATCCTTTCAGTGCGACTGGTTTGAATCTCTGCAGGTGTGGAGTGGGTCGACATCGAGCACAGGAAAATGGTGGGAGTGATTGACAGCTTGTCCTGGACTTTTGGAAACATTGCATTTGCTGCCATTGCCTACTTTGCGACTGACTGGAGGAGGTTGATCGTTTATGTTTCATCACCTTTAATCCTGTCCATCATCACTTGGTGGTAAGAGTCAACGATTCGGATGAACTAATATATGTCAAAGGCCTTGAGTTGCAACACAAGACCTTAACTTAAAAGGGATGTTTTTATTAAAAATAAAAAACTCTATGGCAGTGGGGTCCAGTGCAGGTCCTGGAGGACCACCATCCTGAATGTTTTAGGCGTTCATCTGCTCCAACACATCTGGTTTGGATCAATGAGTGATCAACAGGCTGCTGCAGGAAATGAAGAGGTGATTCAATCATTGGATCAGGTTTTTATGGAGCAGGGAGTTCAGGTAAAACCTGCAGGATACCGGGACTGGTAGAAGCATTAAAAAAAACTCCTAACACAGTTTGTATTTTTTGCACAGTGGTTTTGTTGGATGAGTACGTTTGACCAGTCTGACTCATAAGGATTGATATAATAGTGTCACAGGTTATCCTCCCAGAATTCAATGCACTAAACCACTCAATTCTAGCTTCATAACAATGAAAGGTCACCAGAAAGAAAAACATACCAGACATCAAATGTTTTTAAGCACATGGATGTCATCTCCATTTGTAAAAACCAGGTGGATCCCAGAGTCGGCAAGGTGGCTCATCACCAGTGGAAAACTGGAGCAGGCCCAGATGTACCTGAAGAAATGTGCCAAGATGAACCGCAGAGAGGAGTCCATTCTGACGCTTAAAACAGAGGTGGGATCTTACAGATGTCTGAGGCAGCAGTTTGAGTTACAGCAATTCCTCTCAAATAACGTGGTTTTAAGAATGATGCATGTGGGTCTTTCAGACATTATCCACTATTGTGGTAACAGAGAAGACAGAAAGAACCTATTCCTACGTTGATTTAATAAGAACACCGAAGATGAGGAAACTGGCTCTGCGAACTGGTATCTTATGGTCCGTAGACCTTCTGCATTTTATAATGGTGAGCTATTCAAGCATTTAGTGTATGTCATGAATTTTGTTTTTAGGTTTTTCATAGCAACTACATTTTACGGCATCAGCTTCAACATCACGGGCTTTGGCCTCAACATCTACCTCACTCAGTTTATGTACGGTTTAATCGAGCTGCCGGCCAAAGTGTTTGTTTATTATATACTGGACAGGATAGGCCGGCGGCGCACCGAGACAGGAGCTCTGCTGCTGGCTGGCCTCTGTCTTGGGATCAACATCGTCATACCAAAAGGTGGGAACCTGGGGATCTGAATTTTTAAATCTGTTCGTTTAGGAAAATTAAAACCAAATGGTGGTTATAAACAAATATAAAATCTTATACAGTATATACGTTTGTGTCAGATCGGTCAGTCGCCAGAACGGTTGTTGCTGTTGTTGGAAAAGGGTTTTCTTCAGCATCTTTTGCAACGGTTGTGCTGTACAGTTCTGAGCTGTACCCGACTGTGGTCAGGTAAAGTTCCTAAATCGGCAAATATAAAGTGACAGAATGTTTCACGAACAGAACACCTGTGTTTACGAGATTTAGGTTTCTTCCGTTTTCAGGCAGAACGGGATGGGCTACAACTCCTCCATGGCTCGGCTCGGTGTAGCCATGGCTCCTCTGATCCTGCTGCTGGATGGGGTCTGGAAAGAGCTGCCCCAGATGGTCTTGTGCTCTACAGCTGTGTTTGGCTCAATGGTGGCAAGAACGCTGCCAGAGACCCGCAATAGGTGCCTGCCAGAGACCATAGAGGATATTGAAGAGAACTGGTAGTGGAGGTCAGAGACGAGGATCCATTTAGCTCAGCTGTTATTTTACTGAAATGAACAAAGTGGAAGCTTTATGCGTTGATGGGAACATTTACCGGTATGCAGTTTTAAGTTAGTTTAAAGTTTAGTGTAGGGAAAAACACTTAGTGGTGGTTCTGATAGTTCAAAGTGGGTTGTGGATAGATATGCTACCTGCTGCAGATAATTTCTGAACCTCCAGATGGAGAAATTGTAGTTTTACAGCCAGATTAAAGAAATAAAACTAAAGTGAATTTCTGATGCTTTAACCATTTCTAATCTCATAAGTTTTTATTTTATAAACCTTCAGAGCTGTCAGTTCTGATGTAGTTATTTGCACAAACAGCTGCAGCAGCAGGAATAACCTTGTCAAGCAGAATCAAACCACCATGACGTCCAAAACTGGATTCACTTCCAAGTGGCTCTGACATCCATATTTTGCAATAAATATGAATGCATATCGAGAAAGATAACATACTGCATAGAGTTCACATCTCAGAGATGAATGGTTGTTGAGATGTTCTCATGCATAGCATCAGGAAGTGAAGTCAAAGGGGACCAGAGCATCACTACAATGGCTGACAACACAGAGAACATAGAAAAATCTGACATTTCTTTAATTATTTTCAGAGAAACAAAGTTCAATTATTGTTTGTGGGAAAAAAAAGCAGGAAGTTCCCCTTTGACGTCACTTTCTGTTTCACTTTGCACCAAGGTCAAAAGATGCCTGTTATGAGAAAAAAAAAGAGTAAAATCCTGTGTATTCTGCCACATCTTCCACTTTCTGCATTTGTAGGACATGCTTGTCACAGGAGCTGAGCTAAACCATGTTCTTGGTCCGGATCAGACAAGCTGTTAGCTTAGTTAAAAATAAAATAAATAAAGTTAAAGACAAAAACAACTGGACTTTATTTATAACAGAAGATGTTTCACTTTTCATCCAAGGAGCTTTCTCAATTCAAAGAATGGGAAGTGTGGGGTTCGAGTTATAAAGCTGAGGTAAGATACATATTATGCAGATTGACCTATCACATCTCACAGTAGGGGTTCGTTACGTCTTTAATTCATTCTGGTTACATGGATGACATTCCTAATAGGTGTAAAACTGGTTGGGTAACAGTCTTAAAGCTGCATTATAAGGAAGAGGTCTCAGATTTCAACTTTCAAAAACATAATGCAGCTTTAGGACACCCAGCCTGTTACAGGCTAAATAAATAAAGTCCAGTAGTTTTTGTCTTGAATTTTTTTTTAATTTACCATGTCCTGGATGACCGAGAATCTTCACCAGCACTCTGTTCAAAATCTTCCCTGGCTGAGATCAACCAAAAAAAACAAAACACTATACTTATACAGTAATTATTGTTAATATTTTTCCCCACAACCTCACATCAGATTTGGTGGATCTCCCCCCAATCTCAGATTTGGTGGAATAATGCATGTTGTCAACTATTAAAGGATCTTCACTCCTGACTCCCCCGTCCTGTTTTCCTATAAACGTCTCATTTTGTGTTGTCTTCCAAGAAGCTTTAATCATCACTGTAAACTGGATTCTCCTTTAATAAACGAGGTATATTCTGTTCAGCTGATGAAAAGACCTATTTTGAAGACGGGACTGTGCTCGAAACCCCTCTTTGTTCTCTGGGAATTAAAATGACAAAAAATGAAGCAACGTTTGATCTGAACAGTAAAGGGTAACACGATCTGAGCTCAATGTTTATGTGACACAAGCTGAACTTTAACATATGAAAATATAAAATTTTACATTAAATTAAAGTGTGCAGGGAAAATAAGTAGCAAAAGTTACAAAAACTCACCAGTTTTAAAAGACAACTAATTATTAGCCATTTTTAAAGGACTTCTACCAATGTTTCATTAATTTTGCAAAGGCTGGCCTCACTAATTCATTTCTAAAGCAAAACAAAGTCAAAGCTTCTTTTATTAAAGAAACAAAGCAAGCACAGATTTTGTTATGGCTCCAAACTTTGATGGAAACCTGTCTGAATGACCGGTTGCTGATCATTTTCTTTGAAAATCATAACTGCTGCTGAGATTTCATCGACATTTTAACACCTACTTACAGAAATGACACGGATGGGAAAGCAAAAAAACAAACGAGTTGTAAAAATCAAAACACCAACTGTTTACCATGAACATACAGAGATACGGAAAGATCTAAAACTAGAATCTGCGTCTGTTTTCCCTCCGACTCACTTCGTCCATTATCAGTACTGAGAATACTCTTTGCTCTCCAGCTTGGCAACAATTCGCTCCAGCTGCCGTTTAGCTTCACACTGTGGAAAGTTGCTCAAGTCGTAGTACTGCGGAGCGATCTTCACCAGCCTGAAACACAAACCGTCTGGTTAGGAACACAGCACCATGAGAACCTAATTCTACAGGCGTTTTACTGTAAGACGTCTGGACCCTCACCACTCGGGCTTGATGTCTGTGCATGTGCGGATGTAGTTCTTGGTGGTGAGGACAAACTCATTGTAGAGCACCCACTCAGGCTTGTGGTCCAGGACTGTAGACGGGTGCAGCTGGACCACTTGGTTGTCTTTGACAGTGAGGTAATGGCCTGTGCGCTCCAAATGAGCAACCTGCAAGAACGACACAAAGACATAAAGCTAAATACCTGCTATATAGTTCTCTGGTAAAAAAAAAATAAAAAAAAAAATTGATTATTAGATGAGCTCACCTGCATGAAGAAGCCAGTGCAAAGCGCTCGTCGGATGTTGATGTAGTAATCTCTGCTGGTGAACTCTGTACTGCGCCGAGGCAAGCTGAAGCGGTCCATGATCCTGGACAGCTGCTGGCGCACGTTGTCAGCCGACATCAGGGATCGGTAGTTGACAAAGTTGTCGTAGCACCACTGGTTAGACTCGTGGTCTGGGAAGAGATGACAAGGATTTAAATGTTTCTCTTCAAGCCTCTGAAATAATGACACTTCACTAAAAGTTTCATACTGAAGCTGGAACGCAGGTTTTTTTTAATTTTTTTTTTTTTTACATAAAGGTCTCAAATGTTTCGACACTAGACCCAACAACTGATTTAGAACCACATTTAGTCCAATCTCGTCAATTTATATGGTGAAAGGTGTTCAGACTTTCCTCAGTAATCAGAAAACATCATTTACAGCTGACAGGTGTGAAGCCGTGACACCACGGTTCAAATAATCACATCACCACAACGAGATTTGTTGCAGCGACGGAGAACTTTAATCCATGTACATATATGGTGGTGGTGGCCATCTTGGATTTTCCAATAGTGACATTTCTTACACTGAGATTAAGCCACACGCAGGAATGGAAAGTCGGGATTTTGCCCTTCCCCCTCCCCCCCCCCAAGTTATCCAGCACAAAAGATGACCTGGACAGACAAACAGATTTTCTACGCTCTCTCTTCGCTTCGTGTCAGGGACAAAAACCCTGTCACAAGCCTTTAAAGATATTTTTATGTGAACAAAACACAAACACTGAGAGCAAAGTAGAACGTATGTTTTCAGGATTAATCCATCCAAGTGGTTAAAAATCAGTCATCACTTTGATAAGCAGAAGCTGTAATTATAATATAATCATAACATTCTCCTGTGATTGTCCTGTCTGGGCAGCTTCAACAAAAGAGCGTTTTGTTAGAAGAGAAACCAGTTCAGTAAAGATTAGCCGGCATTTCAGGAGTCAAAAAGCAAAAAAAAAAACAAACAAACAAAAAACCCCATCTATGTCATGGTCAGGAGTGCCAAAGAAGCTCTTCTAATGACTCATAATCCAGCTCTTAAAGTAACAATGAATCAGGTTGTTCTGAAATCCTCAGTTTGGTCAAAACTCATTTTACAAGAAGAAGACAGAAAGCTTGGACTTCTACTCACTTTGCTTGAAGGCGTGGTAGACGTTGAGTAGCGTCAGGTGGTCTCCGTCGATATGAGCGAACCTCATCTTGGACTCATCCGCCGCCTTCTTGGCCTCCGTGGGCCGAACGAAACACTGTGGGACTAAACAAGGTTGGTATGGGCCCCAACAAAGCCGCCCATAGGGATGAGTCAAACATTCACAGAAACGTGGAGCAAAGTCTAAGATGCTAGGGCAACTTGACGCTGCGCTGGGACAGGGCAGGACCACAGTGTCTATCAAAGTGTGTGGAGGGGGGTCTGCAGGCTTTTATGGTCACTTCCTACATTAATGGCTAATAGCTGGTAGAGAAGGGGGATTTATTAAACCACATCTGTAAAACAAGAGGCAACACCAGCAGGATTCATAGGTTCGACTTTTTCTAAATAAAGCTTACACACCACAGCTCTACTAAGCAATAATTCTGATTTTAAAGACATTATTTTAACATAAAGACAGTTTCTACAATACTAAATATAAAACAATTTAAGTGGTGCCTGCCCTATCCACAAGTTGGTGATTATTATGCTGCAAAAATAAAATAAAGAACTTATAATCCTAAAACTGACGGTCTATGTTTGACAAAAAATTCTGCACCGAGGACTGACGTGTTGTTTTTATTCTATTAACTAAAAGGTGCAGTGTATTTGTGTCAGAAATATCACAAAGATTAGTGTCGATAAGACAGATTCACCCCTTAGATGTTCTATTTCATATGAGCTACGCCCTTTAGACAGTTTTGCTTATTGGATAATACCTCGCGCGCCAGCGCGCTTACTGAAAATCTTTAGTCCATGCCCACCTACCATGTGGGCCTGCCCCGTGCTTATATATTCTACCGACACGGGTAGGGCTGCAACAACGAATCGATAAAATCGATAAAAATCGATGATTAAAAGCGTTGGCAACGAATTTCATTTTCGATTCGTTGTGTCGCGCGATTACGCGTCTTGCATGGTGCTGCGGAGCCGTTTTGTTCATGGGCGCAGCGCTGAATAAAGTTTTTTTTAAAAAACTGCAGCGCGCGTTGAACCAAGTAGCGAGGGGGAATGCGGAAGTAGAGCAGACGCGGTGTTTTCAAAGGAAATTAAGTCCATTTTACAAATGACCGACGC
>JARVGV010000861.1:32462596-32473721 GCA_031762435.1 Hypsolebias longignatus
AAGAAATGAACCCGTGTTTATAATTAATATTCTCTTGACTTGAACAAGTGGGGATATTAATTAATTTGGTAGCTTAATAAGGCTTTAATCCTGCCTTATCTTGCTACACTATTTTTTTATTCTGCTTCAGCGTTCTTGCTCTATGTCTCCTTCTGATACTTTCAGCTAGCTTTTTGCTACTTCTGTTAGCGTTTTTCTAGCCGTTTGCTACATTTATCTTCTATCTAGTCTTTAGCATAGCTAATTTTAGCTTTTAGCCAGGCTTTGCTAGTTATAGCTTTTAGTTAGCCTTTTGTTATGTTTAGCTCTTAGCTTAGCGTTTTTTCACATGTGGTTGCTTTTGGCTTTAAGTTAGCATTTAGCTTATTTTTCTAGTGTTTAGCTTGTAGCCAGTATTCTGCTTCTTTTTGCAGTTTCAGCTTCTTTAGCATATCTTATTCAGCTCGTCCAACATTATTCAGCGTGTAAATAGTCATTTCTGTGCTTTCATCAGGAAGAGCTGCTTGAATGTCTTGTAATTCTGCAGAGTTTTGATGTTTTGTGTAAAATATTAAACGATAAACCGATTTTATTGTGCAAATGTTTCAATCGTTTCTCCTGATGGTGGAGAGCTCTGAAGAAAGGAGCTTCACTGATGGGAAAGCCTGAAGGTTTCTGGTGAACTTGCCGGCGGCGTTCTGTCAGCGTACCTTGTTATCCCCCTGAGCTTCCACCAGCCTCTGTTTGAGCTCCTGGACCTCCTCAGAAAGATGGCCGCTCTTTTCTCTGGAGTCTGTCAGCAGCTGAGCCAAATTCACCTGAGAGGAAAAAGAGCAGGACGGAGCATTATTACACGTGAAGAAACGCTGTGGTCGTCCATCACGAGACGTGCACACGGTCCAGCAGAGCATGACGCAGCAGGATTTGTCACTGATGCCGTCTCATCTGTTTGACGAGGCTCGTGTCAGCAGCTCAGGCGTGCTGTGTGCGCCCATTATTCTGCTGAGCCTCTCTCGAGTCTTTAATGTCAACTATGCATTTTCCTTCAACCGTATTGCAGAAACAATAAACCCTGAGTACTCACTTGCTTCCTCTTTTCAGGAGGCAGGGAGGGGTCTCCATCCTGAGGATCAGACAAACAGACTATAATTATTCTCCAAAACACTTTCTAAGCTGCTCCTTCGTCACGTGTCCTTCAGAGGGAGCTTACAATGAGCTCTCTGTACTTCTTCTTCAGGGCCTGGTGGCGTTCACGGAGTTGGTTGGCCATTAGTTGGTACTGATCCCTCTCCTGCTGGCAGGTGTCCAACTCTTTGGACAGAATCAAGAGAGCTTCTTTTTTACTCTCCAGCTTACGCTTACAAACCAGGAACTGCACGGAAGAACAAACAGAATACAAAACTAGAGAAACTGCATTTCCTGCAAAAATGCAGTGAGAATGCTTCTTGTTGAAGAACCTGCAGAAAATTAGCTAAATATATGCTGAAATGTAGCTGAAATGGAAGAACAAGCTTAAATTTGTAGACGAAAACAGAAGGAACACATATTTGCTGAAATGTGTTTAAATATGCAGAAATTAGTACAAAAATAAGGAAGGTAGCTAAAAAAAATCTGAAATTGGCCAAAAAACAAACTAACAAAATAAAAAAGGCTGAAAAGTAGCTGAAAGGAAGCTTAAACTACCAGAATGAAGCGGAAAGAACTGAAATGACCTAAAAAAAATATGTGGAATTGGCCAAAAAGGATAAAATTAGTATAAAAACAGCTAAATAGTAGCTGAACTAACAGGAATGGCTGAAACTAGCATAATTAAGATGAAAGGACCATACCAAGCTGAAATTAGCTAAATAAATAAATAAATAAATAAATAAAAGAAAGAAAAGTTAATTAGGCTGAATGTAGGAAAAATTACCTAGAGAAACTTGAATTTATCTGAAAACAGCTGAAATTAGCTCAAAAATGCTAAAATGTTATCTGAAAATGTAGAACAAGCATCAATTAGCAGTAGAAAGCAGAAATAACACGTTTGTCCATTTAGGCTGAAAGAAGCAGAAATGAGCACAAAAAAAATTTTCTGAAAAAAGTTGAAATTAACAACAACAACAAAAAGCAGCTAAAAAGCAGCTAAATATCAAAAAGAAGCATACATTACTAGAAAGAAGTACTCGAGATGTGTAAAATATGCTCAAGAGAGCACATTTTTGATGAATTAGGTAGAAAAAAGTTGAAATTAGTGCAACAAATGTGGAATTAACTGAAAAAGCTAAAATCAGCATAAAATTGCTAAACAGTACTGGTAGTTGAAAAAGTAGAAAAAGCTGAAACTTGCAGAAAGAAACTGAAATTAGCAGAAAGAAGTTGGAAGATGCACAAACATGCTGAAAAAAAAGAAAACAACAAAAAACAGCTGCAATTACCAGTAACTGATAGTAGCTGAAAAAAGTTTACATTTGCACAGGAAGCTGAAAGAAGCTGAAGCAGAACAAAACGTGAAGGGAGCAGTAAAAGGTTTTAAACACATCTAAATATCCGAATGAGGTAAAATGAACCCAGTTCATTTTCTGAGACAGAAAGTGGCAGAACGGCTAAATATTTCAAAAAGCTAAAGGTGCACCAATAACAAAAGTCACAGCAGGATTGGCCTGAACGAGCTGAACGTTTTGATATGATTTGCTGAAGCAACACAAAAATTGCGGAACGAGAATATCATCAAAAAAACATACGGAAGATAAATAGATGACAATAGTGAGAATACTTCATAAACATTCACACAATAAAGACTACTGGGGTTATTAAATGTATAAAATCTGAATTATATCCTCAAACGTTAATGCAAAAGAAGCAGGAAGTGAGCTCAGGTGAAAGAAATTGTTGCGACGCCGCCCGTTAAAGCTGCAGCTCCTGAACGTTTCATCTTCTCTTAACTAGTTATGTTTGAGCTGAAATGTCATTAAACATCAGTAAGTCGTTTTCAGTGATTTACTTCTGGCTTCTTAAAATATGTTTTCACTGGTTCGTGTAAAATTCAGCAAATGGTTCAGAGACATCCGTGAGAACGAGACATGTCTCGTGAAAAGGTGAGACGGGACACCACGGAGAGGAGCGCAGAAGTTCTGACATGAGGTGACCATCTCCATGTCTGACCTGTGGGGGAGGGAGGTCTTTCTTACAAAAACCCACCCAGGTCAAGCTGAATATATAAAAAAATAATAATTATACAAATCTCCCTAAAAGCATGGGGGGGTAAATGTGTCCAGGTTTGATGAACCTGAAGAAGAACCTTTGGGCTTCAACTCCTGTTTGGTGCTGCAAAACCTACCTGTCCCTCAGAGGTACAACAACGATAATTAGCACAAATAATCTGTAAATCTAACCTACTAATAATCTAATAACATTTAGCAAAAAACATGATATCCAGTGGAAAAGCAATAGCTGTTATTTTTCAACATGGCCACATTCAAAAGTCATTTTTTTAATGTTTGCATCTAAATGTGGGTGTTAGGGCATGCTAAATCAAAGTCTGGAGTGGAAAAGTCAATTATTTTAAAAGTTGTGGTTGTAAAGCATAATAATTCCATAAATGAGAGACACAATGCTCTGTTACATCTGCACAAAGCTGCATGCACATGAGAACACAGCATTTGTGCCTGAGCTGCTCTAATTATACAAAGAAAAATCTGTTGTTTATGTACAAAACATCAAAGACTAGACTTTGATTTTCTGATGATTTTATGAATAAGTAGCTTTCCCAAATTTAGTGATTGCATCAGAAGCTGTAAGTATATTTTGTGGTCTTGTTTTAATCTGCATCGTTAAAGAACAGTGAAGCACGGCGGCAGCAGCATCATACTGCGGGAACTGAGGTAATCCAGGTGGAAAGGTGCAAAAAAGCAGAATACTGTACAAGATTCACGGTGTGCACACTCATGCAACCAGCTTCTTGCATTTTTACTGTTTTAATTTATTTATTTATTTTTTGTACAACCCTCCCCAGATCTTTAAATCCAGCTGTGCTGGATCCTAAAATAAATTAAAACAATTTATTCAGGTTTCATTCTTTAAGTCACAAAAGTCTTTAAATCATCTGGATTACATGGAACAGACCATAATGAGCAGGAAATCAAAGGCTAGTTTTGTCTAAATAAATAAATTAACCCTCTACATATGAATGAATTTATAAACAGTGATATAAGATTATCTGTAAATGCAGCTGTTGATCTCACATTCATTCATACTTCCTCGTTCACTTCCGGGTTTAAATCAAACCGCAGCAGCCGTGCACTGTTCACCGGTCTGTTTGTTTGTGTCTGTGAACGCAGCTAAACTGGACAGAGAGAACGTGAGACAGTGCAGATGTGTCTCACGTCGTCATGATGGCTCGGTGCTCCTCGGTCGGAGTCCGGGCTCACCTCGTTCAGCAGCCCCTGCCAGTCACTCTCGCTCCTCCGGGACGGATCCATCCCTCAACACATTAAAGACTAAAATAAAACACAAGGTTAACTTTTATTTTTAGCCCCTTCTGGATTCATGGGCATTCTGCATCACAGACACAGATTAGCTGACTCCATCTGCGTCACTTCCGCCTAACGTCCGCGTGCGTCATGACGCATTCAAACACACTCGTACATCGGAATTTCTTGTTATTTTGATCTCTGGCAGTTAACTGGGAGCTAGTTGTTATTCTATTCAATTCGATTCAGTTTATTTATATAGCGCCAAGTCACAACAGAAGTAATCTCAGAGCACTGAACAGAAATATGTGCATATAAAAATAATACTTTAACAGAATTATTCATATATAAAATAATAATTTAACATTTGCCATCTAGCAGACTTTTGAGTTTAACTCCATCACAGAACTCATTTTGAGCAAGCACGAAGGCAACAGTGGAAAGAAAAAACTCCCTCATGAGGAAGAAACCTCTAGCAGAGCCAGGCTCAGGACAAGCGACCATTAGCTTCAAGAATAACACAAGATTTTTAACATTAGAGCTGGAGGTCAGATTAATGCCATTCAAGGAAGGTGAAAGACAGAAAAAAGTTTCCTAAGATGCTCAGGTTCAAAAACAAAAACCTCAGACTCATCTGTATTCAAAAGCAGAAAATTTAGGGTCATCCAGGTTTTGTCTTTAAGACCTGTTTGTAGTCTAAGTAACTGATTGGATTCATTGGTTTCATGGCCAAATATTAGCATAACAATGAGAATTTATCTCATGCTGTTTAATAACTTTAACTAATGGAAGCATCTGGTAAAGAGAACTTGTCCAAGCGCTGAACCCTGTGGAACTCCATGACTAACTTAGTGTATGATGAAGATTCATTACTGGTATTTACACAAGTCTCTGTAGTATAATATTGTGATCAACTGCATCAAATACAGCACTGAGGTGACATCTTGCAGGAGCAGTGTAGACACAAGTCCAGAGGCCATGAGAATATCATTAGTAACTTTCACCAGTGCTGTTTCTGTGCTCTGGTGAGCTCCAAACCTTGACTGAAACTCTTCAAACAGATTACAGTATTTTGTTGTAGATGTTCACACAACTGACCTGCAACTATTTTCTCTAGAATTTTGCGTTTTAAGATTATGATAATTAAACCCTTACTTAAGAAGCATAACCTTGACTCAGGAACCCTAGCTAATTATATATACTATATCTAATCTAACTTTCATCTTTAAAAATGTCACTAAAACCTGACTTATGTTTGGACTGTTTTAGTCCTGTTGAGCTCACTGAATCGTCAGAAATAACTTCTTCCAAACCATCCACATGTCTCCTAGATCCCATCCCAACCAGGCTATTTAAAAAGGTATTTTCCTTAATTAATAGCCACAACTTGGATCTGTTTAATTTATCTCTAATGAATAGTTACACACCACAGTTGTCTCATCTGACACAGAACCAGAGGCAACAGGAAGGTTGGTTTGAATTTTTGTCTTAACTGAAATAAATTTATTTATAAAGAATCTCAACGAATATATGGTTCAACAGAGATAGGATTTTTCATTAGACTAGCTATGGTGTTGAAAATGAACCTGGGCTTATCCAATAATTCTCAGTCGGGTCATTTGGACAGTTTCTTTTTTATAGAAACGTTTCACCCTCCATCCGGACAGGATCATTAGTCAGAGGAGTTCCAGCAAACTGTTTCCACACCAAGCAGTAAACACCCTAAGTGGACCAACCAGTTTTCTGGAGCCAAGATGGTTTCTGGGGTCTGTCCTGTCCCTCGTCAACTCCTCCAAGGCAGGCAGCCACAGCCAAAGTGGTGGTGGTAAGGTGTTAACTGCTTGGTGGGGAAACAGTTTGTTGAAACTCCTCTGACTGATGATGCCCTCCAGATAGAGGGTGAAACGTTTCTATAAAAAAGAAACTGTCCAGATGACCCGACTGAGAATTATTGGATTTGGTACCTGGATTATTGAGTATGAACTTTCTTAACCTGGGGTTATTTTTATTCTCATCAATTAAAGATAAATAATATAAAGTTCTATTTTTAAGGAGCACTTTTTTATACATTAGCAGACTATTTCTCCAAGATAAGTACAATTCTTTAACATTAGTGGAGCGTCATTTACTTTTCAGCTTTCTAGATGCCTGTTTTAAAATAAGTAACACAATTGAACCAAGAAGCCAGTCTCCTCTGATTGATAACTTTCTTTTTTAGGTGGAACAGTTTTATCGAGTGAAATTTGCAAATAAGTTGTAAATTTATCAACCAGATGATCTAAATCACTGTTCTCTGATGTGTTACTCTGCAAGACGGAGGAAAACAATGGAAGAGAATTGTTAAATTTGGTTATTGCATTTTCTGATAAACACCTGCTAAGATGAAATTTACTCTCAGTGGCTGTATAGTCATTTAATGTAAACTCAGACGTTATTAAAAATGATCAGACAGAAAAGGATTTTGAGGACGTATTACTAAGTCCTTAATCTCTATGTCATAAATCAGAAAGGTAAATGGACTGTATTTATAGCGCCTTTCTATCTTATTAAGACACTCAAAGCACTAATCTGTGCCCTCATTTACCCATTCATACAGCACTCCACTACATCTACATTTGTATATATGGAATAATCAGTGCTTTATCACATTCATACACCAATGAGACATACATCGAAGGCAATGAGGGGTTTGGTGTCTTGCCCAGGGACACTTTGGCATGTGACTGCTGGTGGAATCGAACCCCCATCTCTTGCAATGGAGGACGACTGCTGCAACCACTCATCCACAGCCACCCAGAACCAGATCAATAGTGTGATGATGAGAAGGTTCGTGGACATTTTTGGTAAACCACTTGATTCTATTGAATTTTTAAAAGTTACGGTTGAGCTATCGCTTTCAACCTCTATGTGAATATTGAAATCACCCACCATTATGACTTTATCCATATTTACCCTAGTAATAAGTCAGTTAAGAAATCTGAGATTTCGGACTAAAATTGGACATAGGAGCCTGGTGTGTTTTTAAATACATTATGGTCAAAAACGTTTAAGTGTTCCTTGGTTTACAAGAATTACCGGTAAATGAAACCGATAACAGTTGACTTTGACAGTTCAGAGGGGAGAAACTTGAACACGATTAGTTCTTAACATTTTTCACAGCGTCTAACATTTCCTGAATCATTTTCAAAACTGAGTCAATCATTCTTTAAAAAAGGTCTTGGATAATTATCGTCTGTGCTTCAAACTGAAGTAAGGCAGGAGATAAAACTCACTGCACATTTGACAACAGAATCAAACACTTTTATTACAGTAAATCTGCTCACATGATCATTAATACGCCTTTTCACAAACCTCGAGTTAAAGATTTGGTCAAAGTAACTTTTTAACCTTTAGTAAGTAAAATGTGTTAGCATCTAGTACATCATCATTTGACATCAGAACCGTTGACTGACCAACAAATGACTTCTGCCAAGAAACGTGACAATATTACGAAAACACATCACTCGTACTTCATCCAGAAAGACCAAGGCCTGTCTTTAAAATTACAGCTTTGATATTTGTGGGGAAAATATGAGCTTCAAACAACAGGCCAGCAAGGAAATGCTTCTCACACTTGTGGACAATATTTTCTTGAAAACATCATTTGAGGTTATTGCATCAGCACAATGTTTTATTATTCCTCCATACAAACACCTCGTGCTATACACGTTACATAGTACGGTAATAATCAAATTTTTCTTTTGTTAATATTCAGGCACTCTGTAGCATAGACATATATTAGGTTCTTTTGATTATTGTACATTAAGCTCATACTATGTCTTCTACATTCTTTGTCACATTGACAGAGAAGAAAACTGCACTTTGTAGTATTAACAGGAGTTAGTAAGAAGAAATGGCTTTAAAGTTTTGGGCTGATCCTTCAGTTTCTTTGTTTGTTTCTTTGTTTGTTTGTTTGTTTACATAACAAAAACACTTGACAAAAATACCTGAAATTCAAGGCAAATGGCCCATTTCCATAAATCCAAATGTTTTTTCAGACAATTATCTCATTTTGATCCCTCTGGTTAAGTTAACAATCATGCTGCACAAGGACTTTTAAATTAAA
This sequence comes from Hypsolebias longignatus, assembly GCA_031762435.1. Classification (NCBI taxonomy): domain Eukaryota; kingdom Metazoa; phylum Chordata; class Actinopteri; order Cyprinodontiformes; family Rivulidae; genus Hypsolebias; species Hypsolebias longignatus. Next base: position 32,471,132 of record JARVGV010000861.1, read on the forward strand.
GTACCCGGTAACATTTTAGAGCAACATGGGCTGGTCTATGGCCTCCAGAATAAACTATCCTGTTTACTTGTGGGGAACTTAAGGAAATATTACATTTTGTCATAAAATAATCTTCATGCAGTTTCATTTCAAAGATTGTTTTTGCTATAAAACCCCAAGCCTTGGCTTTAAAGAGGTAGTCTGGTCATTTTGAAAGGATATTCTGTCAAATAGTGATCAGTAGTTGATACTTTATTAGCTGTGACATGAATACCAGTACATAGAATATTGAGAAAAGGGCAAAAGTCTTTTCCATGCTAGCCATTATCCTAGCCTGCATCAAGACTTTTGCCATGTCATGCTAATATGGTACTAACCATTAAAAAAAATGTATTTGAGAGAACACCACTTCAAAAATGACCAAACTTTCTCTTTACGGTAACTAAATGTGTTTTTATATTAGTACACAGTTCCTTGAAATTTCCTCAATTTCCAGATTATTGTCAACAATTATCACAGCCAAAAACTGATGATTTTGATTGCATAAGTACTGATTATACAGCACATGAATATGGTCAATCTACGTGGCCATAATTTTTGATTTACAAGCTCAGATCTACAAATATATGCTCAAACACAATCGATTTTCCCTTCAGGCTGGAGGAAAAGATGAAACTCCTCCGGTCAGGTGTCACCACAGTGAATGAGCGCGGCGACTGCACGTAAACATCCTTAAACTTGTGAAATGTTTTTGTCTCGGCATCCCAGAGGTAGATCTGTGTGAAGGAATAATCGCTGCCCAGAGCGAGATAATGTCTGTCTGAAAAGGTGAAGGGCTGCAGGACCATCGCTCCCCGAGAGGGAAGCGCCTGCACCTCGGTGAACTGCTTGTTGGCCCACTTAACAACTTTTGAGTCACCAATGTAGCATGCCAGGGCCAGATACAAGTCACGTTCGACTCGAAAAGCTTTGACAGACACCACATCATCCACAAGTGGGATGTCGCCATGGAGTATAAACTTCAGAGTGCTTTTGTTCCACAGGTAGACAACTGGTGACTGGGAGCGGCTGGCTAAAATCAGGTAGAACTTCCCATCCACCTCGGTGAACTCTGCATCTGTATCGCGGAACCATTCGTGGAGAAACTGGTAGGAATAGAAACCTGTTTCATTGCGGTCTGGTTGGTCAATCCACTTATAGAGAGTAGACAGGCCCGCCTTGGAACTGTCCACAATCAGAAAATACCAGTCACCATCCAACTGAAAGACCTCCATATCATTTGGCTTAGAGATGTTGAAGACCTCGATGGTCTGAAACTTGGTGAACTTGTTTTGTTTTTCATCAAACTTGAAGATGTGGGAGCCACCAAAGAGCTGGGTGATGATTATCAGCACATGGTTTTCTATCAGAAATGACTTGCATCCAACGACAGATTTCCCTGTGAAGAAGAAGATTGTTTATGTTGATGATAGTTAAAAATATAAAAGTAGTTTTTTATGTTTTTGGATGATAAGACCAAATTTCAATTTTTTTTTCTTCTTTCAGCTTCTCCCTTCATCAGGGGTCACCACAGCAAACTAGTCGCACGAAGACTTGGCGATTGTTTGTTTGTTTTTACGCTGGATGCCATTCTTGACACAACCACAGACTACTGAGCGACCACAGCCCTCTGTGTGGAGCAGAGTGCTGCTATCCAAGGTTCCCGGGGGAGCAGATGGTGTGGGTTAAGGGTCTTGCTCAAGTCCCCAGAATGGGGCAGATAAAGGTGGAGACAGGTGTGACTGCTTCACTTATCCCACCCACATTTTTGATGTTGTTGGTACCGGGGCTTGAACTGGCCATCTTCCGATCACAAGCTACCTTCTTAACCTCTGCACCACCACTCCCCATAAGACCAAATCTCAATAATGAGCCTAAGTATCAGGACTTTTGAACTGTATATTACAGTGTAACATGTATTACAGTTAAAATACTCAGACAGTACAAACTTCTTTGAGTGTGAAAGAGTCATTAGGAACTGAATGGTAAATTTCAGGTAAGATTTATTATTGTGGCTCTACGCAGGTAATCCATTTTTGTGGCATAAGGGCTCCATTAACTGTTGTTTTCTGGTCTTATCACCAATATAATTGGGGTAATAAAAATAAAAGTTGTCAAACCTATTATATTGTCAAACTTTCTGAAATTCATTTCAATGTGATCCCACTCCATGATCACACAGCTGTTGGTGTTTGGGGCAGACATGGCCACAAAGATGTCTTCTTTAAAGGAGAAGATGTCCGCGGACATGGACTGAATAGGAATGGACTGATGACGCACAAAGTCTGAAACACGCAGGAAAAACAAGAACAAAATAAATAAACTGTGATGGTCAAACAATCGAGAACCTTAAATTACATTTTCAGTGCTGAAAAACCATCTGCAAAGAGTCAAGTTTTGTGTTCAAGGAAGTACGCACATTTACTGTAAGTACAACATTAAAGGTCCACTGACATGATGTTTGAACTTTGCATAAAATGGCACAACATATATACTGTATCTTGTATCATTCAGCTATGTTCGTTTTTGCAAACAAAATGATAAATATATGAAAATTTCATTCAAAGTCATT
>JARVGV010000861.1:32541226-32555578 GCA_031762435.1 Hypsolebias longignatus
GGTTCAAAACTTGTTGGATTGTATACCTGGATTATTGAGCATGGACTTTGGTGTTTTGAACCAGTTTGACATGAATGTTGATGAGGGAGAGGGTGGGCACTGGAGGAGAGGGCGTGCCTCAGAGACCATCTTAGCACCAATATAACATTGTATTTATTTATTTTCAATTTGGAGTAAGCTGTTGGGGGAGAAGCAGTTTTGTTTGGTGTCTCCTCAGACTGATGAAGCCTTCCAGATGGAAGGTGAAACATCTCAGCACAAAAAAAGAAACCATCCAGATCACAGATATCAGATAAACGCTAGATCCCGCATTGACCACTGCGGTGCAGGAATTACAAGCCGCCATCTTGGAGCAGTCGTCCTTTTTTTATTTTTTCATTTACCCTTTATTTACACAGGTTAGTCTCATTGAGCCACGAGAACTCATTTTCAACAGAGACCTGTTAAGGGAGAAGATGGTGGGGGTTAAGGGCCTTGCTCAGGGGTCCGGAGTGGGGCGAATGAGGGTGGAGGCAGGTTTCACCTTTTCCACCCACATTTTGATGTTGTCGGCACCAGGAGTTGAACTGGCGACCTACTCATAATGGTCATGGCCATATAAAAATCTCACTTGATTCCTTCCAGATGTGTTCAACAGCTACTTGTCCCCCTGATGTTTACAGGTGGCTGTGTTCAGTGGGTGAAAAGCCTGGCATGAACAAGATGATGCTGGAGATGATCATTACCTTCTAACGCTGAAGAACAACGGCAGCTCAGTGATTCCCTCAAGACACAGTGAAGGTGCCAAGAGCTGCAGAGAGGATGATTCATGGAGCTTCAACCACCAAAATGTCGACCGACACACACAGCGTCCGTGACGAGACTGGAACAGAGCAGGCAGCACACAAGACAGTGATAACAAAGACAACAATAGACATTTACAAATGATTCATACAAATTTAATTTTGTTTGTTTGTTTTACAATTGAAAAACAGTATACAGTACTGTATTATACAGTGTTGTCCTCACTGTTTGTTAAAATCCAGGTCATCTCTCTTGTAAATGAGTCCTCGTGGCTCAATGGGACTAAACTGTATTATTATTAAACTTTTACTTAACCAGATAAATTGGGATTGGGAGTGGTGGCGCAGAGGTTAAGAAGGTGAGCTTGTGATCGGATCACCGGTTCAAGCCCCAGTACCGACAACATCAAGAAGTGCTCCACACAGAGGGCTGTGGTAGCTCGGTGGTCTGTGGTTGTGTCAGGAAGTGCGTCCGGCGTAAAAACAATTGCCAAGTCTTCGTGCGACTAGTTCACTGTGGTGACCCATAACGAAGGGAGAAGCTGAAAGAAGAAGAAAAAAACAACAACCAGATAAAAACCCATTGAGCTCAAGACTTCTTTCACAAGGGGAACCTAGAACAGGCAGCAGCGCACGTCACAAAAAACAAGTAACAAGATTAGAATATGACTTCAGAAATATATACTGTATATACTGTATATATAATATTTATATAAAACATACAGTATCATGGTAAATGGCAATAATTGTAATAAATAATAATTTAAAACAATGACAATTTAAGAGCTACAAAGTAAAACACAGGCACTGTTGACAATCTTTCTTTAAAAGTTTGCAAAAAGCACTCAAAGTAACAAGTTCTGTCAGTTTTAATTCAGCTTGCAAGACATTCCAAGCTGAGGGGCCAGAAAAGGCTTTCTTGCCCTTTTCTCTATCAATAAAGGATGAATGAAAAAAAATATGAGTACTGTATATATACAGTATTTAAATACAATGAACCATGTGTTCAGCATTAATGACTGTACGCCTAACCTTTACAGAGGGAAAAAACTGTGAGAATAAGTTTAGTATTCAGCGAGCTATAACTGATTAAACGTGCAGACACGTCTTTGATCCTGCCAGACAGGTTACACTGAGTAGAGCGTGCGACCGTTCCAAGATGGCGGCCCTACGGCTCATCAGCGCCAGTAGGCTATAGCGGTCAACGTGGGATCTAGCGTTTATATATCTATGGTCCAACATGGACTTTGGTATTTTCAGTTTACATATCCAGTATAAGTTTGATTAATTCGATGCAGTCATATTTGTTCATAACTTTATTATTAGTGATCCTGAGAGTTACCAGATAAGAGAGCTCCCGGATTCTGTTCTGGCAGGATCCAGCTCAAATTAAGCCCTGGTTCCAGATTACAAGAGGGGAGTAAAAGTCCCTTTTGCCTAGTTTGGTCTGCACTGAGGGAACACTTCTAATTGTTCATGTGTCTGGGCAAACACAAGCTCTCTGAGCTCACTGAGGACCACTGTGAGGAACATCAGATGTGCACAGTGTGGTCACATCACACACCAGTGTCACAGCTGTTCAAACTCTGGGATCATAGCAAGTTACACAGCTTAATAAAATAATAAAATAATCAAATTACAGCAGCAATTTACAGTAGTTTACTTTAATACAAGTGATCTGGCCCACTTCAAATGAAAACGACAATAATCTTGTTGTTCATGAGATGTGTAGTTTGTTCTGAGATGTGTAGTTTGTTCTGAGATGTGTAGTTTGTTCTGAGATGTGTAGTTTGTTCTGAGATGTGTAGTTTGTTATGAGATGTGTAGTTTGTTATGAGATGTGTAGTTTGTTATGAGATGTGTAGTTTGTTATGAGATGTGTAGTTAAAACATTCACATTTTGCACAATGACGTGTGCTGTGGTTGTGATACAGTGAAGATTCCTGTTACTCTGTCTGTAAAATATCTAATTACAGGGTTTAGCATTCGCGTCTCTTAATTCTGCCTCACTGTTGTTACCTAGCTTACCTGCATGGCGCCACGGCGCAGGGCACGTACGCAACTTGCGTATGTGCCAAAACTTGCATAATGCAAGCACTTATGATTGGTTGTGTAGTGTAAGTGAACCATATCGTAACACTTTTCATCCAAACTGTATTTAAACAGGTTAGTCTCATGGGCTGGACACCTGTCACTCACTGAGCTACATTGCAAAATGGAACAGAATTTTTTTTATTGGTCTAATTAATTTACAGTTTATGTTGAATTGTATTTTATGCGCTGCACAGATTTTCTTGTGCGCAGAGAATGTGCGAGCGGTGCGTGATTGTGCAGCCGCACAGATTAGAGGGAAAAGTGGACAGGATGCTGTGGGACTGTCTTGGCTAACACACCTTTGCACCTTCCCATGGACATTGGGGGCAGTGCCACTGGATTGGCAGACTGGGGTGGTGGTTCCCCTCTTCAAACAGGGGGGCCGGAGGGTGTGATCCAATTACAGGGGCATCACTCTCCTCAACCTCTCTGGTAAGGTCTATTCAGGGCTACTGGAGAAGCGAGTCAGATTGTTGGTTGAACCTTGGATCCAGGAGGAACAGTGTGGGTTCCTTCCTGGCCGTGGAACACTGGATCAACTCTTTACCTTCACTAGGGTCCTCAAGGGGTCATGGGAGTTTGCCCATCCAGTCTACGTGTGTTTGGTGGACTTGTAGAAGGCGTTCAACCATATTCCTCAAAAGGTACACTGTGGAGGGTGCTCCATGAGTATGGGACTGGGGGCCCGTTGCTATAGGCTGTTCAGTCCCTATACAAGCGGTGCGAGAGGGTGGTTCACATTACCCGCAGTAAATCGAACCCCTTCAGGGAGTTGGACTCCCTTAGAGATAGGGTGAGAAGTTCAGTTATCAGGAGAGACTCAGAGTAGAACCACAGGAGGTTTGGGCATCTGGATGCTCCCTGGGGACAGCTTGGGGTCCAGAAGAGCTAGAAAAGGTGTCTGGGTCTCCCTGCTCAAGCTGCTGCCCCGAGACCCGATGATGGATGGATAAAAGTTACCTTTCAAATATTCAGAAATAATTTCTGCAAATACAAATACACCTGTACATACCTGCTGTTCTCTAAGGTCTGCTGACCAGCTGCTCCTGAATGAACCACAAACCAGGTGTGAGCTCAGAGGGGGCCGTGTTCTGGGGTGGTGGGACCAACAAACTGCCTTTGCATGTTACAAAGACATTCTCCTTAGCTGCTTTTAAATCCTCACTTAAAACTCACTTCTACTCTTTAGCTTTTGTTACCTTTCAAGATATTGATATTTATGATTTTATAGCTTTATTCTTTTATAGTTTTATTGGGTGAGTGTTTACTTGTATTGCACTTTTACGGCACTTTGTTTCTCTAAGGTGTTTTAAAAGGCTTTAAAATGGATTTGGAGCTCGAGTGGAAGATTTGTCTCATTGGAGGTGAAAAATCTTTTGAATTGATTTATCATGTTTTTGTTTTGTTTTTTTTTTACATCAAAATGATGCTTTTTAACACAGACGTTAACATCTGCTGCACAGAAGCTTCAGCAAAAACTGAAAGAAAAAGAAGGTGAATAGTTTTCTCCTCAGGTATGAAACATTTTAGAGCCACTTTCTGGTCATTCTGCTGTCTTTAAATATAATAAAACATTTGTAAAATAATAATAATAATAATAATAATAATAATAATAAAGATGACAGCTTTTCTGACTCCTGAAGTTCCATGGGACGATGAGTCTGTTTGTACATTTCTCAGATTTTTCTTCTTGCCATAACTCACATTAACATCAATGAACATAAATCTTTGCCTTTGAGGTGAAAACTTTTTCTTTTTTTTTTTGGAAAATTATTCTTTTCACACTTTATCTGTTTCACTCCCCACAGAAAAAAACAAAACAAAAGTAAAACAAACTAAACATCTAAATATATCTCTACTAGTAATAGTTTGTTACTTATAACCTCTGGATGGCATAGAGGGAATTCCCTAAAAGCTATGAAGGAGTTCTCCAAGGACAACAACAGGTGAGTAAAGTCAGCCTTCTGTGGAGATCGTGACGTCAGTTAAACTTCACAGAAACATCAAAGTTCAAATATGTCACAGAATGTTGGCCTTTCCGTGACCTTTAGATATTTGTACTGGTTTTTACTGCATCTCTGTTGAGGTGTTTGATTTTTAGATTTCACCAGCAACAGCTGACAGTTGATGTTACTAACCTTCCTTAGACGTTGAAAACAAACTCACATACAAATTATACATTATAATGTGGGCGATTTTATTCTTCGTTCACCCCACATATAATGGGGTCGTTCAGTTTTTGCACACCCAAGCTTCCTCAAACATTTAAATTAGGTCAAACTTTTTTCTTTAAAACTGTAAAGGTCTTGTCTTTTGGTCTAAATAAACATTAGACATGTGACCATCTGCCACTCAAGAATTTTTAAATCAGGACTTAAACGTTTTCATATTGTGATTGTTTATCTGAGGCTTACTTTTTAGTCTGCAACTGTCTCTCTGTTCACAGAGCAGTCAAGGAATGACAGGGGGTGTGTGGTGGTCACAATGACTTTAACAAAACTTAATCTGAATGGAGTGCTTTAAAAGAAGACAAAATAAATAAAATAAAATAAAACACCTTTTCAAACCAAGATCCAGTTCATGTCAATAAGTCCAGTCAGACGCCTGACATGTTTTCTTGGTTGCAGGTTCCACAACAAGAGTTTCATCTGACTCAAATGACGTTCTCCATCTCCTTTTCCACATCAAATTCATAGAACATCCATTCATTCATCACCTTTACCCACTTCTTCTTTATTGGGTCGTGGGAGTCACTGGTGCCCATGTCCAGCTGTGAGAGGTGGGAGACACCCTGGACAGGTCTCCAGTCCATCGCAGGGACACATAGAGACAAATGAGACCATTCACTCTCTCACTCACACCTAGAGACAATTTAGAGTTACCAATCAGTCTAACATGCATGTTTCTGGTCTGTGGGAGGAAACTGGAGTACCTGGAGAAAACCTACACATGCACGGAGAGAACATGCAAACTCCACCCAGAAAGACCCCCAGCCGGGATTTGAACCAAGGCGACCACCGTGTTGTCCAACTGACATGAAAATAACAATGTGGATTTTGGTTCTTACTTTTCAAACTGCTGTTCATCACTGTGAGATGTTTGTTTGTCTAATCACAGTAAAAGACGAGAACGTCTACATACATTTTATTTAGACTCATCATTTACAAGAGTTGGGAGCACATGTTGGAAACAAAGCGCACAGGTAAAGTCAGGTGTGTGTAGAAGTCACTAATATGGCACTAGGTGGTGAGAGAAGAGTGTCATGAGCAAACACTGACAATCACACGCTGGTTACAGAAGGAGTATAATGTATGAAATAATTCAAACGTAAAGGGAGAAGTGAACGAGTTGTGGCGGCGTCTGAAGCAACAGCTCCAACCAGCGAACGCTGCAGGTGCCAGAGCTGACTGTAAATCAAAGAGCTAAAGAAGCAGCAGGTTCTAGCTCATTACACATGAACATCTGCCAAAGGTGCTAAATCAAAAACTGTAACACTATTATCAGGACTAATCCAAAGAAAACACGTCAGATAGTTTCAATTACTGTAAAGGAGAAAAGACTTCTAAACAAGATGTGCAAAACACACAGCACCACATTGTGAGCATGCTGCAAGATGTTCCTGCTGTTCGCTTTTACTAAAGTTGTGTCGGGTCAGGAGGTTTGATGGGAGTCGGTGATTCAGTGTTTTACGTGCAGGAAGGAGTCTTCATCACGTCACGATGATTAAAGTGCTTCAGGCAGATTTCTGACCTCGTACCAAAATACAACTTGACCCAGTGTCCCTCGTGTCTTCGTCATGCCAGAGCCCCAAGAGTCTTCTCGTGAGTTCTGTCCCAGCTCGATCTGTAGCTTTAAATAGATTTCATATTTAATATCACCCGCTGTCACCAAAGAATCCTGTAATCTCCTGTCTTGTGTTAGCTAAATATCTTGTGAACCACTGGACTGAGTTTAATGGTACTCACAAATTAATGTGATTCAAGATGGCCGCCACAGCTAATCAACCTTAGCAAACCCATAAATGATTATAATTTTGGTCAGTCTCCATAATCTGAACACTGAACGTATTTCAAACTGTGGGTTGAGGGTTGGCGGGTGATGTGTGTTCCTCCAGGGGCTGCTCGCTTCATTTAACAAAGTGCTTACGAGCCAACGGGCAGGAAACAGTTTAATCAAACATCTTTAGGAGAGCTGATGTCCGAGCGGCAGACAAAAGGCATGCAGCGCATTTCCAGAGGTTCGACACTTGGCCGCAGATGGCAAACGTCTAAAAATGAATTCCCATTTAAAAAATACAATAAAAAAGAAACGCTGCCTCAGAGAATTAGTCCTCGCTCCGTTTCTCGTCACGACCCTTCTCAGCTCCTCCTGCAGCGTTCGATTCGCTGCACGGAGATGAATGTGTTCACGTCGTATCGAAGGTTCACCACGACGTTTCAGACGTCAAACTTCCTCTTGGAACAACTCTGAAACACTTAATTTACTATTTACACATGGATGAGTCTTCATGATGGAAACTGCTGTTCTGACACCTCTTTATGCTGCTGGAGCTCAAACTGCACAGTCTGTGGAGGAAGGAAAGTGTTAGCAAAAAACAAGTTACCAACGTCGGTTCAATGAGGTTAAAGAAATCTGAGTGATTACCTGATACATGCTTCTCGCCTCTGAACACTCGGCGTAGGCCTTAGGAAAACAAACTGCACAAACAAGAGGCACAGTGAAGTCGAGTCAAACTGGATGATGAGGACAGAGCGACCACGTTTGTAACAAGTTCTCTCAGAAGTTAAAGTAAATTATACACACAACAGTTTCACCTTAAGGCATATGTGTCAAATTCGAGGTTCGGGGGCCAAATGTGGCCCTCGATGACATCTTATCTGGCTCCCAAGATGCCATTTTAAATATAAAATACTTGCATCACTAACTTTTTTCAGTAATCTTTGATTATGTCAAAAGTGCAACAGAGAACGTCAAATGAGACCAATCAAACTCTTGTCGAGGAACCTGCAACCAAAAAAAGACGTTGGTCTCGAACTTGAGTTAATGCAGATTCTGAAACTGGCCCTTAGTTTGAAAAAGGTTTTAATTTTGGCCCCACTTTGTAAGTGGGTTTGACAGCCCTGCCTTAAGGTAACAAAGTAACGCAGACATCAAACCATTATACAGCAAAGTATGGAAGAGGCCCGGCAAGCAAAGACATCATATAATGTCAAGGGAATTTAGGTAAAGGTTTATGGATGTGAGTAACTAACAATGTGAAATTAATGTGTGTGAGTTAGAGTCGTTTTTCCTCCTGCAGGTGCACGGAGGAGCGTCTGATAACTTCAAGACCTTCTCCTTGTCTGTAAGCTGGAAAGCCGAGGTCGTGTTGACCACACCTCTGTCTGACAGGTGTGTATTATAAAACACTTCCTGCCTCACTGTCCGGTGCAGCTTCTCACTGACGAGGCTCTAAGCTTGTAGACCGGTTGAAAACGCTTCTCGTCTCCTCAGACTGGCTGATTTGAATAAAGGATATTTATTTATCCAACATATAACCTTTGATCTTGATTTGTGACCTTGACCTTAGAGCTGGCGTGATGAAAAGATGATGTGACAAGCTGTACAGTGGTGGTACAGCTGTGCATCAGGTTTCAGTAAACTGTCTTGAGCAGTTTAGAAGTTACAGAACGTCACACATGTACAGGTGGACGAGACTATCCCATAATAATAAAAAGGTCAGGGATTCACACGGTCAGCATCCTTTAGTGCGGCACCAGAATGAAACTGAGCTTATAAAAAATGTAGACACTTACCAACTTTCTCTCACAGCTTCAATGTCGCTCACAAGATTTTGAGCCAAACAGATCCCAAAAATCTAAAAGCAGACACGAGCCAACGTGTTGGTCACATCAAATGTTTAAAGGCATCAGCTGCGACTAATCTTCTTCCACACTTTGAACCCCACCTGCAACAACGCGATGCCAATAAAGATGCCGGCCACCACGGTCAGGTTGTCTTGAAGCCACTTCTCAAACTGAGGGACGCAGCCTTTGATGTAGATGTAGGTTCTCTGCTCGGCGTCCTGGGGAAACATTCACAAGTCCAAGAATTACAAACACACGGAAGCTGTCGTATTACAGGACCCACCCTGATAAGAAAAACAGCACTGATGAGCTAATGGCTAGTCGGAGTGGTCAAAGAGGGGTCCAGACGAACAAACCAGTTACTGTTGTCTTAAAACTTTGAAATCTATCAAAGTTGTTCTCATGAACGTCGTTTTATAAACTTACATCACCTCAGACATGCATCACTATGTAAATAACTGAGTAGAGTGAGACGGGCGGTGTAAAAGTTTATAAATTAACTTTTGCATGAAGTGCAGTTAAATGTTTGGGGATAAAGTTTATTAAAGGCAGCAATCCTCTTTCCCAGCAAACGAACCTGTGTGGGCCCCTCATACACTGTTGTGGGGTTTCTGTGGGCAGGACAAACCCACGTGGCCCCCATTTCAATTAGTCCAGACAGGACTCCTCCAAACACACACCAGGAGGAAGAACCTGAAGTGGTTTGCCCACGTAGTGAGGACCTCAGTCAAACCTGGTCCTCAGAGGAACAGCTGAAGGAGAACATAAGAGCTCTCACTCGTCTTGCTGAGGACTGGCCATGGTGGAGATTGCAGGTGAGTGATGTGTGTACGGCCCCACAGCTACAGGTTAAGGGACTGATGATGATGATGAAACGGGCCCACAGCAGAGAGAACAAAACTTGAGTGTGGGGAAAGTTTAATTGGGGGTTTGCCCAGTAATGTTTGTGGTAGGTTGCCTCACTGGGAACCACAGCAGTTTTGCTCTTGAGTCCCACTGAGTGGGAAAGTCTTCTGGTCCAGTACCTCATATGGGCCTCATCAGCTTTTCTGCGGGCGTTCCACTCAAATCCCACGTGCACGTTGTGCGTTTCTGTGCCCCATGTTTTTGTTTTTCTATTTTTCATGTGGGCAACCATTTGTGGGTTTACCCACAGAAATCCCACATGGGTCCCACTGCCACCAAACCCATTCAGGACTGAGTCCTGGCCCTTCTCGGACCAGGCCAGTCTGGCCAGAATTAGGCTCCAAGTCTCCAAACTGAGGACACTCAAAGAGCTATCCTCAACAGGTGAGATATTAATTATTCCTGACCTCTCCACAGAACTCTGCTCGAAACGATCCGAACTATCCCTTTAATGAAAGCACGTGATTTATTTTGAACTGGAGCCTCCTTCACAGTTGTGGACATGAAGTCTGCTCACTGTTCTCCCACTCTGACTCTGATTAAAGCCGCTTCATTTTAGCTCACATGTGAAGCCGAGAAAACAAACGGAGCCTTTTTCTTCGGCTGGGCTCGTGGGGAGAACCACCAAAGTTAATGATGGGGGGAGGAGGGGCTCCCAGTTCACATTGCATTGCTGCTGCATGAGTAATACCACACACTGCCTTAAGAACTGATGGAGACCCAGCTGCAGTGATGTGGAGTGAGGAGATGGGAAAATACTGAAAGGAATATTGTGAGCATGGGTGGAGTAACCGATGACCTCATCCTGAGAAAGAAAGCTGCCAGCAGCCGAAAGAAGCCAGAACTGCTGAGCTTCTGCGCTTTGGACTCATGTCCATGGCGACCTGTTGGGTGGGACCTCCATCTCATTTGATGGTTTGTGTTTGCAACTCACCGTTTTCGCCCGGATATCGTATCCACACTGAGTGTTAATGACGTCCTCCTGCGCAGAAAAGACGGTTTCATTAGTTTTATTTACATCAAATCGACATCAATGACAATAAAGGCTGCTCTCAAAGTAATATCTGAGTTCAAATTAATACTATGATGGTACGTGCAACAAGACTAGAAGAAATGTACGTGTTCTTTTGTCTCTGTACTTTGAGCTAAAATATGTTCATAGTTTCAGATGTTACAGATTCAACCCAGTCTGAAGGACTTGTCTGCTTAAAAAAAGATTTACATGGATTTGTGTCATTATTGCACAACAAGGAGTCAGATCCACTCAGAAAACTATTGATAATAAACTGAATAAAGACACACACGTCTTGGATCGAGTTTAACATCTCAACACACAAATGTGTAACCATCATTTGGAAATAGCTGCAGAAACTGAAACCTAAAGGTCAGAGTGAAACTAAAACTCAACAGTTTTTATGGACGTGTAGTGATAAAATGTTTTTATTAGGGATGCACGGCATTGGCTTTTTGGCCGACATCCAATATGCCAGTATGTTAAAACTTATTTGGCCGACAACCGATACCAATACAAATATTTTTTTTTCCCATAGACCTATTTACAGAGACTGCACAGCTTTCTCTGCTGTGGAATTAAACCACTACATTATTCTGCATGGTCTTTGTCTATTTGACCTGCTAACAAATGTAGATGCCAAATAGGGGGATGAAAATGATTAAATATATATATGTATAAAATATATGTAAAAAACAGCGCTTTTTATATTGGTGTTATCTTGATGGAATGGCCGATGTCCAGTATTTAACTTTATCGCTAATATCGGCTGATATCGATACCATGCCGAAAATATTGTGCATCCCTAGTTTTTAAACTATGGATAAAGCTATCACATCAGGAGGGCTGTGACCCATGTGAGGGAACAGTCAGGCAGATGCAGTGTTCTGATCTGATCAGAGATCAGCAGGAACAGCTGGTCACGATGTCAGCATGCAGTCCAACACACTGGAGGTAAATGATGTGATGTGCGTTCCTTCAAGGAATGACAGTTTTTAAGTTATCGCCTGTTTTTACTGTAAGATTCAGTCAGAAAGATGTTGTGTAATCTCTCATCTGGTGGTTTTGCAACTCTCCCTCAGGTCTGTTATGAAGATACAGGTGAGCTCTAATGGTGACAGTCAGTCAGGTGTGTCTGAGATTTGCCAGGATGGATCAGTGTTTTCAGAGCAACATTTTAAAATAAAGTAGTCCCTCGCTACTTCAAGTTTGACTTTCAAGGACTCCCTCTATCGCAGTTTGTGGACGTCCAGTCCATAATAATGCACAAAAAAACATAGCACAGGACACGATTGTCAACTTTAATATTACTCACGTGATTGGGACAGTACTGGATACAGTACAGGTACAGTAGTCCCCGGTTTAAGGCGTCATCGGTTTAAGGCATTTCGCGTTTCAGTTAACGAAAACAAAAAATATTTCGGACAGGCACAACCATTTTGTAGTTTTCTCTCAGTAAGCCTCCACTGTATTCCCGCTCATAATGACCACATTTCCCAGAAGGCAAAAGGGCCCCACCCAGAAGCCCCATTTCCTTCTGCTGAAAAAAAAAAACTAGAGGTAAAGTTTTGTCGGCGCCCAGCGGATGCAGAGAAGCTGCACTGAAACCACTGAACCGGACCAGAAGCGGAGCAGAACCAGACCTCCAGACCCATCCATGAATCTTGAGAGCTGGTAGTCCACCTACTGTATGTGGACCTCTGAGCAGACGTGCGCGGCCGAAGTTCCTGCTCTATCTGAAGCTCACGGCACGTTTTTCATGTCTTTCAACCAGCCGACGAGGACCTCTGAGCGGGGACACGCTGGTAAGAGTAGGTTTAACAGTTTGGAACATTGCAAAAGTGTTGGAAGGGATTCTAAAGACATAAAATATAAATATAAGTACTAAAATATATATTAACTTGCTACTTTGCAGAATTTCACTTACTGCAGGCAGGTTCGGAACCGAACCCCCACAATTCTTTGTGGGGGAGTGGTGGTGTAGTGGTTAGAGACTGTGGGCTTGTGATCGGAAGATCGCTGGTTCAAGCCCTGGTACCGACAACATAAAAAATGTGGGCAGAAAAAGGTGAAACACCCACACCTGCCTCCACCCTCATTCGCACCACTCTGGGCCCCCGAGCAAGGCCCTTAACCCCCACATCTGCTCCCTAACAGGTCTCTCTTGAAAATGAGTTCTCGTGGCTCAATGAGACTAACCTGGATAAATAAAGGTCAAATGAAAAAAAAAAAACTTGAATGTCTGAATATTTGTAAACCCTGCTGTCAATAAATCATTTTATACTAAGGAGATGTCTTCAGCTCTTTGAACACGAGCATAACCACGACAGAATGGTGACCCCGAATGTCCAGCTGATAAGACGTCTGATGATTGGTTCGAGTTGGTTTGCTGTTTCACACACAGAGGAGAGGCCATCTACTTTTCAGGTAAGCTGGTTGACCTGTTTTGACCTTGTGAGGTCTGAATAAATCAGCGATTCGGCCATAAATTAAATTCATTAGTATCCTCTGTGCGTGTGCTTCAACCAGTTCTGGAAATAAAACTGGTTATTTAAGCTAATGTCCTCTGATTGGTTTCACTTCTGACACGGGGGTTGCGCTTATTCAGACGTTGTACGCGTCGGTTGTTGCTCGCGTGCGGACGCACGGTTGATGCGGCATTTTTACTTGCGGTTTAGATACTTACTGTAGATTCACGGCTTAGCCATGCCAATGATATAATTGGTTGGGAACCGATCGTCGGAGTCCGGACTGCCTGGGGTGGTGGCGGCTTACCGGAGAACGTGCTTGGAGCACTTCCGGGTTTATATGAGACGTAAACACCATTTCCCATATTTTCACTGACTGGTGACGCAGCGTCTTCTCGACGGGTAAGGCAGTAACCAAGTCCGGGGGGCTTCTAGCTTCGTACTGCGACCACGGGGTGGCGTTTGTGAACCACCGAAGGGCTCGCTGTCTTTAGCTTATACATGGGAAATGGAAGTGTCGGGGACACTTAGTTACATGGTCTAAATTTTGAGTCAGGGACTCGTAGGCTTAGTATAAGGTAGGGATATTTTACGCCGTGTGTTACATTTTATGCATATAAAAGAAAAATGACAGAAGGGGGGGGTGAACTGTTGTTTTCCCTTTTCTTTTTCTTCTTCTGAGTGAGTGGAACTCCACATTTTGACATTGGGGGCTGTGTGATTCCTCTAGGGAAGTGGTTTGCAGCCTTGCTTGAAGGAGTCACAAACAGAGAGGTCTTACAATCTGTTTGGGGCATTTTCTGGGCAATGTGCAGGTCCACAGTTGGTGGTGGATGAATGATTTTACAAAATAAAGTCTAGGGATGTATGAATGATTTTTGAGTGAAATATAAAGCTCCATGAGAAAATTAAAACTGTGAATTATGCAATTATGGGTAAACATGCAGTCAATTTTAAACTGCACCACAACAAATGCAGGAAAAACAAAGAGTTGTAGGTTATTAAATTAGCTGGTCACAGCAGAAGCTGATGAGGGTCGTAAACCCCTCACAAAATTAGCGTGGGATAATGGGTAAACCTAAGGCTGCCTCCGGAGCTACTAGCGATTTAGCTAACAACCCCACTGCTAAACGGCATCGTGCAGGCAGTTTAGACAGCGCGTCAACGCCGTCTCCAAATAAAAATGGCTTTGCGGAGATCCTCGAGTCAATCGATCAGAAGCTAACTAGCTTAGACGGCCGTCT
>JARVGV010000861.1:32674200-32684200 GCA_031762435.1 Hypsolebias longignatus
AGAAAGAAAGAAAGAAAGAAAGAAAGAAAGAAAGAAAGAAAGAAAGAAAGAAAGAAAGAAAGAAAGAAAGAAAGAGATGTCCACCTTAATTCAGCTCCAGGGTTTTACTAACCAGAACATGTTAAAAAAATTTTTTTTATCAGAATTTGTCCTTTATTTATTATTTATTGTTATTTTGTTTATTCCTATTTTTTACAGTTTACTTTCTGTGTTTTATGGTTTGGTTAGGTTCTGTTACTTGTGTTTTTGTTTATTGTTTGTGTATTTCTTTGTGCCACCAGCCACTTCTCCTCAGACAGTATTTTTTCCAGTCAGTCTGTCACACCCTGCCACTCCATCTGTTCTATCTGTTCTGTTTCAGCAGCCACAGCTGCAGACACGCCGCTCATCAGCTGCAGTCTTTGAGTCCTTCAGTTCTCACTCCTTCCTCAGTTGACCCTTACTGGTTATCAGCCAGTCCTCATTGTGCCTATCTTTATATCCTCAAATCTCCTTGTGCCTTCAGTAGGTTTTTCCATCAGCTTTTGTTTCCTGAAAAAAATAAAGTTGATTTTGTTTTTTCCAACCCCCTTCTGTCAGACTGCATTCCTTACTCCAAATCCTCTTAAAACTGTGACATTACCAAGCTCTAAATAATTTAAAGCTGTAAAAATCCACAAAAACACATCATTTTCCATCATGTCATTATTCTTTCAACAAAAACTAAACCGGCGGTGAAAGTTGTAAGTGAAACTTTTAAACCACTCCACGATCCAGTAGCTTGTAAAACCTCCATCTGCAGCAAAAACTTCAAAGTTGTTTTCAATCAGTTTCATACATGGGTGAAGAGGAATTTTGGCTAACTCATCTTTTCAACATTGCTTCAGTTCACTGGAGTTTGCAGATATTTGTTTCTTCTCGGCTCTCACCACCGCATTTCGATCAGATGTCTGGACTTTCACTGGAACATTTTCTTTTTCAGCCGTTCTGTTGTAGATTAGCTGCTGTGATTGGGATCATTGATCTGTTTCATGACCCAGTTTGGTCCAAACTTCAGCTGTCAGACAGATGGTGTCACATTTGACTCCAGAATCATTGGGTCTACAGAGGACCACATGGTCCACTGTGAGTTCCACTGGTCCTGAAGCTGCAAAATGAACCCACATTATCATCCCTCCACCACCTTGCTTGACAGTTAAGAATGAGGTGCTTGAGCCGGAACGCTTAGCTTTTTTTTTTTCTTTCTCCAAACATGCTGCTGTGCATTATGGGCCAACATTTTTCTTTTGTTCAGGGGACATAGTTCTTTTGTAACAAAGTCATGCAGCCATATTCTTTGTAGAGAGAAGATGCATTCTCCCGGCCACCTTTCCAGACAAGTCATACTTGTTTAGTCTTTTTCAAATCAGCAACAACAATTACTGATCTGAGCTCATAGCCAATGTCTTTCCTTCTTGGCATTGTGTTAACACACACCTGCGTGCTCCAGAGCAGAAAACAGACAAATTCTTTCTTTTATAGAGATGATCACACTGATAACAGGTCATCAATAAATTAAATCAACAGCTCCAGGAGCTTCAACCTCTTAAGTCCAACCACACTATTACCTCAGGAATCAATATTTACATGCACACAAGTTTGTCGTTCTATCTTTACAGGGACTTTGCATTGACTTCCATTCATTTTTCATTAACTTCATTACTCATTCATTTATTAGTCATTAACCTAACCATTACCAGTACACACCTAACACTAAACCTAGTCCATTACCAGTACATACCTGAGAATAAACCTAACTATTACCACTACATACCTAACCCTAAACCTAACCATTACCAGTACATACCTAACCCTAAACCTAACCATGACCAGTACATACCTAACACTAAACCTAACCATTACCAGTACACATGTAACACTAAACCTAACCATTACCAGTACATAACTAACAATAAACCTAACCATTACCAATACATACCTAACAATAAACTTATCCGATACCAGTACATATTTAACTCTAAACCTAACCAATACCAGTACATACCTAACCCTAAAACCTAACTGATACCAGTACATATCTAACCCTAAACCTAACCAATACCAGTACATATTTAACCCTAAACCTAACCATTACCAGTACATATTTAACCCTAAACCTAACCATTACCAATACATACCTAACAATAAACTTATCCGATACCAGTACATATTTAACCCTAAACCTAACCAATACCAGTACATATTTAACCCTAAACCTAACCAATACCAGTACATACCTAACCCTAAACCTAACCATTACCAGTACAAACCTAACACTAAACCTAACCATTACCAGTACATACCTAACAATAAACCTAACCATTACTAATACATACCTAACAATAAACCTATCTGATACCATTACATATTTAACCCTAAACCTAACCATTACCAGTACACACCTAACACTAAACCTAACCCCTAACCTACCAATGGCACTGCCCCATATGGGGCCTGGGCTTTGGGTCCTATAAGGAGCAGTTGGTCCTCACAATGTATTATAAGTTTGAAAAATGAGCTTTACAAGGTAACAAATACACAGACACACACTGACACTTGAGTTAAATTTAAATAATTTCAGAACCTGGTAAAGACTGGATCAGTTTATGTTCCAACAAGTAAAACCCTAGATTTGACAAAAGGTGGTCATTTTGAAACTTTTTTCTGTTGTTTATGGTTTTATTTCTTACTTGGAGGGTCTCATGTCAGTCTGGGGCTCGATCACTTTGTCTACAAACTTTCCAAATCCAATGGTGGGGTCGTTGGACATTTTCAGGACCAACGACGCTACAGAAAGACATTCACCATGAGTTCTACAGCTTACATCACTGGAGTCAGGTCAGCAGTCTGAATGTGCTCACCCAGATCGTTGCCCATTCGCTTCAAGTTGTCCAAATCGTCCTTCATGGAGTTTGAGAAGTCCATCAGAATATAAAGATCCAGAGGGCTTTTGGTTGGAGCAAACACCTCCACGTCCAGTGGTTTCTCCTCCCCAGGCAGAAATGTCATGCTCACTTGCTGAGGTGACACCTGAGACTGCTGATACTCCGTGTTAATTTTTATTTTCTATGGAGCAAGAGAGAAGAGGAAAAGTCATTTTTTTAAAAAAAATTTAAGGAATTTAAAACTGTTAGAATAGAGGAAGGATTAGAAATGATAATGATCCTTACTTTCTCGATTTCCAAACTACTTGTAGCTGAGATGACGGTCGCCTCACTGCAGCCATG
Organism: Hypsolebias longignatus; assembly: GCA_031762435.1. Classification (NCBI taxonomy): domain Eukaryota; kingdom Metazoa; phylum Chordata; class Actinopteri; order Cyprinodontiformes; family Rivulidae; genus Hypsolebias; species Hypsolebias longignatus. Next base: position 32,677,446 of record JARVGV010000861.1, read on the forward strand.
GGCAAGGATGTTCTTGTAAAAGTCGCAACGAGGACCGTTAAAGTTCTGAGAGAACACAGAGTTTAATTAGTCCTGTAAACTTTCCCTTTCACTCCTTCAGCTGTCCTCCTGTCCACACTTCCTAATCTCTCTTCTTCACCTCCTCTTCTCTCCAGAGCATACCTCCACCTCTCCGAGCTCTCTTCCACCTGTTTCCTACTTATAACAAATCACGAAGTTGTCCTGAACATCATTGTCCAGGAGAACTCCTCGTTGACCTCATCAGTCAATCTGTTTGTCGTCACCGTCTCACTGTCCTGTCTTACCCTCACATACAGGACTGGCCTAAGGTTGTAAGGGGCAGAATCTTATTTGGAGGCCATGTTGAACCACTACCATGCACAGTGCATTCAACACAACTATTTTAATGCAGTGACATGTTCCTCAAATTGACTACATGCCAAATTGAAGGAGCACCATATTTTAGGGTTTACCATGCCCCCTCCCCCACCTGGTGGTGCCCTGCTTTCCATCTCACCTCTTCAGGGCAGTAGGCACATCCTGCTCCTGCCTGCAGACACTCTGAGCAGGACTTGGCCCGGGAAGCAAAGCAGTAGTTCGCTGGTGGGGTTCAGTGAAGGGTATTTGCAAGGAAAGAGTGTCACAAAGAGTCAGAGTCATGTACATGTTCATTTAAACTCATAATCCCATGATGCATTGCTTTCCAACTGTCATGCAACATAATAGATATTGTCTTAAGATGAATATTTAGAACTACAGATAAATTGTGCAGCCTGTAAGCTAGATGATCCAGAAACAGAAAACAGAAAGTTAACAGTACAACAATTGTTACCTTGATCCTAATTTTATCTAAATGTGATGCTAAAAAGTCAGTTAACAGGTTTTTGTAGATTATTCTAATAAAAAATAGGACAAAAATCTGAATTAATTGACGGAAATATTTTAATAGGCATTAAAACCTGCATCTCTCTTACATTTTTTTAAAGGTCTGAATTAAACTCATTTGATAAAACTTTATTGGCTAAATATATTTATCCAATGATTGTCATTGTATTGATTGTGTAATGGAAAAAGTCCTGGACTTCACCTTCAGCGTGACAGCAGGCCAGAAGGATGGCTAGGAGGCCAAGTCCCACCAAGAGACGTAACGTCCATCTCCCCATCTCCCCCCTGCAAAAAAATAAAAAATAAATAAAAAAATTTAAAATAAATAAATAAAATTATAAAGTCTCACATTTACAGAAAATACAACATTTTATGTGGTTCGCATTGCCGGTAGTAAGTTGGACCCTTTCAGGGTGGGAGTTGGACTCCAACAGGGCTGCCCATTGTAACTGACTGTAAGGATGACTTTTGATTAGGATTAGAGTCTTTGATGATCAAAATATGAAATAATAAAGTAAATTAAGATTGTTCTTTGATTATTTGACTTCTGTAACTATATCTGTATCTGTAACTATAGCAGCTTTTGAGGTCACAGTTTGAATAAATGAGGTCAATAATTTGCTGTCATGTAAAAAATATTGACTAAAAGCCAAAAAGGAAATAATTTAGTCTTGTTATCAGTTTAACCACACAAATACATTTTCTGACACAAATAGAGCTAAGCACTAAGACGTGGTAGAAATTAAAACATATGTCTGCACATTTATTTATCTTTATTTAACCAGGCAAATCCCACTGAGATTTGAGCTCACACATCTCTTTTACATTGGAGGCATGAAGGCAGCCTAAACATGCATGTTTTTGGACTGTGGGAGGAAACCAGAGTACCCAGAGAAAACCCATGCAAACATGAGGAGAACAAACAAACTCCACACAGAAAGACCCCAGATCCAAACCAGGCATTGAACCCAGGGGACTTGCTATGAGGCAACAGTGTAAATAACTAAACCGTCATGCTGTCAAATGCTGTCAAATGCTGCACATTATAAAATGTCACCCTGTTACAATGATTCTATCAGCAGAAAAACAGATCATAAGGTTGGCAGTACAGGCACCTTGCTGGTTCCATGTCAGTATGGTGTGGCAACTCCTCGGGCCTGGATACAAACAGCAATACAGTGCAGAACCAAGTCACAGTTCTGTTGTATCGTCCCTGCTGTGAGTTGGCTGCACATGTTGAAATAGATATTCTGCAGACTGGAACCTGGTCAGACTTGAAGTTCCCACTAATACTACATGTTTGATTGGCAGAGAGAGTGAGGACAAGGCTGACCACCACAGACAGTTCAGACACACAGGTCATATGTGGATGTATGTTGTTGAAAAACTGTACCAGGTTACTGTCTCTAGATATTACTGATACAGCACTGTGCTGTCAGGGTCCCCCTGAATCACTACCAAAGATGTCCTGAAGTCAAACTCCAAAGATCCCTGCACTATAATGCCAGAAGTTACGCTGGTATATTTCTTGATACCACTGATACCATCATATCTGCACACGATGGTCATGCCTGTATGTGTAACTCAGAGATACAATTCATTGCTGAGCACGATACAATATCACTCAGCAGTCTTTTGTCTCCTTATTGTGGCGAGACTCCAAATGCAGCCATATCTGTTCTGGTATTAGTGGTAGCCTCCCCATGGAACGGTCAGCACAGAGTCAATTTAACGTTAGACAATGCAGGAGGACATTGTAAAACGTCCAATACCTGTGTCCAAATAGCAGGCACAGATGTCATTGGGGGTCTGTAATGATTGTTGCACAACCTGACAATTCTTTCTCGGTATGTTTTGTTTTGGATTACCTGAACCTTTACAATGGGTGTTGGCACCCTCACATGCCCATTCTCTGTTCTAACATGGGGTAAGTGTTGCATCTGTATACTGGTCAGAGTACAGTAATATCTAGCCACATGCAACACCCATAATGTGACCCCTATCAAACTCCTTTAGAAGTGTTTAAAGAACTATAGCCATTTTTTGTATACAGACATATGACATGTCATAATGACATTGAAAACATCTACAAGACAAACTCTGTTTGGAGACCCTCACTCAAAACATATAACACTACTATAGCCCTACTCAGAATGCCACAACTTTCATATTCAATCCTTTGCAGTATAAAATCATTGCTGGTCTGCATGTTTACTAAACTGTGTTCACGTTGAGCCATTTCTCTGGGTGCTTTTCACTGTAAGTAAGAGCAGTAATGAGCAGAACAATATGGAAATACCAGGTTCATGTGAAAAACAATAATCTTTTACATCTAAAACAACTTTATCAGTTTGTTAAAGACTTTTGGAAGCCTACAGTTGTGTTTCTCATGCTTTTTACCGTATAAATATCAATCAAGTAACATTGTTTATCAAATAAATGCCAACATCTGTCTAGTGATGAACAAACTGTGACAAATGTCTGATCCTGAGATTGTTTTTCTCATGACTTGCCAAAATTCCTGTTGGTCCTAATGTCCATAATTATACTGTAATACATGAACACAGGCACATGAAACAATCTAAAAAGGGTATTGTGCAAGCTTAATGGCCACAGTGACAAGTTATGGCGAATACGAGCAAAAAAAAGTGTCAATGTGGAGGTTTTGTCAGTGCATACTCAATTTTAGATTAAGAATGTTTAACCGCTCAACGTGGAGCATGATTTGTTTAGAGACATGACTTACACTTAATGACATGCTGAGCATCATGTGTTGCGAGTGTCTGAGTCTGTTGTCATGAGGAACGTCTGTCATTCTGACCACATGTTGTCTGGGGGAGTTATTGGTGGACTGCAACAAGTCACTCACAGAACTTAAAAGGCATCCAGATGAGGAGGGGAGACAGAAAGAAGGAGAGAAGAGAAACGGTAAGTCACAATCTTTTTTGTGTCAGATTCTTGTGTCTTTATAAAAAAAATGAATTTTGAAGAGGTAATCATAAATTTATGGAACATTGAAACATTCTTCTGAACTCTGCAGGACATCATGAAGCAGCAAGCAGCCCTCCTGTTGATCTGTTTCTTCAGATCAAGCTTCAGTTTGCCGGTGAGTTGATCCTTTTATTTGCTTTCTTACACATGCAGAAATGCATATGAGCTTTTTAAGAAAAATTAACAATTTTTTATGTTTTCTTGATGCTGCAGATTGCACTTATTGCAAGCAATAGCAATGAGGTAAATTATTATTAGTTATTGTTCTCTTTCTCAGTCACAGTTCTTTTCAGACAGAAAATAATCAGCCTAACCTTTTAATTGTTCAGATCTTAAGACTGAATGGATTAACTCTTGCAGCTCTTGGACAAACGCAGGTACAGCTGGAGCTCCTCAGATTATTATGAATGTACTTTTTCATCAAATTGTTAAAATAAACATAAACTGACACATATGTATACCTCCTCCATCTCCAGGCCTCTTCCCTGTTCCCTCCATATGTTCTGCAACAACAGACCCCTGAAGTGCTGCTCACCCCACAGGTGGTCAATCTGAACCCTCAAGTGGCAGGTCCGTTCGGCCCCCAGGGGCCACAACTGTTGTTCCCCAACCAGGGCAGCCAGCTGACACCTATGCTTGTTCCCAACGGCCAGCAAGAGCAGCTTGGACCTCCTCAAGACCCTAACAATCCCAGAATTCCTCAGCAGACCCAAAACACTGCACAGGTACCAAACCAGCTCCCAAAGGCCATTATCCAGAGATTACTCTGCTTCGTGTGTGGAGAAGCTGATCATTATCTTCAAATCTCCTTTAGATGTATCCACAGTTTCGGTACCCATCTTTTGGATTCCCTCAGCTTTACAGGCAGCAGGTATGGAGTCATGGACCCCTTTGCAAAACCTTTATAAGTGTTTTCTGTTGGCTTTTGGAGCATTTTTTTTTTTTGTTGTTGGTATTTTTTCTATTATTTGTCTTTCACAATGTTGTTTTTGCTGCTTTTATTTGGGGTGGGGGGATCCATCAAAAACATTCATCTTAGTAGAAAATAGTATCCAGTGACTTTTGGTATGACGTAAATTTAATAAAAAATCAACAAAATAAATTCCCATTGACAACATAAGGCTGGATTTTACATACCGGTAACTCAAGTGGTACTTCCATGTGTTTAACTTGTTAGTAGTTGTTTGATTATTTTCTTAATCTTTAAATTTGAGTGTGATGTCACGCACCTATAAGCAATCTAAACTTTCCAAACATCTTTTAAACAAACTCTTCATATTTCCTGACTTGTTACTCTTCCTCATATAATTTTATACATCAGAATGTAGACATTTTAGTCTTCCACAGTGTGTCGCTGAGTGCTGTAAGAACTGAGTTTTTCCTCAAATCAAAAGTCAGATTGCACCCTTGCCAGCTCTGATAGGCTCCCATTATGTCTGAGCTCTGACTGAAGGGTGAAGGTTTTTAACTCATCATATCTCTTACAGATGCCATGGTAAAAAACAAAATATTAACGTGTGACCATCAGATATTTCAACAGTTCATAGGATTTTTGTTACTAATAGCATTTGAGCGGCAGCTAACTGTTTGAGGTTTATGTTTTGGTCAGATATTGCCTGTCTCTCTTTTTGAGTACAGTCAGGGAGTGTGTGGTTTCCATGGTGACCCTAATGAGCCACTGTTAGCAGCTGTATTTGTTTTGGTCGTACTTTTCTTTGCGTCTTTAAAAGGTTTTTATACTACAGATATACAAAGTTGTATATTTTTATTTGTTCCAGGGTTACCCTTACTTTTATGGCTACCCTGATAAGAGGAATGCTGCGGTGTTGCCCAACAACGGACAGCAGAACCTGGAAAGAACAACACAGAGACCACAACTCCCCCTGCAGGTCATTGTTCACCAACTGAGCATTTCATTGAAAATATTTACCCATTTCATCTGAATAAAAATGAAACAAAAACCCATTTTTCTCAAGTAAACCTAAAGTTGTTGGGTGATCAGTGTAGTGGGGGTGGGGGGAGGGGTACTGTATCCCACTATGAATAAAGTATTTGAGCTTCTAAAGGTAATGACTCAAAGGTAAGTTTTAATGATGATAATGCAGCTGTGGGCGCTGATTGAGTCATGCTGGTGTGGATGAGGTGTGTGTGACGTAATGACCTCTGGCTGCCACACAGGTGGTTTGATTCCTCAGAAGACTGCTGATGATGTTGACCACTGAAAACGTGTTTGTTCAATCCTTTTATGCAGGTTTTTATTTGATGGCACCACAGCTGCATTAACACATGGTGGTGATAACTTTATGTCATGATGTTTTTGTGCACTTTGAAATGTTAAAGTTGGAACTTTACATTTTTGATGTTTTTGAAACACTTGCCATGTAAATGCTTTGTAATCAGATTTTCATGTACATTTTCCTTTTAAGCAGGCCTCCAAGGTGAACCAACAGACAGAAAAAGTGAGATGACCAGTTTTTTTTTCTTGTTTTGTTTTTTTGTTGTAATTGACTGAAACTACTGCAAAAGGTTGTGTTTTTAAAAATATCTAACTGAAATGTTTAATGTCAGACGTGGGCAGCGGGAACACAGAAAGAGTACACCACCGTTCCACCTGATCCTCGCGGTGACACGACGGGCCCCGGGCCTGATGAGGTACGACTTCAGGACATCACAGTGTCTACGTGTTGTATACATGGGGTTGTCAGTGTGCTTTTCCATCGTTTGCAGCTGTACTTAATGTTTTGTTTTTCTTATTTCTTCCAGGGAAATGGAAACTTCCCCTTCCTGTTTGAGCCTTAGACGTCGGCTGAGAAAGAAAAATCTGCTGAGGCCAAACATACGAGCGAGTCTACTCCAACCCAACTGAAACATTCTGCTTT
>JARVGV010000861.1:32855922-32870131 GCA_031762435.1 Hypsolebias longignatus
ATGGGCCCAACATGGGTGGGAATTTACAAACACTTCTACATAAACACTATTTTAAAACTAATAAACCACCCAGTTACATATAAATTGTTGTTTAAAATAAAGAAATCACAACTTTGTAAGGAAATTGTGTGTGATAGAATCATATAGAAATCAATCTTTACAAAAATAAATAAATAAATAAATTCCACTTAGCAGGCCCCCTAGTAGCCACGGGGCCCTAAGCAGCCGCATAGTTCGCTTATGTGTTGGGGCGGGCCTGGTTGTACCGCTTGTTAACACATTTAATCTATTGTGAATGCAGATGTGTCAAATGAAGACATCTAATTACATCTTAACAAAAGAATTGTGATTTTGAATTAAATCAGATGATATATACCACTTTTTTCCGTTGGTCCAGTGGCTCATTCCTCTGTTATGAACGTTTTAGAGAAAGAACATCATATTTTGCACTTTGCATGAAATTTTTTGCCATCATAGAAGTGACATAGAAAATGTTTCTTGTCATAAAACCTGCCGGTTGTTTAAACAATCAATATCATGCAGCAGATCTAGCTCCCAAAGAGCTGCTTTGCCCTCCTTGTCTGAAGTTTATTCACAAAGACCTTTTGAAGCTAACTGAGGGTTTTGATTTATCCCTCTAGCGATCCTCGAAGTCCTCAGAATTTACGTCCCACCGGAGGCTCGTAAATTCTGATTTTTGAAAAAGGTTGTAAAAGAAACTCTAACGCTTTAAAATGTGTTCTCTTTTTTTTTTCTTTTTTTTAAAGACTGAGTAAAAAATACAAAATTTAAAAAAGAATTTAAAAAAGTTAATTAAAGCTTTAACCAAATTATTCAAGGATTCAAGTTTCTTTATTGTCATTCACATCATGTGGTACATGAGGTGGAACAAAATTATGTACAGGTCCCAGTTACAGCCAACAAAAATACAAATTGTAAAGAAAAAATAGTAAAAAGTAGTAAGATCCAAGACATGAACTAGGAAGTATGCTAAACTAAGAATATACTAAGCACTAATAGTACAAAACAATTCGCCAAACAACAGCAGCATGAACATGAGTCTGTGTGAGCAGATGAGGACAAATTAATTATACATGAGGGGAAATATTTTGCTTTTGTTTTTATCCATGCTGTTTTTACAATTAAATCATAGTTAGAGCTGCCACTAGTTACTGTTTTTATTTTGATAAATTTATTGATGAATTGTTTAATTATTTAATTATTAATTACTATGTTTTTATATAATGTTTTCCACCTCAATCTATTTTTAAAAGCCAATCTATTACTAATACAGATACATGTGTAAAACAGGCAGAATCATATGGATACAGTAATTTACAGATTATAGATCTGTATACTGTACGCTGTTGAATATTCTCAGTCATCAGGACATGGTAAATTCAAAAAAGTTCAAGACATAAACAACTGAACTTTATGTGTAACAGATGATGTTTTGCTTCTCATCTGAGGAGCTTTCTCAATTCAAAGAATGGGGAGTGTGGGGTTCGAGTTATAAAGCTGAGGTAAGAAACATAAAGTTCCTTGGATGAGAAGCGAAACGTCTTCTGTTACAAATAAAGTCCAGTTGTTTTTGTCTTGAACTTTTTTGAGTAGATCTGTATAGAGTTTACATTTTAGTTAAAATACTGTTGCTTAAAAAAATTGTCACCACCTTTTATTAAACATTACAAGTTTCTTGTAAATGAGTCCCCGAGGCTCAATGGGATTAACCTTTATAAATAAAGGTTGAATGAATTACACATCATGTAACTGATGTAACTGGGACCCTGTGTACATAATTTTGTTTCATTACATGTACCACATGTGGTGCAAATGACAATAAAGACTCTCTGACTCTGACTCTGACATCACTCTTTTATAAATATAAACACAGGAAGTGGTACAGCTAGATGCTTCTGTTGTTTGCTGCACTGCAAATAATCATTTAAATATTTGTTAAAAGTAAAGCTGACAGCTGTCTACAGTCTTTAATGTACCGTTAGTTTTTTCATGAATCGTTGTAAAAGTTCTGTTTTTTGTTCCCAGTGAAAGTAAACTTTTAACAAGAAAAGAAAAATAACATACCTCTGTTCTTCACAGCAGTATATCTTAAATCAAAAACATTTAGGTTTAGAGAAACACTCATCACACATCACTCACTTGTTTTTTTGGTAGCAGTAATTCTTGTTTGTCCCAGCTTCTTGGACTAGCCATTAGCTCCAGTCCAATCAGTTTAAAACTCTTTGTGTCCAAAATGAGGTAATTTAAAGAACTATCTATAACAGGTAAGATATTAATTGTTCATAACTGTTTCCACATGATTCAACATAATTTTAAGCCCTGTTCAGATCAGTAGAACTTTACAAACAGAACTAGGTATTCCCGCTAACAGAAACTCTGACAATGAACTGTAAGATAAACTCCAAATCCAGCCGTTTCTCGTTCAACTTCATGGCTAAATAAATGTAACACACTGTCAGAGGTTTCTTTTAAAGGCCAACTCTTCAGTGCTTTGGAGGTAAAAAACCACCTGAAGACTCAACTTCATTAGTTTCTCTGTTTGACTTCCCACATCACCTGAGTTTAAACCCTCAAGAGTCCATCAAAAACCTGTTCTTAATGTCTGCAAGATAAATGCAGCTTTACTGTTGTTTAGCAGCCACACAGTGCAGCTGTCAGTCTGATTTATGTCGAGCTGTAAACCTTTTTAAAACACTAGGTCAAATGTGGTGTGCCAAAGCTGCTGTTTAGATTTCAGGAGGGACTTGCTGAAGTCTGTTTTGTCTCTTGTCGTTCCCCTGCTTGTCTCTCTACAGACAGAAGATCCAGAGGCTCATTCATTACAGAAGATGGAGACTTAAAGAATGTTACAAATAAATCTGTTACAAATAAAGTCCAGTTGTTTCTGTATTGAACGTTTTTTGATTTTATCATGTCCTGGATGACTGAGAATCTTCACTAGCATACGACAAAGAATTGTTTAAAGCGCTGATATACAGATCCTTTGCAGGAAAGAAACCATCGGAGATGTGCATGCGGTTAGAAAGTACCATATGTTCTTATTGTTTAGAAAGGTTTACAAACTGTACTTTGTTGAAGAAAATGTGCTGCTATCCAGCTCAGAGCTCATTTTGATGTAAATTAGATTGTTGCTTTCGTCATGGTTTACAAAGAGTCATCGATTGTCCGTCAAGTTTCCATTATGGGTTATTGATCTGGGATCCTAAAGCGGGAGTAGTTTTGCTGTTGCTTCAGTCCATTCACCAGAGCAGGATTGTGTTCTCCACCATGAATGGGAATTGCTATTTATGTCACAAATGCTTTAACCCTTCAAGATGAATTACTGGAAACAAACTGAGTTTTACAGCCTTCTCAATGCTTCTCTGTCTTACATGTTGTACTGCCTGTGTCGCAGGTGGTGAAGATGATGATCATTGTGGTGGTGACCTTTGCCCTCTGCTGGCTGCCATACCACGTCTACTTCATTGTGACCGGCTTCAACAAGCGTCTGGTGAAGTGGAAGTACATCCAGCAGGTTTACCTGTCAGTGCTGTGGCTGGCCATGAGCTCCACCATGTACAATCCCATCATCTACTGCTGCCTCAATAGCAGGTGGGTACCATCAAGGTCTGTCCAGCTTTACAACCAATCGTACCAAAGTTGTATACTCTACGTCGTGCGTCTGATCAGCACAATGTCATGGACACTTGGCTGTTATCACGTAGACCCCTCTTTGTCACCAAAGTAACTCTGAACATTCGTAAATACAAAGAACGACTGGCCGTGACCTGAAACTTCTGGTGGGTGAGAAATCATCTGGACTCTGTGGGATGGAATAAAGTCTCCCATAATCAGAACCCATCAGATCTACATGTATATCTGTGACATTGCCTTAAGATACAGAGTTTTTATCGCTTTGATTTCTTTTCTTTCTGCTGCAGTTTAAAATAACTGCGTGTTGCAGGAGATGATCCCAAATTGACATGTAGGTGCGGATCACTAATTGACAGTAATTTCTTTGCAGCATTGTACACAGAACTGCATAAATAAGGGGTGCACATTTTCACATAAAACCTTTCAATGTAACTCAGATTAGGAACAAATCAAAACAGTGTTATTTTAATAACAAAAGAGTTTGTATGATCTCTCAGGTACTTCATTTTCCCTCCCGCTGTCCAAAAACCTGAATGTTGGCCCAACTGGGGGGTCCTAAATTTGATATTTACCCTTGGTGTGATTGTGACTGGTTGTAAATCTGGATGTGACCCTGCACAGGATCAACTGGGTGAATGGATGCTTTTTTATGTCTCTCGCTCATGTGTGATTGTTACTTTCTCTCATTCTCTCACTGCGGTGCCAGATTTCGAGCCGGCTTCAAGCGGGCGTTCCGCTGGTGCCCTTTCATCAAGGTGTCCACCTACGATGAGCTGGAGTTGTGTTCCACGCGGCTGCACCCGACACGCCAGAGCAGCATGTACACACTGACACGGATGGATACCACCATGGTTGTAGTCTACGACCCCACTGAGGGCAATGGCAGTGCTGGAGGGAGAAAGCACTCCTTGTCATCCAGGAAGAGAAGCTATGTCACCTCCCACCACACGGAGGTCACCGACTCCAATGACGGCGGAGCAAAAACACAAAACGGGGTGGCACCAAAGGCTGAAGTTGAGGAATTCTCTTAGAGGTTAATGAACTTGACCAAACCACGAACAGTGCACACAATAAGAAGTTATTTCGGCTCAAATTCAAATTATTTCCCTTCTTTTTTGTTTTACCAAACCTGCAACTCTGATTTGTCAAATTTGTCAATTTCTATGTGAGATTTCATTGTTTTTGGGATTCTGTTGTGGTGAGACACATTAATGAGAAGCTTAATCGAAAACCACATAATTATGATTATAACCATTAAAAAAAAAACAGACTCTACAAAAATAATGGTGGTCTGTGGTGCAGAGGACGGACCCTGCATTGGTTTGCCCCGTGGCCATGAACAAGAGTCATCAATGGAATCGCTGCTGACTGAACTCTATCTGGCCTCGTGTGTGGCTCCAAATGGGGTTTTCAGTGATGTAACTCTTATATGGAATATGTGGTGCAGGCTGGCAACAAGCCAATGGCAAAATCCAGGATTTATTTACAGCTCGTCAATAAAATGGGCTGCAGTAGAATCTCTGTGAAAGAACACTAACCAACCAGTCGACCTTTTAAGTTTTCATTGAAAGAACACAAAAGAAGCGCAACATTAAAATGCTGGTTTTTTTTTTTGTTTTTTTTTTTCATAAAACCAAAAGTAGATTAGTCATTTGTTTTGTTTTTGCTTGATGTTGTTTCAAAGATGTTTGTTACATTGTAGCTGAATTGAGAGGAGAATCGTACCACGCTGGACACAATACATTTGGATATACTGTATTTATTTGTGTGTACTGTACAAAGTTTAGGACTCCAAACAACAGGACTTATTTTAATAAGGTGATTTTTATTTTATTTTATTTACATTTCATCTCTCTGGCTCAGCTCTTAAACTTAGCAACCACTAAACATTTGATTATTACTTGATCGGTCAGCAAACATCTGTTCAAATTACAATTTTTTCCTAATTCCTCCACAGAACTGACACAATCACCTCACAGGCAAAAATGGTAAATCGACTGTATTTATATAGCACCTTTCTATCTTATCAAGATACTCAAAGCTCTTTACAACACAATCTGTGCCCTCATTCACCCATTCATACAGCACTCTACTAGATCTGTACGAAAAAATAATCAGTGCTTTAGACCAGGGGTTCTCAAACTCTTTGTAACCCTCATGTTTATTAAATAATTTTCTTCAGTTCGCCTTTTTAATGCAATTTAAATATTTGTGTAACATAACACTTAAGACCTGTTCTTTAATAGTGTTCATACAATTTTGTAAATACTTTTAAACATGGAATATTTTCATTCAAGACACAATTAACAACATTTTTAATTTCAACTTACAAAAAATACACTTTTGAGAAAACTAACAGTATCAAAACAATTTTTTACACTTTACCTATTCATATAATTAACGTAATAAATGTATTGCCACTTCTTCAAATTATTACAGTAAACTCTTTACATAAAACTGAACAGAATCATAACAGCAATAGTCATACCAAGTAACGGGGTTTAACTTATAAACTGACTGATGCCGGGACATAAATAGCGGGCGGGCCGGCAGGTGGTGGGTGTGGGGGGTCTGGGGGTCCTTCCTCAGAAATTTTTGAATAAAGTAGATGTGATTTCCTGCATTTGGGTGTATTTTAACGGGTTGTTAAACATTTATATATTTTTTTTCTTTTCTTGTGTACCCCCAAGCACCGGCTCGTGGACCCCCGGGGATCCGGGGACCCCAGTTTGAGAACCACTGCTTTAGAACATTTATTCACTGATGGGACATACATCAGAGGCAATGAGGGGTTCAGTGTCTTTCCCAGGGACACTTCAACATGTGAGTGCTGGTGGAATCAAACCCCCAACTCTCCCATCAGAGGACAACTTCTCAAACCACTCAGCCACAACCGTCCCAAAAACAGCACATTGTTGACGTCCTTCGCTGTACAAAGCTTTTTATTATTATTATTTTCATTGTTATTATTATTATTATTATTATTATTACTGTACTGCCTTTGAAAACCAGTGGCAAAGTTGCCAACATAAAAGGGAGGTCAAATCCACCAAATGTTGAGAAGGTTGTGGGAAGTAGGGGTGCAGAGGGCACTGCAGCACCCTGTTTATGGTTTTGGCTTGTTCTGCACATAAATATTCATTTATTTGTGTGTATTTGGCATAATGACAGTTAAAGTGTGTCATTAATTATTGGTGGAGAAGCTTGGCTGAAAAAACTTATCGAAGGGATGAAGACATTTAATTCAAACTTTTTTATTTTTTTTTCCTGGAGGCCTCCATATTTCAGCTAATCACCTAGAATGGCCATTCTAGGTGATTTTAGATTAAACTCGTCAAAAATTCAGCAGTTCTGCAGCTGCTAATTACAGCTAATTTCTGTTGGCTAATTTGACAACACCATCACCTGCCCCACACACACATCCACACCACCTAAAAAGAGAAAAGTGAGCTTGTTCATCAGGAAATGTTTAATTAATCTATTTTATCAGTCCATCCAACTGTTTTCATAACTGTAAATGTGTTTAACCGTTATTATCTCATAAAACAGCACAAAATTCAGTAAAAAAATTTTTTTTAAAACAAACAGAAAAGAACAAAGATGTAAGTTTTGTTTTATAACCTCAAACATCCTCAGTTTTAAATCAACGTTGATCTTTATTCCTTCCAATGAATCGACTGTCGGTCATTTCGTGCTCATTCAGCAACCGAATAAAGCAGAATATTTGAATGTTAGGAGACTTTCTGAAAGTAACAATTAACGAATGTGAAGACAACCGCTTCACTGTTCTGCTTGTGTGAGCTGTCGTCTCCTCATCAGGGGGAGGTTGTTCAGATGTCTTTGTAGATACATGCTTGGTTGAATGTATAGTTCAGTGTGTGCCTCTCTGTCAAATAGATATTATATATTATATTTGTTGTATTTTTAAAGGACAACTGGTTGATTTCAGCCTAAGGCTCATTTGCTTCCTGTTAGATTGCTTCACATCATAACCATTGCAGTGCGTTTTCAAATCGTAGCTAAATACATAAAAGAACTCGGGTTGAAAACAACCATATCATCCTTTAAAGCAGTTTATATAAAATATGTTTAAGGACAAATACCAGTACTATGATGGCTTAATTTGAGATGTTCTAATAAGAATGACGCTCGTAATGTTACAGCTCTATATCACGTTTATAAACAGTGTTAGGTGTGTGTGTGTTTTGCTCTTCTTTCTGGGATCTTGTTCACATGTTCAGATGTGCGTACGTTAAAATGTAGCTGTGGCTTCTTGCTATATCAGTCCAGTGTTTTATTATCAGTGTCTCTTGTGAAAAATGGTGCAGACAGATTTAAAAACTCACTGGTTTTCAATGTCTCTTAATTACTTCCACTTTTTAAAACGCGACCAGAGCCGTGGAAGCAAACTGCAGTCCGGTTCCTCGCTGTTAGAACGTCTGCATTTTGAAATGACACGAGCAATGTTTCTCATAAATAAAGAAATTAATAAAGTTGAACTTTACTTTTGTGATTTTTTTTTTTACATCTGAAAACACACAAGAACACCTCAAACCTGAAGTCAACCAAAAATTTGGAATTTCAACACAGATCTGACCCTTTTCTCTCTTTTTTTTTCCCTCTCTCACTGGCTCTCTAACAAGGAACATGCATTTATTCCCTCTCCCTGTTCTTTCTATTTTGCTCTCTGTCCGTGTATTGGAGTAGCTCCTATTTTAACACATCTTCCAAAATGAAAACTACTGTTTTGGATCTGACCAATTGGACTTTGGATGCAAATGACAAAATCTTTTCAACAAAGCAACAGGGTCCTGGAGAACCCTCATCTGCTCGGATGACACGCATGCAGCTGGAGATATCTCTGGAGGTGATGTGTCCACCTCTGCTGTCGAATGAGGACACCAAAATTGAATATAATTGGAGTTATGATAACAGGTTTCCTGTTTTGGGAATAGTCTGGATCTTGGTTTATCAACATACAAAGAAGACAGCCGCAGCTAGTTTGGACCTCGTCAGGCTGCTGCTTATGTGAAGGTTTGGTTTGTGCTTGGAGGACTCAAAATCAGCTGATTTATGAGCTAAACCGTAAGATGGAAGTGATTTGAATCACAGGCCACCTGCAGCTTTGGGACTCGACAGCATGAAACAACCTTGAAGAGGCTCGTAAGCACGGACCAGTAGAATGCACCCTAATCTGGCCATTTCGGATCTTGGAAGTACCAGTACGGCTCAAGGCTGACAAGAAAAATAGTCTGCCTGAATAAATCAACAATTGGGACTTCTCTGAATATGACTCCCCAGTTGGCCTTGAAACAGGCCGACATCAATTTCTCCTGGGCAATGTGTAATGTAAACTAAGGAAACTGCCTGGTGACCATCATCTTATCAGGAAAATGGACTATCTGTTAATGCTTCATGGATCACCTCATTGTCAAATACATGTGATGTAACTTGTTCATAAAAGTGCTTGCTGGCAGAGTCTTAAATCGTGTCCTGTTAGGACAAGGTGTGAAGAGATCTTTTTAGTAATGCCACTACCCTTTCCTCATGGCTTTGTCCCTTTTTCTATCTAAAAAATGTTCTGAAAAGGATAAGAAGGCTGCACTTATAGCAGCAGCTACGTGCACTCAGCCCATCTTTCAGATGGACATATTCTCGTTGTATCTCGGTGCAATGATAATAAAGCTTATCCTGATTCTGACCCTGTTACATTAGATTTAGTTTAACAATCCCATAGAGCCACACTTTCAGTGTCCTTTTCTGATTTGTTAAAGCAATAATTCAGATCTTTAGAAGTTGGTTTCTGTATTGAAGTTGTGAACAATCAGTATCTTACCTGCTGTAGATGGATCTTTGACCAAACTCAATTTGGAGGAAAGGTGTTTAATTCTAGTCTGGGTGATGCATGAATGGCTAATCTGAGCAGGCCTAAGATTAAAGCAGATTTTTTTTTAATGATGTTGAAGGAGCTCCTATCTTTAAAAAAAAAAAAACTATCACGGTTCATACAAACACTAATTCATAAACTGATATAGACAATTTCAGTACCTTGGTATTTGCAAACGCACACAGTGGTGGCAACAGCAATTAGTTGTAGCACTTCCTGCACAGCTTGGAGCACTTCTGTTGGGCATTTTCTAATATTTCTGCCAGAATAGCTGTGCAGTCTGAAGTTGGGGAAAGTTTTTATAAAACATATCTTGACTGAATTGTTATGAAATTATAAAGAATGGCTTCTTTTAAAATGAAGGAAATTCACTTTAGTTTCGGCTCTGCTCCATTAATGCCTGACTAAAATTAAAACATAATTCTCCAGACTATGCCATTCAAAGAGATAGCTTCAACAGGTAAGATAGTGATTGATGAAGTTGCCACTGAACGCCACATTAAAACATTTAAATGGGATATTTAGCTGTTTTTGCTGCACTGATGCACATAATTGCCTAAAAATCACAATGGCAACAATTTAAACATTAGAGCAAAAGGCTGCAGTAGATCTGTCAATGGAACACATCTTAAGTTGCTTCGTGTGGCCCAAATTTTGACAAAAATATCACTTTATCTAAAGCTCAATGAATGAATTTACACCAGCAAGGGAATGTATTCAAGACTCACAACACAAAAACATTAAAATGGTAAGACTAAATCTAGTTATGTCATTGTTTATTTTTTATTTATTTTATTGTCATGAGATTAAAAAATGGTTTTGAACAGTAAATAATGGTTTGAAACTCTTTTAAATTTCAAGCCAACCTGATGGATTTTGGTGCTTCATCATCTTTCTGCCCCCTCACATTATTCCTGTGATTTTTCAGAACGCTTTGGAAAAAGACTAAAAGTTTTGGATATAATATCAGTATCAATATCATATTTTGAGAGTCCCTTTAAAGCTAACAGCTTTCAACTTACGCAATTTTTTTAATGTTTTTGATTAATTTCTTCATTATTAATTGATTGTTTGGGGGTTAATGTAGACGCAGCAGAGATTTCATTAATATTGCGTTAGAAAACAATAAATATTTCTTGACTTTGTTTATGACTGAATCTCAGTGCAGCTCATTTCCATATAATCTCAGCACTAACATTTGCTTTAACATCTCCCACCACTCGATTTACTAAGGCATTCTGACTTGCAAGGAAGTTAATAATAAAGTGATAAACACCTATAAACAGCCAGGGGAATTTAAGAAAAGCTTATGGATGTTTATTGTAACTGATGTTAAATTAATGTGTGTGAGTTGGAGAGTTACTTTGTCTGCCTGCAGACTTCTCTCTGAAGAGCATGGAGCCCGCCTCTCTGATAAACACCAAGGCCTCCTACTCTTGATCTCTCCTCTGTCTGATAATGTACTGTTTATTAAAGCTTTCCCTGCTTCTCTGTCCAGCACAGATTCTCACTGACGAGGCTAAAGGCGTGTAACTTTTGTACATCTGTGAAAGCTTCCTTGTCACTCTGGAAGCTCTGTCACTCATACATGGACATGTAGAAACATCTGTTCACTAAGTGATTGGAGGAGAGAGAATTTTAAATAAATTTACTGTGATGGTTCTTTCTAATGTACTGTGGAAATGTCAGCAACTTTTTGTCTGAATATGGAGTTCTGCTCTTGCATTTTTTTCACTGAATGTTTATTCTGGAAAATTATAGTTTGAAGGAAGACTATTCTTGCAGCTAAGTTTAACTGAGCAATATAAAGGTGGAATTTTAGAATGGCTTTTTTTTAACACTTTGTAAGTTCAGTTGCACATGCTTCATCATTATTTGAGATAAATACAGATTTTAAAAAGAACACACAGCCTATTATTTATATTTAACATATAAGTTCAACATTGTTTTAAAAAGACTTGAAAGGACTTGAGAATTCAAGTTTCACACTTGGGACTTGACTCTGACTTGAGGATAAAGACTTGAGACTTACTTGATACTTGCAAAACAATTACTTGATCTGACAACTATCCTTGCAAGTAAAGACAGGTTAAAAATCTTCTTGTGTCCTTAGAGTGGCTTGTTTGAGTAAAGACATGGCATGACGTGGCAGCACGACGACTCAGTGGTTAGCACTGTTGAGCAAGAAGGTCCTGGGTTCAATCCCCAGTTGGACCTGGGATCTTTCTGAGTGGAGTTTGTATGTTCTTGTGCCTGTGTAGGTTTTCTCTGGTATTCTGGTTTCCTCCCACAGACCAAAAACATGCATGTTAGGCTGCCTTCAGTCCCAGGCCTGATCTCATTGGGATTTGCCTGGTTAAATAAAGGTTAAATAAAAAAAGAGATGATGAAAGGATATTTAATTTATCCAACATTTTTGCCTTAGTGAGAGAAGAACGTCACCATTTTAGTTCTGATATGGCATCTTTAATCAGGTCTCTCTTGTAAATGAATCCCAGAGGCTCAATGAAATTAACCTGTCTAAATAAAGGTTGAATGAATGAATCTTTAATTCTCTTGTTCTCTGACTGTTTATATTGAGGATTATTTTACTAACTAAATACCTGCTGTTCTCTGAAGTGTTTTTGTCAGTGTTCAAATGTAAATAAACAACTCATAATTGCTGGCAACAAATCCGGACTGTGATCATTTCACTCATTTATTAAACGCGATAGATTTTTGGCAGTGAACAAGGTAGGTTTTGTGGTTATTTTAATCAGAGATGACACATTTAAATAAAAAAAACAGTAGAAATTTGCATTATTTGACAGCTATTATGGCTTTAAACTCAAATTGCTTAGTTGAATTCAAACATACTTTATGTGATGGATGTGTGTTGTTCCCAGCAACAGCAACAAAACCACAAACTGAGAATATTTTTGCATCAGTTTCTTTTTCTTTTTGCTTCTCAGCATTTTGTTCCATAATTGTCTCTCTATTTCCCAAGTGAAAGCAAACTTGTGAAAGACCAAAAAAAAATACTTTAAATTAAGGACCAATTTTCCCTCATGTGACAGCTTTTCTTCTTCATAATGGAGTCTCTTCATTTGGACCACAGAATAAGGAATTTGTTCCACACTAATCTGTGTCCTCTGAATGCATTTCTGGAGTGCACCAGTCCATGTTCAGTGGTTTTTACTCACCACAGAGATGAGCTGCTGATATCCTGAGCACCGCTGCTGGCCAAATAAACACTTGATGTGAGGTAGTTCAAACTGTTTGCTTCTGCTTTCTTCTCCTTAGTGGAAAACACTTTCATTGTTGTAGGTCCTGATTTTTTTATGTTAGTAATTTAAACACTAAACAGTTATTACTGGAAGTAATCATTGAAAAGCGTTCTCTTGGCCGCTTCTTGCTCCACGTTTCCTGTGGAAAACTACCAGCGACGCGTGAAATTACAGCCACTGTTCTCTGTTTGTACCACTTTATATAGAACTTTATATAGATCTGTTAAAAACCACAAAAGCACAGCATAATGTGTTGGGTTTTTTTAAACATTTTTTGAGTGATTAAAAACATTTTCCTAAACCACGTAATATCAAAGGGGATTTTTCTGTTCAAGCCTGTAAATCCAGGAACATAACATTTGCTAAAACAACTCTTACTACTATTACTTTTTATCTTTGGTGTATAAAATAGAACGAAAGTTACAAATGTAACTACGGTTCTATGAATCCCAGATGACCGCCAGAGCTTCTCTGTCACTCAGAATCCTTGCTTTATGCGAGAAGATTTTGTAGGAGCAGATCCACAGATAATGCTAGGCTTATATAGCCTCTGATTGCTTATCCGGTCACACCTGTGTGACATCATTGATATAATTACTCTAACAGAGCATGCACGAAGGGAACACTTGGTTCTTAACCTTTTCAACAGTAGTTTGTCATCTGGAGTAGTCCCTGCTAATTTTAAATATGCTGTTGTGCAGCCCCTGTTTAAATAAAATAAAATAAAATATGGTCTCAATCCCACTATGTTGGGGAATTTTAGGCCCATCTCCAAGCTTCCCCTCCTGTCAAAATTCTTGGAGAAAATTGTTTATTCACTGTTGAAATCCTTCCTGGATGAACATAACATCATGGATGTGTTCCAGTCTGGATTTAAAACCCTCCATAGCACACAGTCAGCTCTGCTGAGAATTTTTAATGACATCCTCCTGGCATGTGACTCAGGTGATCATGTGAACCTTGTGTTACTGGATTTAACTGCTGTTTTTGACACAGTGGACCACAGCATTTTATTGTCATGTCTACAGCACCAAGTAGGCATTGGTGGGACTGCTCTGGAGTGGTTGGGGTCCTATCTGGCAAAAAGAACATTTTCTGTAAAAATTGCTGGGTATGACTCCTTTTCTGCGCCTTTGTCATGTGGCGTACCTCAGGGATCAATTTCAGGGCCTTTGCTTATTTCTTTATATCTGCTTCCTCTAGTATCGATTTTTAGAAAACACGGCATCTCCTTTCACTGCTACGCTGATGATTGCCAAATCTATGTGCCTTTGAGGCGAGTTGATGCCTGGTTCATTAAACCTCTTTTATCATGTCTCGAGGATCTTAAAGAGGAACTAAACCCAAAATTAACTTTTTTTAACTGATAAACTCCCTAGAATGTGTGTAAAATGTTGTTTGC
>JARVGV010000861.1:33799094-33809411 GCA_031762435.1 Hypsolebias longignatus
TGTTTTGACTGTAGCAAAAAAAATTAAAACCTGTAGTTAGTGCAGGTGGTGTTGGTGTGTTGCCATTGACAGATGGTTCAAGGGAGTTAACTGGCAGGGGAGTCATGGAAACATGTGGTGAAGTTAAGTTGTTGATCTGTGTTTGCAATGTCCCACCAATTGCTGAAATGATAGGATGAAAATTCATTCATAAGACCTGAAGTTAATTTGACTGGCGGTTAAGTTAACACATTTTTGGAAACAACATTTAAATAACAGTTTTTTTTAATACATATGAATGCATAAAACTGAGTTAAAATGACAAAGTTGAAACCCATTGCAAAATTTTTGTGACAATACCATTGAAAAAATATATGAATGTTTTGACTGTAGCAAAAAAAATTAAAACCTGTAGTTAGTGCAGGTGGTGTTGGTGTGTTGCCATTGACAGATGGTACAAGGGAGTTAACTGGCAGGGGAGTCATGGAAACATGTGGTGATGTTAAGTTGTTGATCTGTGTTTGCAATGTCCCACCAATTGCTGGAATGATAAAATAATAATTCATTCATAAGCCCTGAAGGTATTTTGAGTCATTGTTGGAAACATAATTTAAATAACAATTTTATATACATATGAGTGCATAAGACTGAGGTAAAATGACAAAGATCAAACCATTACAAAATTTCTGTAATAATACCATAGAAAAAAATGTGGAAAAATTTTACTATGGCAGAAATTTTAACACCTGTAGTTATTGCAGGTGGTGTTGGCGTGCTGCCATTGACAGATGGTGGAAGGGAGTTAATCGGCAGAGAAGTTATGGTGTCATGTGGAGAGGTCAAGTTGTCCATCGGTGTTTGCAATGTCCTACTAATTGTTGATGTGGTTGTAATATCTGAAAGACAACAAAAACAGCATTTATTAACTGAATTTAAGGATAAATTTTTGCTCACTAATTTATTGGTTTTTGATTTATGAATCTGTTTAACCAAATGGAAATTATTTTAAATATACTGAGCCTGCCTTTAAAAATGTAAATTGGAAGTTATTTTTGCTGAGGTTAAATACTGTATCCAACAAGTAAAAGATACAAGTACAATGTTAAAATAAATGTTAAACCGTTTCTAAATGCTACTGAGGCAATGTAGACACTGACTCACTGTCATTCATTGTATTATTTTGCTCAGGGTCACTGGCTTTCGGTGTTTTATTCTAGTAGTCAATAGACAGGAGGCAGGAAGCACCCTGGATGTGTTGCTAGTCCATTACAGAACCACATGAACACAAAACCATATTAACTCAATTTTTCTAAGCTTAATTTAGAAGTGCCATTTAAGCTAAAAGGCATGTTTTGTTTTGTTTTTTTAGGATTTAGAGGAATTCAATGTTCTTAAGGAAACCTCACCTATGCCAGAGCAGAACATGCAAACTACTCATCTCACAATAAATCAAAGGACCATTGTATGTGTCTTTGATTTTGTTGTTTTGTTCTTAGCAGTTATAAAACAAGATGGGAAACAAATATTTGATTTTTTTTCTCCTAGTTAAAGTACTGCTTTAGTTTTGGACAAGTACTTTAGAAACTCAATCAATTACACTGTCATTCATTCATGCATGCCTGCCAGTGAAATTTCTGAGTTAGAACTGGTGAAGTTATCCTGAGTGATGGAATAGGTCCATTACCTTGAGGTGAGGTTGTGCTGAAGTGTGGTGATGTCACATTGTCAGATTGTGATGTGTAGAGTAGTAGTGAGGTCAGATCGTTTGGTGGGATGGTTGAATTGAGAGGTGATGTTGTTGGGTTGATTGGTGGTAAGGTTATATTGACTAATGAGGAAAATAATTTGATAGGTTTTAAAATGGTTTTGTCTAGGTTTGTAAAATGTGTAAATATAACAAATACTTTAATAATACTTTATTTCTAAAGCACTTTAAAATAACCACAGCTGTAACAAAGTGCTGTACACACAAAATCAAAAAAGTTTAAACACAAAAAAATAAAACCATTGTTAAAACTTTAAAAACAGTGCAGAGCAAATTCAGTCTGTGCTAAAAGCCAGGGAGTAAAAATGTATTTTTAAGAGTTTTAAAAATGGACAGTGAAGGGGCTCATCAGATGGTTTGATGGTAAATGTAGTAAGAGAAAATATAGAGATATTTTGACTTTGACAAAGGTTTGATTACCTGGCCTTGTGTTGTCTGGAAATGGTGTGCTCATGCTGACAATTGGTAAACTCTGGTTAAATGGCACAGTTGTCATGGTAAGATGTGATGAGGTTAAATCAACTATCTGTGAGGTCAACGTTGGTTGCAAAGTCATATTGGATGGTCCTGAGGTTACAATATCAGAAAAAGAAAAAAAAAGAAACAAATAGAAACAACATTCTAATTAACCCATTCACAAACAAATTTAGCACATTTTTTGTGATTTATTTGCTATCTACATTCACAGCTTTTGATATTCATTCAGACATCAACAAATCAATAGATGCTTAACTATTTTATGTTCAGTTACCTGGCAGTCTTGTGGCTGGGTTTGATGCAGTCAGATCGACAGTAGGTGAGGTAAAGTTGGCCAACTGAGAGGTTCTCATCTCCACTGGTGAGGTCATTTCAACTGGTGAAGAAGCCACACTTCCTGCTGAGTTCAGTGGTGTTGAGGCTGGAATTAAAGCAGCTGCCATATTTTGACTGTGATATACATGATTTACTAAAAGATTAAAAAAAAATGTCTTCCTTCTGCTACCTTTCATTTTTTTATATTTTGTATGTTATCGTTTATGGGATTGTTTCGTATTGTATTTTTAAAATGAACAAAATTTAAAAATATAAAATAAATAAAAAATAAATAAACCTATGGTGATATTTGGTTTTAAGGTTGTGGTACCTGTTGGAAAGTCTGCACTAACAAAAATGGTTAGTTTGATTTGAACTAAACAACCTACGATAATAGCTTGACTGTAGAAGAATCTACATTACCTGCAGGTGAATGTGTTGCAACACCTGTTGTAAAGGTGTCATTACGAAATGGTGAAGTTGCTGCAGTCACTGATGACGTTTGGTTGACTACTGGTGGTGTTGTGACATCTGCAATATTGAAGTTACACAAGAAGTATTCAATTTGTTTGCTTTCAAGCAGGCTCTTAGCAAAATATTTTATTTTACCGGTGTCTGGATTTTCACATACAAGTAAATGGTTAATAAAAAGTGATTCAACGTAAATAATAATAATTTCACCATCAATCACATCTTCTAAAATATTTTCATGGTCATGTCAATTTGTCCAATTATTTTACTAGTAAAACTGAGTACCGGTACTTATAGTAGTAATACGGTACTTATAGTAATACACTGAAGAAAAATATAAACACAACACTTTTGTTTTTGCTCCCATTTTTCATGAGCTGAACTTAAAGATCTAACACTTTTTCTATTAACACAATTGGCCTTAATCTCTTAGATATTGTTCACAAATTTGTGTCAGTTTATGTTAGTGAGCACTTCTCCTTTGTGAGATAATTCATCCACTTCACAGGTGTGGCATATCAAGATACTAATTAGACAACATGATATGGCTTTTTATTGTAGTCAGCCTAAGGCACACCTGTGCAAGAATCATGCTGTCTAATCAGCATCTTGATATATTGATATGTCATGCCTGTGACATGAAAGGATGATCTCAGCAAAAGAGAAGTGCTCACTAACATAAATTGACAGATTTATGAGCAATATTTAAGAGAAAAAGACCTTTTGTGTCTATAGAAAAAGTCTTGGATCTTTAAGTTTAGCTAATGAAAAACGGAAGCAAAAACTACAGTGTTGAATTTACATTTTTGTCCAGTGTATTATCAGTAAATGTGATGGTGATGGCAAAAGTATACAAAATCATTGTAAATGATGTTTTTATACTCTGTTCGAGAATATAAAGAAATCATTGTACAAAATTGTGTTATTCAATCAAACAATGAAGTTTTAGTTTTAGTACTAATTTGTGGGTGAAATTGCTTGTCACTTAACTGTGTAAATTATAGTAATTGTGATACAATTATTGAAAACTCAGGTTTACCTGAAATTTTTATCACATGATTATTTTGTGTTAAAAATAGGTTAATGAGTAATATAGGTTATCATAGATGGAGGTTATTCTTCTTAAAAAGTCAAAGTTTTATTAGGTAGTCTTTTTTAATCGTATGGAAGTGAGATCATAGCAACATCATTGCAAGTTTGCGTTGATCAATGACAATGTTTAGTGTCAGTCAAATTTGCATTGACCTGTTTTTAAGGTGTAAGAAGGATTGTAAGATTGCATGTTAGTATTGTTAGAGCTTCTTTATATTACAGCTTAAAGACTAATTGTGAATTTAGGTAGTATATATTATAAGATTGTGTTACCTGTTGAAATTTCAGCAGCTTTTGATGTTGCAGATATAACTGATGCTGTTACATTCATTTGTGAAGTGACTTCATTAACCATTGTAACAGAAATGTTTTCTGTTGACAACATTGTATTGACCAAGGTTGAAAAATTTTCAACTGATGCTGTTGATGTACTGATGAATGATGAAGTTTTATCAGCTGGTTCAGAAACTGTGTAGATCAGTGAGGGTAATGAAGTTGCGTTGACTTGTTCCGTTGCTGGGTCAATCGTTGATGAGGTTGTATCAGATGGTTCTGAGACTGTGCTGACTGGTAAAGAGGTTGTGATGACAGTTTCCATTGTTGTGTACATCATTGATGATGTTGTACCAGATGGTTCTGATACTGTTCTGACTAGGAATGAGGTTGAATTGACTTGTTCTGTTGCTGGATCAGTCATTAATGAAGTTGTAGCAGCTGGTTCTGACACTGTTCCGACTGGTAATAAGGTTGCGTTGACTGTTTCTGTTGTGTCAATCAATGATGATGTTAGCTCAGCTGGTTCTGAAACTGTGGAGACCAGTGATGGTAAGGAGGTTGGGATGACTTTTTCTGGTTTTGTGTCAACCGTTGATGAGGTTTTATCAGCTGGTTCTGACATTGTGCTGACTGGTAATGACGTTGGGTTGACTGGTTCTGTTTTTGTGTCAATCATTGATGAGGTTGTTTCAGCTGGGTCTGACACTGTGGGCACCAGAGTTGGTAACGAGGTTGGTTTGACTGTTTCCATTGCTGTGTCCGTCGTTAATGAGGTTATATCAGCTGGTTCTGAAACTGTGCTGACTTGTAATGAAGTTGGGTTCACTGTTTCTGTGACAGTTTCAATGGTTGATGAGGTTATACCAGCTGGTTCTGACACTGTGCTGACTGGTGATGAGTTTGGGTTCACTGTTTCTATTGATGTGTCAATAGTTGATGAGGTTATATCAGCTGGTTCTGAAACAGTGGAGACCAGAGATGGCATTGAAGTTGGGTTGATTGTTTTCATTGCTGTGTCAGTCGTTGATGAGGTTATATCAGCTGATTCAGAAACTGTGTTGACTGGTAATGACGTTGGGTTCACTGTTTCTGTTGCTGTGTCTATTGTTGATGAGGTTATATCAGCTGGTTCTGACACTGTACTGACCAGTAATGAGGATGGGTTGACTGTTTGTAATTGGTCAAATGTTGATGAGGACATATCAGCTGGTTCTGATACTGTGCTGACTGGTAATGAGGTTGGGTTCACTGTTTCTGTTACTGTGTCAATTGTTGATGATGATATATTAGCTGGTTCTGAAACTGTGGAGACCAGAGATGGTAATGAAGTTGGGTTGATGGTTTCTGTTGTGTCAATTGTTGATGAGGTTATTTCAGCTGGGTCTGACACTGTGTTGACTGGGAATGATGTTGGGTTCACTGTTACTGTTACTGTGTCAATAGTTGATGTTATATCAGCTGGTTCTGAAACTGTAGAGACCACATATGGTAATGAGGTTGGGTTGATTGTTTCTGTTTTTGTGTCAATCGTTGATGAGGTTATATCAGCTGGTTCTGAAACTGTTGGCACCAGAGTTGGTAACGAGATTGGTTTGACTGTTTCCATTGCTGTGTCAGTCGTTAATGAGGTTATATCAGCTGGTTCTGAAACTGTGCTGACTCGTAATGAAGTTGGGTTCACTGTTTCTGTTGCAGTTTCAATGGTTGATGAGGTTATATCAGCTGGTTCTGACACTGTGCTGACCGGTAATGAGTTTGGGTTCACTGTTTCTGTTGATGTGTCAATAGTTGATGAGGTTATACCAGCTGGTTCTGATACTGTGCTGACGAGTAACAAGGTTGGATTCACTGTTTCTGTTACTGTTTCAATTGTTGATGATGTTATATCAGCTGGTTCTGAAAATGTGGAGACCAGAGATGGTAATGAAGTTGGGTTGATGGTTTCTGTTGTTGTGTCAATTGTTGATGAATCAGCCAGATCTGACACTGTGCTGACTGGTAATGAGGTTGGGCTCACTGTTTCTCTTGCTGTGTCAATTGTTGATGAGGTTATATCAACTGGTTCTGAAATTGTGCTGACTGGTAATGAGGTTGCCGTGACTTGTTCTGTTTCTGTGTCACTCGTTGATGAAGTTATATCAGGTGGTTCTGACCATAAGTTGACTGACAGTGCTGTGTCAACCAGTGATGAAGTTGTGTTGTCTGATATTGATGTGGGGTCGACTGGTAGAAATTCACAAAATTTTAAGTTAGACAAGGATGTTTTTTTGTTTGTTTGTTTGTTTTTTAGAATCCAGCATTTTTTTAATACTCTCATGGGTATGTTTAAATGATATAACTTCCCAGGGTCACTGTAGATTAATTAAAAATTGGAAGTCACATTGTAATTTTATCATTTTTATTACAATTGCTCAAAGATAGTTTTCTTGCATGAAATAAAGTTTGAATGAAATGAGTTATCTTGCTCTCAGCAAAATAATATTTGTTTGACTTAGATAGATAGAGTAGCTAGATAGCTAAATACTTTTTAATCCCATGGGGAAATTTGAGGCATCCTGAATGACTTGATACATTCTTAACAGGGACATTTTGTATTTGTATGTGTAGTTGAAAAAAGTAAAATTTTAATAACCTTTGCAATAAATACATCATTTTATTTTTTAATTTGTGATTTTTTTCCCCAATTTTATTTAAGATACTCCAGACACAGCAAGTTGTGCCTAAAATTTAAAAAAATTATATTTACATTTTTTCCTACACTTTCATTTGCTTGTTTGTTTGTTTCTTATGAAGGCCATTGCCTAAAAATGTTCCACTGAAATACAGTACTGTATTTTTTTTTTTAAATAGACATGGGAGCATATATTTTTTAATGCACTGAAACTCATAATTTGGGGATTTTCAATGTAAAATTAAATGTTATTAACAACAACATCAAAAACAACAACAGAAACAACAACAACAAAAAACAGCAGTGTAACTTTACCTTGACTTTAAATATTTTTTAAACGATGTGTTCTTTCAGAAAAGTTTAAACCAATATTTTGTAAAAAGGTTTTGATTTGATTTTATAAAAAGGAATACTTATGGTTTCAATAACTGATATAAACCCCCAAAACTTCATGGTTTGACCAAATAACTGACTCCCTCAATTTTAGAACATCTACAATAACTAAAAACTTTTATCGTGGAATATTTGCCATACTAGAAGGTTCAATAACATCACATCTCTTTACATTAAAAACTTTAAAATGTCTATTTACGTTACCTGTTGCTGTAGTCTGTGCACAGGTTGCTCCCATTAGGCCTGTTACAAAAATAATAATAAAAAAAAAAAAAAAAAAAAAAAAATGACATTAATGGTTGATTTCACTGATAATGGTTAATTTTCTTTTCATCTCAAATACTGATTGTATTCCGTTACCTCTCACTGCGACAGACATAAATTCATGCACTTATACATTATTACCTGCTAACAGGAGAAGAAATATGTGCGGTTCCATCCTCTGAGTGTCAGATTCCTGTAAAATACATCTCAGATTAAATAATCGCATAATATATTTAACTCTACAGAGCAAAACCTGCTGTTCTAACGAAATATGCACACCAAATTTATGTTAACAGGAATATGAAGGTGAAATTCCATTTCACGCTTAGAAAATTCATTCAAATCATTCAAACTTATGTTAATTCAGGATCTGTCAAGTTTCAACATCAAACTATATACTGTATACACATTATATCTGACCTATTCATTACATTCAGCAAAAACCGACAATGCAGGTATACCAGCAGAACAAGAGTCAGTCTGTTCATTTCTGTCTTGTTGCCCAACATTTACATCCTGATTCTAATAATCTGACATTAACCTGAAAGTAGACACTGAAAAGAGATTTACCATGTTTTCATTCAAGTATGCCAACTTTCCAGCAGGACAAGTTTGGGAACATTTTGCCCGTATGACAAAGCAGTCTTACATCTACAGTCGCCATTCAAGATTCCTTCCACAGGGCAACAACTTTCCATCACACCAAGGATCTGACTACATTTTTTAAACAATGTATGAATCAATACATAGAAAGTAAACGCACAGTAGTCAAATTATATTTTTGTAAATATATCCTTGATTCTATTGCTCTTATGTAACAGCCTCAGAAAGGGTACCTATAGATATATTTCCATGGCTTGTCATGCACAATTCACAAATGTAAAAAAAATGCCAGCATACAATAATATGAATAATCTGTTTACTTGTACTCTAAATATGTTACTCCATTTAGAAAGTGTCACTTGAAATAACATCTAAACTCCCTAAAGATTCTGATTCAGTGCAGAAATGCCACAGTCATCAACATATAGGATTATCTGTTTCCAAAATTTTTAAGATAAATAAATCAATTGGGAAAGAAAACAAGACATAAATGATTTGTTTTACAATGCATCATTTTGCTTCTGTTGTACACACTCATCCAAGCAAAGGTACGAGGTATGAATGGATAAATACCAGATTAATTCAGTTAAAGCAAATGTCTTCATAAGGGTCAGATTGTTTGAATTTCTCCCAGGAAAATGTATAATAGTAGTTTAAATAATGTATTCATTATATTTCCTGGAAAGTGCTCACAAAGCAGCCACACCCTGAAAAGCCAAGCATTGAATTACTAAAACCATAAATCACATGTTGTGTGCTTTATTGTGGCAGCTTTAAATAAATAAATTAAATAAAAATTTCTTCCCTTTCTTTTTTACTAATGCAACATTTTAATTGTGGTATAATAAAAATAAAATAAAAATGGTATTTAATTAAACACACAAAAATCTAAGTTAAAAAGAAACCACACTTTTTTTTAAATTACAAATAAAATTGTTCAGTTTCAGCAAGAAGGTTTAAGAAAAAACACCAAATACCGTTAGTTAAAATTTGGAAATTATAAAAAGGCTAATTTTGTAGCTCCTCAAAAATAAACCACAAATTATTTTTAATGAATTACCAAAAGCAAAATAATTTGTCACGCATTATATATTTTTAACATCTGTTCAAATACAAACATCTTGCTTACCTCGGTGTTGTCCAACTATGCTGCAATATCCCTGTGCTCACAACCGTATTAGATGAGAAGGCAGCAAACACCTTTCTGCTCGAGTCAAAGGATGGTAGTGAGCAGCTATCAGAGGTGGAGGTTTTTAAGAGAGGCAAGAAATTCTTTCTTGTTTCCTGGCATAACAAGTTGAACTTGTTTCCTTTCATCTGTTGTGATGCTACAGACTATCCGGATAAGAGACGAGAGGTGGGGTGTCACATTGACGCAGGTTTTAAAAGAATCCACTGTAGACTAGTGAATAATGTCATCAGAATGTTTGCTATTTTAAAGTTAAAAATCATACCAGCATATTAAGTACTGTATTTATATGACAGCTATACAACATCATAGTATTATGACAAATGATAATGCCTCAGAGATGCTTCCTGTCCTACAGTTGGTGGGTGATTTTTGTAAGGTCAGGAAGTGTAACAATACCGTACTTTTGTTTTTGAAAAAGATGCACACACACACATATGCATATATATATACAGTATACAGGTTGCCCTCGACTTACGGCGGTCTCGACTTACGGCGTTCCGTACTTACAGCGCCGCCCCCAGTGACGTCATCACACCTTACGTTGCCTTTTTTATGTAGCATTTTAAGTTTTTTCTTTTTTTTTTGTGTATTTTACACATTAAAACACATTAAAACGGCCGTTCTAAGTTGTTTTACATTAAAAATACGTGTTTAAAAAGACGTTACCGATCGCCGTTTAGTTTCAGTTTCGTTTTACGGCCGAAAATGCGGACTTGCGGCGCCATGTGCGTTCGGTTCCGACCTAAGGCAAAATCGACCTACAAACGGTCCTTAGGCCCAGAACCCGTTCGTAAGTTGAGGACTACCTGTATATATATA
>JARVGV010000861.1:33858085-33868745 GCA_031762435.1 Hypsolebias longignatus
CATACATACATACATACATACATACATACATACATACATACATACATACATACATACATACATACATACATATATATGCATGTACGTACACAGTACATACATACATGCATACATACATACATGCATACATGCATACATGCATACATACATACATACATACATACATACATACATACATACATGCATAGATGCGTACATACATACATACATACATACATACGTACATACATACATACATACATACATACATACATACATACATGCATACATTCATACATACAAACATTCATACATTCATTCATTAGAGCTGTAAAGCAATACAAACATTAATCTGATCAATCACACTCTGGGACTGTGATTAATCATGATTAATCATTAAAATGTAAATATGCAGGTTTTCATAAAATCTTGAAGAAAATGTTCTGTTGTCTAAAACCAGTTTTCCAGAAGTAATTTAGTTTCAAATATTAATTTATAAATTAATTTAATATATCATTAAATTCATGCTGCTGTTCGGCATGTTGGGCAGCATGGTGGCACAACTGGTAGAGCTGCTGCCTCTCATCGAGAAGGTTGCCGGTTCAAATCCCGGTCCGGGGGCCTTTCTGGGTTGAGTTTGCATGTTCTCTCCGTGCATGCATGGGTTTTCTCCGGGTGCTCTGGTTTCCTCCCATAGACCAAAAACATGCATGTTAGACTGATAGGTAACTCTAAATTGTCCCCAGGTGTGAGAGAGAATGGTTGTTTGTCTCGTTTGTCTCTATGTGTCTCTGATGGACTGGAGACCTGTTCAGGGTGCCCCTCGCACAGTGATTGCTGGACATGGGCACCGGCAACCCCTGTGACCCAAAGTGGAAGAAGCGGGTAAAAGATAATGGATGGATGGATGTTCAACGTATTGTTTTTTATGCTAATAGTGCTTAGTATATTTTTAGTTAATGTTTTTCTTAGTTCATATCTTAGATGTTATTACAGTTTTTCTTTTACATTTTATTGTTTGATGTAACTGGGACCCTGAGTACACAATCTCGCTCCACAACATGCCGCAATGTGGTGCAAATGACAAATAAATAAACTCTGACTCTGATAAATATTAACTCAGATGTCTCATAAGTGTCATCTATGTGATCAAAACATGTAAACCGCAATGTTCCCTCTCATTTCTCATGTGTCTGAGCAAACACACAAGCTCCGTGAGCATCGGAGCATCCCTCTGCATCCTGTCCACACTCCCACCTACCTCCATGTCCTCTCTTACTGCATATATCTCCTCTGTCTTTTTCCTGGCAGCTGCATTTCTAACATCCTTCTACCGGTATGTCCAAACCATCTCAGTATGGCCTCTCGTTGTTCAACCTGTGCTGTACCTCTGATGATCTCATTCCTAATCTTATCCATCCTTGTCATGTCTAAGGAGAACCTCAGCATCTTCATTTCTGCCACTTCCAGTTCTTTCTCTGGTCTTTTTTGTCAATGCCACTGTCTCCTGGGTGTAAATCTCTGTGTCTGGCAATTCCATCCCGAGTTTTGGTGTCATGATCGGATTCAAAATTGATTTTTCGATTCAGAAACAATTTTTCTTTTGAAATTGTCAAATTTTGTTTCAGTTATGTAACTGACTAGCTGAAAATATTAAACAACAATGTAAACAAATATAACATTTATTTAAAACAATAATTTTAAATTTTACGTTCATTACTTTATCAAATCTTTTTGCATCATTTTATAGTCATACCAAAAACAGGAACAAATATAGGAGTGCATAAAATTCTGTAACTTAAATCACCATATTAGGTTAGCTTAGCTGCCTGGCTTTTTCTCAAATAATAATAAAAAAAAAAGTAAATCTAGGAACAAATAATTCATCCATTATCTTTACCCACTTCTTCCTTTTCGGGTCAATCAAGGTTGTCACTGGTGCCACAGTCTTAAACATATTGATTCATATTTGGTAAATTTTTAACAAAATTTCAAAACCTGTGCAAGTCTGCACAAAAACTCTTCTGAACTGTATACTGTATAATTTATCAGCCATCTAAACTGTATCATTTAGAGCTGGTTCCAGTCGATGTGTCTCATCTGGTCTCTCCAACAAATTACATTGTTTGTTGTACAACTTGTCTATAAGTTTTAGTATAATATGAGAAAAACTGTTACCTTTGAGCTGCAGCTGGTAGCATTAATCAGAGCTTCTCCCACTTTATTCTTTGTTTCATGGTGGAGGAGTGGCACTGCATTATCATTAAAAAAGCTACATGAAGGAATAAATGTACGTTGGGTCCAGCGTATTAAAAATAGGGATGCACAGTATTATCGGCATGGTATTGGTATCGGCCATTAAAATAACCTGCAGATATAAAAGGCGCTGTTTTTGCCTGCAGCGGCAACGCAACGCGATGACGTCACGTGCGCCTACCCAATCTCACGGCGGAGAGGAAAATTTAAAATGTCGGCGGTGTGGAAGTTTTTTTTGTTTTCATTCAGTCAACCTTTATTTAGGCAGGTTAATCTCACTGAGCCTCGAGGACTCATTTACAAGAGAGACCTGGCTATAAACTAAGAATTAGTAGCCTTCATTGCTGCGTCTCAAGCCAACCTCCTGTTGGAATCTCAGAAGTCGGCTTTTAACACATGCAAAAGGACCCATCTGTCCAAAACGCTCAATCATCTTGATTAACAATCAAATGTTTTAGGCCAGAAGGTCAATACTACTCACAGAAAGAGCCTGAAGACACCAAGGCCAAAATGGTTCAGAAAAAGGTTAGGCTCAATCATCCAGGTAGATAACAACAACAAAGGTTAAATCATTTCATCTGGACCAGTTTCTGGATACATGCAGTTGAAATAAGTTTCCTCTATGGGTAACTGGGCTCTCCATTAGAGATAGGGTGAGAAGTTAAGTTATCCAGGAGGGACTCGGAGTAGAGCCACTGCTTCTCCACAATGAGAGAAGCCATTTGAGGTGATTCGGGCATCTGGTAAGAATGCTCCCTGGGTGCCTCCCTAGGGAGGTGCTTCTGCCATGTCCAACAGGGAGGAGACCCTGGGGAAGACAGGACATGCTGGGGAGACTGCGTCTCTCGGTTGGCCTGGGAATGCTTTGGGGTCCTCCCAGAATAGCTGGAAGAGGGGGCTGTGGAAAGAGATGTCTGGGCCTCTCTGCTCAAACAGCTGCCCCATGACCCCACTTTGGAATATGTGGACGGTAATGAATGGATGGGCTATAATTTTATTCCTTGGTTTTAGTTTTCTCATGTTTTGTTTGTGTGTTTTAATGTCAACTCTGTATGGCACTTTGATTCATTTTTGTGTTTTAAACTTCTTTACAATTAAAGTTGGATTGGATTAAATGAACTTTGGAAATCAACCCATTTTAAGATAGCAGCCACTGCTGATCTACATTAGCCAACACAAACATGGCAACATTTCAGTGAGTGGTAGTAGCTGACAGTTATTCACATCACATACTTCAAGCGCTAACATATCATGTAAGATGTTGCCTGAGACCATAAAAAGATTTTTATCTAAAACTCTGACACAAAAGGTGAAATGCTACAACTGTAATTTCTGTGGAACAATGTAACAGAAAATGTAAAAACATGCACTTCATTTAACAGCATGTCTACGTTCGAAATACAGGGGGAGCTGGCACTTCTATAGTTAGAATGCATTCGCACGATCCGTTTCTTTTCACGAAAACAAAACTGTGCTCACCTAGACTTGCAGGAAGTGGCTTTTATTCAAAGGTCGTCTCAGCAGTGGCATGACCCTGCACCCACAACTCACTCCAAGGGGCCTCGCCTCAGCATTTATCTCTGCAGCCAGGTCCGCTCTCAACACACTTCACTGTACAAACAAGCACCGGTGTGATCATACACACACAATCCTGGGGTTATAATTACTGTCAGGGCAAGCAGTACAGAGAAAAAAAAAACTGTCTGCAGACAATTTTGTTCTAAAAGACTTTCTGGTTAGCCCAGCATGCAGATTTATTTTATTACCACAATTCTGAGAACAACAAGACTCGGGTCAGAGTGGCTCAGTGACTATGGTGATTTCAGAATAACCTGTTGAGACTTTAATGTCCCCATTTATTTTTTGCCCTATCGTTTCCTATTATTTACAGCTGTTATTTTCTGACAGCCATATTATTATTAAATAGCATCAATCAGAGCATTTATTTTCACTTTGTACTAAATGACTGCAAAGTGGAAAAAGGTCTGAACACGGAGCCCTTTTTCCTTTTTTTATACACTGTTGACTGAACGAAATAACAGCAGTCCATCTGTTTTATACTTCAGCTCCTGTCTGCAGATTATTTTTTAGTTTCAAAGATTAAAGAAATGGATGTTGAATGGCAAATACAAAATCTTGTATAAGGCTGCTCTCACAGAACAGAATCAAATTACTTTTAAAACCATATTTTGACTTGAAAGCATGTGACACGTGGACTTTATTAATTTTTTTTTTGCCAAACTGGTGCTTTGACTCGGCTACCTTGACAACAGAATAGTACTCTCCTCCTCACAACCTGAAATAAGATGGCCTAAAAGCTTCTGAGATGCATGTTTTCAGAGCAGAAGAAAATATAGTTTTTGTTTTCATGTCCACGATAACACGTCTTTTTCAAAACCTAATCAAATCTTTGTACTTTAACCTAATCAAGTAATTTTAAAATGACCAAAATGGAAATCTTAAACAGGCAGCACGGTGGCGCAACTGGTTGAGATGCTACCTCTCAGCAAGCAGGTCCCTGGTTCAAATCCCAGTCCGGGGGCCTTTCTGGGCCGAGTTTGTATATGTTCTCTCCGTACTGCGTGGGTTTTCTCCAGGTATGACAGTTTCTTCCCACAGACAAAAACATACATATTAGGCTGATTGGTGACTCTAAATTGTCTCTAGGTGTGAGTGAGAGAGTGAATGGTTGTTTGTCTCTATGTGTCCCTGTGATGGACTGGAGACCTGAGGTGTCCCCCGCATCTTGCACAGTGACTGCTGGATACGGACACCAGTGACCCCTGCAACCTGAAAAGGGAAGAAGCTGGTAAAGGATAATGGATGCGTGAAGATTGGAATGTGTGCACATAGTCCTCCTTTTACATGTGAACAGCTAGTTCTGGATGTCAGCAGTAAACTGGTTGATCCACTATAAGAAGGTGCTGCTTATAAAACTGAGTTTGTTGCAGCCCCTCAGACTGAAGAAGTCTTTTGGGTAAAAGATGAAACATTTTAACAAGAAGAACATGAGTGACAGTAAGAATGGTTGTTTGTCTCGTTTGTCTCTGTGTGTCCCTGTGATGGATTTGCGACCTGTCCAGGGTGTTCCCCTTCGCAGTGCTGGATATGGGCAGCAGTGACCCAGTGACACAAAGAGGAAGAAACAGGTAAAGATTAGATGAATGGAATTAGCTCCAAATAATAGCTCCAAATGTGAAGTCAATATAAATCATAAAAGGGAAAGATTGGGAAATGGGCTCTTACATTCTATTTTAGCAGAGCTTAACTTGTGTTTAATATCCATCCATTATCTTTTACCCGCTTCTTCCATTTTGGGTCACGGGGGTCGCCGGTGCCCATGTTCAGCAATCTCTGTGCGAGGGGCGGGGCACACCCTGGATGGGTTGAAGGAAACGGACCGCTGAGGTTGCGGGTTCAAGTCCAGGTAGTGCAGAGGGGCTTACGGCATAAAATACTCTTCCAGACGGAGTTGACTCTCTGTGGCGACCCCTGCAGAAAGCAGCAGCAGAAAACAAAGGTCTGGATGAGACTTCCCGGTGTGGGATTATCAGGAGTCGAAGCGTCGCTCCATCCCCCTCCTTCCCACAGAGCCGGTGTGGATGAGTGGGGGCAGTCAGCTGATGCCTGACTCAGATTTCCTCCGGTACCGGAGCTAACATGAGAGTGCTGCTTGTCTCCTCAGTGGCTGCCTGTCTGCTGCTGGCTGCCGCCTCCTCCAGCCGCCTCCCTTCATTCATCCTCCCCTTCACCGAGTGCGCCCGGAGCCGGGGCAGGGACGGCTCTTACCGGGGGGCCGTGGACGTCACCGAGTCCGGCAGCCGATGCATGAATTGGACCGAGGTGGCCGGATTCAAGGAGCGCCACCCGGGCAAAGGGATAGGAGAACACAACCAGTGCCGCAACCCGGACGGCAGGATCCGTCCCTGGTGCTTCTTCAGGAACCACAGAGGCAGGACGGACTGGGGCTACTGCGACTGTAAACAAGGTACCTGCAGGCCGACACCCGCTCTGAGCACTCAACTTCACGTTTGGACAGCAAGACCGAAACATCACGGAGGCTAAGTTGGCTGCTCATTCCCAAATACTACAGCACCTAACTGTGCACACATGTGAACTTGGA
Source organism: Hypsolebias longignatus (assembly GCA_031762435.1). Classification (NCBI taxonomy): domain Eukaryota; kingdom Metazoa; phylum Chordata; class Actinopteri; order Cyprinodontiformes; family Rivulidae; genus Hypsolebias; species Hypsolebias longignatus. The sequence goes on from JARVGV010000861.1 coordinate 33,864,444, forward strand.
GGGACACACCTGTTTTTGCTTAAAATGACATTTCAACTATACCATTCCTAAAGATCAAGATTAAAATATTCTTGGCTCCTAAAATTGTTTTCTATAAAATAATAATAAAAAAATAAAAAATAAAGATCAACTCAATGTCCTGGTGTAAATTATGTGTTTTAAATATTAGGAGAAAATAAAATAAGCATAAGATGCACTTTTTGTTCAGACGCATGCAGTGCAGAGTCCATTAATAATTTTATCCTCAGGGATTTTAAAACCGATCATTGAATATTAATCTAAAAACATGAGTCCCATTCAACTGATTCTGAAATGATGTGAAGCTGTTCTAATAACTGCACACATATGCACAGTCAAACAGCTAAAAGTTTTGTTTCCTTTTGAGGATTTAATTATAAAAATTACCCGTGCAACTTTACAAAGTGCCACTCAGAGGGTTTGAAGAGCCACGTGTCTCCAGAGCTGCAGGCTGCAGACCTCAAGTGCATCTAACTGGAAAACCACAACACAGTTTATCATATCGTGTTAACGGAAAGTGAAGAGATCAAGTTTTAATGGGGTGGATGGATGAATGTGAGTTCCGTCTGACTCGAGCCGCCAGCGGGGATATTTTTAGTCTTGGTATTTGTCTGCAGGGTGTGGATAAGTTATATCCCTCCTGCTAGAAGAGATCTTACAATGTGAGGCGATGAGCGGTTTGTTTTCTCTCTTGAAAAGTGCACGATCAGATATGCTGACAGACCCGTTCCGGTACCTGTGTGTCAGTTTGACATCCTTCTATTTTCTTTACCCATTTCTCGTTTCTGGGTAACGTCAGCGTACCCCCTGGACACATCACACATCCATCACTGGACCACATGGAAACAAACAGCCGCTCACATTATTTAATTACCAATCAGTCTAACATGCATGTTTTTGGTCTGTGGGAGGAAACCAGAGTACCTGGAGAAAACCCATGCATGCAAACTCCACCCAGAAAGGCCCCCAGCTGGGAAACGAACCTGTGACCTTCTAACTGAGAGACGACAGCCCTACCCACAGGTGCACCGTGTCTTCTCAGATACAGTTGAATTTGTCTGGACTTGTCCACTGAAATTCTCCACGCAAAGCAGTCAGAAACAAACAGGAAGAGTGCACTGTACGTGCGAAATATCAGAAACGTTCTTGTTCAGGTTTTGTTGTATTTTCAAACATTAAACTCCACAGAAAAAATGTGCATGACTGTAAAAGTAGACACTATCTCATACAAATTTACCCCAATTTCTGTAAAAACGCCTTTTTTTTTTTTTCAGGTGATCTGTTGATTGTGGCAGCCATTTTTAATTGGGTTAACTCCAGAAACACAAAGTTTGTTTTCTCAGTCATCCAGGTATATAACAACAAAAAAGGTTGAATCATGTCATAAGTCCAGATGACATGATTCAACCTTTTTTGTTGTTAACTCCAGAAGTTAGTCAGTTGTGCAACCAGCCATGAATGTTTTATTGGTTCATGAGATATTTTACTAAAAGACAAAGGCCGCTGAGACTGTTGAGACTTTTTTCTCCCCACGTTTCATCCAGTCTGAGTTTGAGAACCAGTTAGAACTGATGTTTTTTGTCCTTGTTGTGTTTTGTATTTTATACCTTGTATTTCTTTGTTCGTATTGTTGCTTTACATTTTCATTTGACTGAACTGTAAAGCACTTTGGGCAACTGTTGTTTTTATGTTTCATATTAATAAATTGACACTGACTCCAACAAGTAATGCTAAACATTGAAGATCTCAGTCAATGCGTAACATGTTGTGAATGACTTTGAGCTACAATCCTTTCTAATTTTACACGGTATCTGTAAAATACTGTATAGTGAATTACATCAATTTTAATGTTTTCTGTGGTCAGTTGTCTCAGGTGGCATCTTTAATTGGAGTTTTGTTTCTGCAAAAGGTAATGAGTTGTATATGTACATTCAACAATCACTTCCCTTTAAGTTTCAATGAATGGCCCATCAGATATTTTGTTGACAGACACAGAAACTCAAAGACACAAGCAGATCCATTATAATCAAGAACAAGTAATTATCCTCGATTTGCACCAAATTCCATTGTCTTTGTTGTAGCGTGTTTTGTCTTGTTTTCATCTCGTTGTCTTTTACCCCAGCCTTCTTTTCTCCTTCCAGGCTTGGTGCGTCTGCAAGGAGGCCGCTCCAAGCTGGACGGCAGGGTGGAGGTGTACCTGGGAGGTGTCTGGGGCTCTGTGTGCGGCAGTCAGTGGGGGGATGAAGATGCTTCAGTGGTTTGCAGGCAGCTGGGAAAGGGGTGAGAGCGAGCAAACACATTTCATACGCTTTCCATCTGCCTCTTCGTGTCACAGTCAGACGCAGGTGAGAGTGCTGCAGCCATCCGTCATAAAAATCCACAACCTGAAGCTGCTTACAGAGGCTTAATGGCTCAGATGGTTTAGTGTAATTATTAGTGATGTTCACAGCACTTCAGACAAATTTACTCAAGGCATTTTGTTCTTTTTGCAGGAACTGTAACTTTCTTGTATGACCTTTACATTCTACATTTTTATTACCTTGCAGAGGTGTTTAAATAGTTTAAGAGCTCGACTATTTACACACTTATTAGCTCACTACTGTCTCACATGCACGCAGCTGTATTGTACAGTCTTGTCTCTGAGGTTTCGTCAGGCTAGAAGAGGTCTTGACGGAGCCCTATAGAGCACTTATTATTAATTTTTAGCTGTGTTCATAAGACAAGGCGGCGCAGCCAGCTGACAGTCCTGCTACACATTTACGCCATGCATACATTCTGACATGAGCGCACGGCTGTGCAGCATGGGCATCAGGAGTCAATGAAAGCACAGTCTAGGAGCGAGGGCAAATGTCAGACGTAAAGCAGCTGGAATCCTTGGCGATGACTTTCACATGGTCTGTTATTGAAGGCTGCTGGTGAGCAAACATTACAGCTACCAGTGCCAGGAAACAGCTGTGAGACAAGCTGTGCTTGAAGGGTTTGATTATTTAGTTCTTATATCATCATAAAAATATATACAGTACATACTATCCCTGCTCAAAGAAAAAAAAAACTATGTACATTTTTTTAACTTTCTGTCCTTATATAACAAACAACAAACAGAAAAACTAGTAAAGGTAAATCTGCATCTTACTGTTTGTCATGTGAATGGACCATGACAAACTGTACAGGCTCATTTTCAGTTCTGGACAGTCTGATGGTACAAACATTAATTTAAAAAGTTGTCTTAGAGCTAAAGATTCCAACAAGAACATCAAAAAAATGTTGGACAAAATTTCTTTGATTACTGTTTGTTTAGTGAAATTATTCAGTGAAGCAGAAGCTAAACCACCAAAAGCTTATTTAAATATAGTTTACTGCAGAAGACTTCCGGTGTCATGACGATTAGTATGGCAGCATAGAAAAGAGGTCCTGCATCGCTAGATATAAGAGCCCCCCTAATTCACGGTGTTAACACGGTAAAAGTTATTTTCTCCTAAGAAGAATGAGTGGGGATGAAATTAAGAAGGGACGAGTCCAGTCTTGGAACTCAGAAATGCGACACGAAACCAAAACTTGCGGAACACACCTGGTCAAGGACGGAGAGAAGATGGCGGATAAGGCCTTGCCTGCTACAACTAGCTCACTGAGAAAGGTGGTGGGTGAAGTAATGGTGGAGGGCATGCAGGACCTCAAATCAGAAATAAAGAAGGAGTTAGCGCAAGTGAGAATGAGCTTAAAAGAGGAAATTAAAGTCCTATTGAGCGAGCTGACAAACAAAATGAATCAACAGGTTAGCGCCACTATCAAGAAGACCGAGGAGATGGCTAAGCACCTTGGAGAAATGGAGAAGAGCATGGCAGAGAAAGAGAGATGGTACATTGAAATGAGAGATGCTATCGTTCAGCTGCTAAATGACCAGAAATTAATTGGGGAGAAGATCACGGATTTGGAAGGACGCTCACGCCGGAATAGATTGTGGGTATATGGCATCCCTGAAAATGCGGAAGGTACTTCAATGCAGAGGTACGTGGAAAACATGCTTAAAACTGAACCCTGTGACAGTTTGGACTTAGGCAGTGAGAAGAATCTGGGGATAGAGAGTGCCCACAGAGTGCTGGGTGCGCAGCCTCCAGCGGGGGCCCCACCTCGGTCCACGGTGGTACGTTTCCTGAAATTAAATGTTAAAGGGCAAATCCTCTGTGCGGCGTGGAAGAAGCCTATACAGTATATATATATACAGGTTGTCCCCGACTTACGGCGTAGTCGACCTACGGCGCTCCGTACTTACGGCTCCACCCCTAG